>CAJQZJ010010085.1:9038672-9085705 GCA_907164525.1 Lophiomys imhausi | reverse complement strand
TGCTCCCTGGGAGTGCTGTAACAAATCAGTAGAAACTTGGTGCAAAACATCTCTCAGTTCTAAAGGCCAGAAGCACACGGTTCCTTCCCTAACACTCTGGAGAACTGACTGGATAGCTTTCCCAGGTTCTAGATGCCACCTGGCTACTGCCCTTAGCTTGTCCCTCCATCTTTCTTCTACCTTCAAAGCCCATCACATCTCACCTCTGATCATCCTCCTGTTGTCATGTCTCTCTCTGACCTTAATCACAACTGCTGACTGTTCTACTCCCCACCAACCAGTTTTTATTTCCCTGGGGGCAGTATCACCCCTGTTCAGAATGCATAATCTATCTCAGTGGAACAGGGACACCCAAGTGAGCAACGGTATTTACTTGCTCGACGAAGCTCCGACTTCCTGTGTGCCAGCCATGTTCTTGCAGTGGGACTAACCAGGGCTTTCAGCTCTGACCGCCGAACCTGGGGAAGAAAAAGTCTGTATTAACCAGTCAACTCGCATGAGCAGCCATTATTAGATTATTTCTACAGTGGTCAAAATGGTAGTAGTTGCGCATCAAGTAAATGACCAGCTGACAATCACACATTCACTTTTAATACCTCTTAGATGCTGAAATTAACCTGATACGAAGGCACATCTGTATGTTTACTTTTTGTTCCTAGCGAAAACCATAGATAACCTTGGTCTAATTCCATCCCAGCTTTATTGCTTTTCCTAACAATGAAAGGAGCAAAAATTAGATTTTTTTTTCTTCCAGCAGCTTAAGTAGATAAAAATCAGCCTGACTGTCAAAATCCAGGTTGGCCTTGTCAGGCTGAGATGAAAAGCAGAGTGATAATTGAAAAGCGTGAACGTGGACACTGATGAGGACAAGTACTTGGCTAATCAAGTGAGCAAAGTCGAGCCCCAGATGGAGTTCGTGTAGCACTGGGAGCAGCAGAGCATCTTTTTGCCATTATTTTCCTGGAGCACACATTCTTAAAGAGAGGCGCATTCTACAATATGGTGTTAGTAGCAGTAGCACAATTTTTTTTAAAACCACAAGTTTTCCCTTCACCGGCACTGAAAGCTCAATTGTGATCATTACCAGTCCCCAAAACTCTCTTGTCCCTTTCATGGAAGTGGAGCCTAGACTCTGAGGAGGGTCTGAGCCCAAGGGGCAGCAACCCATGCACATGAAGAGGAGACCTTGGCTTTACACAGAACCTAGTGAGTCTAAAAATGTCACCTAGAAAACTTATTTTTATTAAACTGTATAGTAGTAATAAGTTTCCCTGGGGATTCTTCTTCTCTGTGCGTGTCTGTGTATGTTTGTGTATGTTCATATGGAAATGTGCTAATGTTTGCGCATGTGTGGAGGCCAGCTCAACTTCCGGTTTTAGTTCTCATGATCCATCCTGTTATTATTATAATATTATTATCATCATCATTATTATTACTATTATTAATTTGTTTCTTGGCTTGAGATAGTCTCTCACTGGGGCTCACTAATTAGGCTAGGCTGGCTGGTCAGTGAGCCCCAGGAATCCCCTATCTCCACCTCCCCTCACCAGGACTATAAGCACACACTGCCTTGTCTGGTTTTTCACATGCTGGGGTGCTGGGGGTTGAACACAGGTTCCTCACTGCTACACTCAAGCATGCTGAGGTAGATGGAGCCATTTCCCCAGTTCTTTGTTTTTTTTTTTTGTTTTTTTTGTTTTTTTAAGTGGGAAGGGGGTTATATTGTCATAAGTGTGGATACCCGAGATGCACAAACTTGCAATGCTGAGCTCCTACTACACAGGAAGATTTTTCTCCTCCTTCAGATCCTAAGGCATTTTCTGCTGTTTACAAGTCCACTTGCTGAAGTCGGGGTCAAAAGCTTCACAGCCCAGCCTAGCCCAGCAAAGCTGGAGGCAGCATGAACTGTTGTCCTAATATCTATTCTTGCTTTCTATCCAGAGACCTGGGCTTCTTGGCTTAAGATCTTCTTCCTTCTTCCCTTCCTACAAGACCCCCGCACCTCCTCCTCCCCCTCTTGCTCTTTCTTTTTCTCCCTGAAATGGAATCTAGCTTTGTTTATCAACAGCTAGAAAGCATCACCAAGGTCAAAACCATAGTTCCCAGACCCCTTGCAATTCCATAGGGCAGGCAGCATGTTCTAGCCAAGGGGATGTGAGTAGTACCCCTTCCATCTGTAGGCGCCTTTAGACAGAAGGGGTGTGCATCCCACTTCCTTTAGGTCCTCCCCTGCAGCAGTGTGAGGCAAGATCTTGAAATGGAAGCTAGAAAGTGAAGGCAGCAGCTGACAAAACAGGAAGTTTGAGGCCCATGGTCATGGGGCTCCCCATCATAGCCCATGGTCTATTATGCTAGACTGGGTCCCTTGTTTTCAGGCCACTGCTATTTGTCTTCTGTTACAGCAACCAAATAAAAAACCCAAGAAATATTTAACCCCAAAATTTCTCACAACTTCCAGCACTCATAAGTCTTAGGATGAGGCTGTATACCCTCAATGTGTGTATACACATGTCCCAACACTCTGAAGGCTTTATATGGAGAGGCAAGGAACTGATTTTGAATTACCATTATAGTCTTTTAAAAAAGTGCATCTCTGGGATAAATATACAGAAGCACAAGGAAAGCATCAATAACTTCCGTATTTAATTTGCACCACTAAAGCAGGGTGTGAAAATCAGAAACAATGTACAGAAATGTGTATCCCCAAACAAGTGTGTGACTGTGGCAGCACAGCACTGGTTTTCAGGGTCATAATTTAGTCATGAACTTGAGATTACTATTCCCGACAAAGGGTGGTAATGAATACGTTGGATAAGAGTTGCCTGAATCCATACTTCACCACGTTTGTTATTGGGTCTTTCTCTGTAGATAGTTTTTAACTGGATGGATTTTCATTTCTCACAATATTAGAGTTCATCCTTGAGAGGGCAAGTGACCTAAAGAAATCTTTTTCATGCAGGGACCTGGGTTTCTTGGTTTAAAATGTGCTTCCAATGTCTTCCTTGCCCTCCCCCTTCTTCTCTTGTCACTGTTCCTCTTTCCCCCAGGGAATCTGTTTTTGCTTACCAGCAACTAGAAACAAAGTTTTTGTTTCTCTGCATTTTGTTTCATGTGGACATGTCAATTCTACATTGTGCCAGCAAAGTGTAATGGTAGGAACAGTATGTGTCTAGGAGTGTGTAGGTGGTTAGGGGAGGGGCTGGTGGTGGCACTAGAGAGGGGGTTCAGAATGTGTGTGTTCAGATATGATCAACAGTTATGCTATGTTGAAAACAGGCATACAGACAGAGGTGTGCATGGGCATGTATACATGTGCTCACATGCGTGCCTGCACACACACACACACACACACACACACACACACACACACACACACCCGGTGGGGGACATCAAACAGCAGGACCTCAGGCTTCAGAAAGGAATCTTCACTGAACACAAGTCTGCTGATCCTAACAGTCGGTTTTGTGCATCTTGTTAGTTCTTTTGAGAAGAGAAATAGTGTCCTTTGTTTGGGGCGGATACGCTTGAAACTCCAGCAAACAGTACAGCAATGAAAGCTAAGCAGAGCAGGATCACTTACAAGGAAAGAATGCGCAGCACTGGGCATCGCTGATCCCCTGCCACTGTTTTTTCTGTTGCTTATTTCATAGGTGCATTTGAAAGGATAAACCGGGCAGGCTCTGCTGAATCTCCTCTCGCCAGCAAAGCCTGCATCTGTCTCACTTGTTCTTGGCCTTAAAGTAGTTTGGAGTACAGGTTCTGAACCTGGTTAGGGACAAATGCCCTTTTGTCCATTCATCTGCCCAATGCAAGGGTAAAGTATTTGCAAATCTTCCTGGCCCCATATTGTACATGACTGTCCTCGAAACCAAGCAACCATCACCAGTTTTGGTAGTTCAACTGAACCACCTTGCAAGAGAATATGTCGGCTGGGCTTGATGACTGTTCATATCCCCTCACAGCAGAGTGGGAAGAGGCACAAGACCTAAGTAGCTGGCCATTTCCTACAAAGTGGTATATGCAACCAACTTGACCTTAACAGCACAGAGCTTGGGGGAACAGCTGCAAGTAGATATGTAGGCTGTGGGAGACTGGAGAGGAGACCCTATCCATATGTTCCTACTTGGAAGCCCTCATCCCTACTGGTTTTTGTACGTGTCACCTTTTAAGGGAGGTGCATCTACACCCCTATAAATACCCCTTCACTTATGTTCTGTAAGGAAGTTCAGTAAACTCTTATCGGTTCCCTGAAAGGAACTTTGGTAGAATCGTGTCTTCGTTTATTGTTGGGAGCATAAGAGAAGGACAGATGTTGCTTATGTCTCATTTTGGGGAGAAATTCTAGTAATACCCTGCTCTGAAGCCACATATTCTAGTAAAGCATCTACCAGATACAAAAATGACATTTAGTTTCCTGTAGCATGCTTTCTCCATCTCCACATTGTGTGGCACACTGTGGGACATCACCAAATAATTTCTGAATGAGAGAATTGATGGATGTAGGGGAGAAGTTTGCTGCCTCCCTGAAACTCCAATGAAACAGTTCTCACGCTGAGGCTCTGGGGTTCTCCATCCTTTCTTTACTCCGTTAACTATAGGGCTTTCACGTGGAATACATAGACATGAGAGCGAAGATGGAGGGAGGGATATAACCTATAGAATTTGGGGTATACATTAAATCATCTAGATTAGCAATACCACCTAGAAAGCATAAACATTATGTAGAAAGTTGTTACATTGTATTATTTAGAGAATAATGGCCAGAAAGAGAAAAAAATCTATACAAGTTCAGCAGGTTTTTTTTTCCCTAGGTATTTTTGATCCGCAGTTGGTTAAACCCACAGAATAGAGCCCCCCCCCCCAACTATATACATGTTATTTATAAATGCCAAATAAATATTTCAGTATGAATATGTCTTACACTTTATAGAACTATTCAAATAGAAATTGAAAATGTATGCAGAAATGCCAGTGTAAGTGCTGATATGTTTTTGTGATAGCTCAGTGGTTTTCTTATACTCCATCCTGGAGGCCAGACTATATATGTGCTGCAGAAGCTCAGAGAGGCACTGAAAGACTGGAGTAGTCAAGAGAGGCTCTGAAGGGGCATGGGGCCATGTCATGCCTTGAGTTTTTCACTGTACACTGCCAAGTGACTTCCGCTTTAGTGGCAGACGTATGTTTTGAAGCAGAATTTGGGACTCAATTCAGTAACAGCTGAATAGTTAGGACTTACAGAGCTAGAAAGAAAGGGTGTGTTGTGTCCCAGTACAGACTCATTTTGAAACACCTTATTCAAGAGCAGACTCATCAACAGCGATAGGATAGAGCCTGGCTTCCACCACGCTGCCATGGGCACTAAAATGCTTTAGATTAGTAGGAAACAAAGTCAGTGATTAGAAGAGAGTAGGAGTTAGTTCCGTCCTATTGCATGAAACTGAAACACAGAAATCTGGATTTGGTTTGCTATGGGAGAATAGGGAATCGGGAGGCATTTAAAGTTGAAAACAAAGTCATGTAAATATTTTATAAAGATCAGACTGAAATCAATATGCATTGTGGACAGAAATATTTGTTTTGGCTAGAAAGGTTCAAGAGTCTACTAGATAAAGCAGCAACTGAAGAAGAAAGTGGGACTCCACTAGAAGGACATAGCAAGGTCTTGCCAACCAGCAAGGTATTAAGAAAGACGCTATCTCAGATGCCAGATGATTTGCAAAAATCACAATACTAAGTGATTTCTGGAAGTTTCTATGCTGGTTTTCTATGATTAAATAATCCCAATATGAGGTGATGTTTCTTTGCTTCCACTTCAAAGCTTGGAGTTTTCCTTATTGTCCAAAGACCAAGTCTTTAATATGAGATACTGTAAGTCTTCAAGGTTTGCTAGAAGAAGCAATTTCAATGCTGCCCTGACTTGAAAATGGGAAGCATTTCCTTTGTGTATGTACTATGAACATGTGCTGGGTTTCTGAGTGTAAGCAAATATTCTAATCAACCACCAGATAGAGACCAATAGTAAATTTGTGGGCCACTTCAGTCAGATTTTTCCTGTATGTGGCCTTCATTGTATTTTCAGTTATGAGATTTATCTGTGGGGTAAGTTGGCTGGGTGAAGAAGGGACTGAATAAGAGGATTAGGTCATAGCCATTGTGGGGAAAGGGAATCCAGGCTTCTCCATCAAGGGGCTGAGTCTGTGCATAGTTACATGATGGGCCTGTGCCTGCGTACTATTTCCACTTTTGAAGGCTGTGTGCTAGATTCTTCAACGACTCATTTTAAAAATGGTCTCCTAAGATGGTAGGAAATGGCCAAAAATTGTACAAAGCTTCCTTTCCAAATAGAGTTCTGCAGAAAATACACCTGCCATCTGGTCTTCTGGCTATCGCCACAGCTTCGCTTTGAGGCAGATATTATGTAATCCAGACCACACTGTTTATTCATTTAGTGGGTTCCTGAGGCTTTCAGGACATGACTGTAGCAGGAAAATGTCTGGCAAATGACAGCAATGCCGCTCCACATGAGGGCAGGGTTGTTTCTATCTCAGCTGTTAAGTAACTGTGTGTGTCTCTGGGCCTTCAACTACAAACTGACTAACCTTGTCCTCTCTCAGGATAACGTCTCCAATATACTAGGAGACCCATGCTCTAAAACAGCCAGAGACTTCAAAACCCAGGGCCACTTCACAGAGAGTATTCTGATCGTCTACTTGAATGTAAACTGATCTAAAGCTAGTTGCTATATTCAGTGAATGTGAAACGAGAATAGCTTTTTGTTGTTGTTGTTCTCACTACATAAAATGCAACTGTGCTTTAACGCCTAGCCAGGAAGACTTGAAGTATCGAAAAGGGAATTTGGTCTGGGTTGGCTTTTCAATTCCTGTTTAGACTAAGAAAATGGGTATTTAACAAGAATAGCAAAAAGCACATGAGTTGTATAGTTGCTTTCTCTTCACTATGCTTTTTTTTTTTTTTTTAACTCACAAAGGCAAGAATCACTGGTCTTAATAATTCCTGCCTGTCTCCAAAGAAAATGACAGGCAGAGCTGAGAGCCTGAGCCACTGAACTTCTGTTGGTGTTCAGGTGGCGGGGCAGCTTTTAATGACACGGTGGGTTTGGTTTTATGTCTCAGGAGTTGTTAACCAGGTGTGAGAAGAGCCTAAACCAAACCTGGATCCTACTGCTACTGCCGTGATGCACTGTTTGGACTGTAGTGGTCTCTCCAGAGGTGGGTCAGACAGACAAGTACATGTCCGAGAAAAGCCCAAACCAAATGAAGAGGAAACTCATGAAATTAGGTATCTGTGAAGACGGAGATGATGAAATTGTTTTTATCATAGAAAACTTCTTCTATGTCCTAGAGAATGATAATTCCATGATTATTAAGGCTTCATAAGTTCATTATCAAGCAGTCCTCAGATTTTTATTTCCTATTAAGTCAGTTGATAACAACTGTCATTCACTTGCATAATTCTATTTTTTTTCACTGTATCTCGTTCAGAGCATGATGTCATAGTATCACACAATGGAAACTGTTTTTTTGTTTTTTTGTTTGTTTTTTTTTTTTTTTTATAAATACTTTATTTTTTTTTCTTCAAGTTACATCTCAGTAACAAACCCCTCCCTATTCCCCCTTCCTAACCCGCCCTTCCACCCTCTTCCCTCCAGAGGTTTCCCCTTTCAGTCCAACAGCTGGTTCCTTCTCTTATAACAGTAAGTATTATACAGAACAATAGATATAAATATGCCACATTTATGAGATTAAATTGGCCCAGTATACCTTCCCAATGTTCAGTTTATACCTTTTTGGCCCCTGACTTTAACATTCTACTATCTACCCAACTCCATGAGTTTAAAGGTCTATATGTGACTCAACATTCATACTATCTTGTAACACACTTTTAAGAGTATCTTCTTAGATCTATAACACCCTCTTGATTCCTAAACAGTTCAAAATTTAACTATAAGATTCTATCTGTCTATTCTTCAACCACCTCAGAGACCTGAGAGGGATAAATATATTTGCTTATATAGGAAGTGCAGAGCCTGCAGCTTCCAAAACTAAGAAAGAACATACCAGTAGCTGCCTGGACAGTTCCCATTTTCTCTCCATACATTCCAGCATCAATCTTCAGCCTTTGGGTCCTGTTTCTCTGACAGACATTTGTTGTAGAGCAGGGATTATGAAGGACTTACCTACCCTGTCTTGGCAGAGTTAGGCTGTCGACTTCCCTGCTACCAAGTTTTGTCCTTTTTGGACAGCAGTCTGTCTGCAGTTGGTGCAAGGGGTTTTTTCATGCCAAGAGAAAGGCTTGCCATTAATTCAACCATCTTACAGTGGAAACTGTTTTTATACTTTGGGAGGGGAAAAAAGTACTGTTCCCCTCCTAAGCTAAACATGTATAATTCTTAACACCTTTTTTTCTTCTGGAAATATGAAAAATGTAAGGTTTTTCTACCTCAGATCATGGTGCTAATGCATTTGCTATGATGTCCCATTGTTTATTCACTCAGTGGGACAATCTATGTAGTGCCATTATTATTATAACTCCTTAAACAGACCTATGTAATGTGCTCGCCAGGTGGGCTTTGCTGTGTGTTTATCACTTTCAAACTATGCTACCTAGACTTTCATCAGAAAACTTACCACATGCACACATTTAATGAACTTTGCATTCTCGTATGGAATTCCAACAAAATATTGTAGGTAAAAATACTCACCAAGAATACACTGGGTGAGTCATTCAAAATCACAGGCATAAATACAGTTGGTGTGGGCTTAGGTCTGTAAATAGGAATATAAAATGGGATCGTGTGTGTGTGTGATATGCATGTGTGTGGTATATGTGCATCCACATGTGTGGGGGTAGTATTCCCATTCATACATGCAGGCAGGCCAGAAAAGGTCCCTGGGTGCCCTCCATCACTCATCAACTATTCTCTTGAGTCACTGAGCCTGAAGCTCACCGGTTTGGCTAGGCTAGCTGGCCTGGGAGCTCCCACAATCTGTCTTCCCACCACCTCCCTCCCATGTTGGAGTCACAGGCATGCACAACTCTGTTCAGCTTTTACATGGGTGCCTGGGACTCAAATTCAGCTCCTCATACTTGCACAACAAATAACTTTAATCACTGAGCCATCTCCACAGCCCTAAGATGTGAAGTCTTAATAGGCAAGTTTTAGTGTGTTGTATAGGTACATACAATAATCTCAGCCTAAAGAACTGGAAGTAAAGAAAGAACTCTGCCTACGACTCATCTAATTGTCAACCTTCCAGATACAAGGATCTTATAAAATAGGTGAATATTAAAGATGGAGATGGCTTGAGAGTCTCTGCATTATATTCTGTTTGCCAATCATCTGCAAATGTGTTTGGTACTCTGTTTAAAAAGGCACAATGGGCTGCACAATGCAGTACAGGATGGAAGCAGAACGTATCAGAATTTAGATCTGGAGCTTCCAGTCTTGCTTTTATAGCAATTCAGAATATTTCAAATTCTGTGAGTCCTAGTTTCATTTGTAATGCAACTATGCAACTAATAGAGACCAAATGCTTGTGTGGAAATCTTTTATAAGCAATGAAATAGAGACTGCTGAACATATGTACTGATTTGTAGACATGCATGTGTCTGTGTGTGTAGGTATGGTAATAGCATGACCCAATTCATGTGAACACCTCAATGAAAGGGGATATTTTTCTTTTTCTCTTTCAGAAACACCTGATTTTTAAAAATAAAACATTGTTTTTTAAGTCCAATAGAATCATAACACATTAGATAAAAATACTGGCAGTCCATACCTAGTCCTACTTACGACCTATTCCTGTGGTCACCCCCTAGCCCGGCCTACTTCCCACAGCTATTTCTTAGTCTTAGAATCCATGGTTTTCCAGGAAGGGCTGACTTTCCCAAGAGTTTCCACAGCAGTTCTCAGGGCTGGCACTGAAGGACTGTCACAGTGAGGTGTGGAAAGGTAGAAAGGAAAGATGAAAGAGATGCCTGCAAGGGAGAGAGGGAGGAGGAGGCAGCCTTTTATGTCTACGGGAAACTTGTTTGTCCAGTTCTTGTAAGTCCAAGACTGTAAGAAAACCCAACCAGACGTTACAACAATTCTTTAAAAAGTCACTCACAGCTGACATTTCCTAAATGTCACGTTTAGCTATGGAACACAACCCAGGGCGAGACGTCAACCGTGTGCCGTTGTTGCTGGAAGTTGGTGCCTTTGTTGTTAGAAGCTGGTTTGTTCAGTTACAGAAAAGAACTAACACTCTTGTGGCTGTTTCCTCTTGAGTTGAAACTATTTTCTTGTGTATACCCAGAAAGTCAGAAGCCAAAGCCATGTGAATTTTCCACAAACTGTCATCCAAGCGGCGGGGAGGGGGGCAGCATAGTAACAAAAACCCTGGTGACACAACAGTGAAGTTGTTGGTAAGTGAGCTGCATGAAGTATCCTCCTAATTCTTTGCCACAGATATTTACCTGTGTAATTATCCATCAAGATCCCATCAGGAATGTAGGCAAAGGTCACCATCACCCCGGTGTACAAAATCGGGAAACACCAACATACTTTCCCACTGAGAACAGAGCTTGCACAGAAACCCTTCCTTGGTTTTAGCCAATGCATCTGTTCCTCCATGGGATGGAAGACAAGGTCTCAGCTAATGATTCACATTGTCAAAATTATGGACATAGGCAAATGGTTGCAAATGATTAGTTAAGCTTAGGACAGCTCCAAAATGCCTTCGAAAGCAACTGCTTTCAAAACAAACCCCCAAGGTAAATGTTTAATTTCATTTAAGCCTCTACTGACATCAGGAAACTGTAGTTCCCACGGACATGATGTGGACTCGATATCTTTACTATAAGGCTTTGTGAAATGTGCTCTTTGCCAAAGCAAGCTCCCCTCAGGAATGGTGACTATTTCTATTATAGAACTATTACTCCGTACTTACAATGGTCATTGTTTAAAACAGTTAATTGTGTATTTAGTTCTTAAAGACAATGAGAATGGGTCTGAGTGGCAAATACCTGCAGATCCCCCTCCTCCCTTTACTTCAAGGGATGAGCTAAACCAAGACAGATTTCTTTGTTTGAGAAGTGATATGGTAACATAAGCGTGGTTATATTTAAAGCCTGAAAATTAGGAAGGTATCATCCCCATTGGGAGTGGAAGACAGAAAAGGGTTTATAGGGGTAAAACCACCTGGGATCCACATCCATTTGTTCTTGCTTTCTGCACTAGTGGCAGTTACTTCATTTAAAAAGCTGAGAGTTTCTGCTGTTGTTGTTTGTTTGTTGTTTTCATAACAAGCAACAGGAGAGAGAAGCAGATGTGTGTGGGCTGGTTCTGGCCCCTGATGACAGACAGCGGTAGCACCGCCTTGAAGATTCACAAAATACATCCGTTGGAGCAGACAAGGGGCCTCCTCTTGACCTCACACTTCAGGGAAGCGATTTTGCTGCTTTAGCAAGGTTTAAACGGGGCCAAGATTCCTGTTCCACAACTGTTCTCAGATGTGGTTTCCAGATTAGACTTTCCATCCCCATTCCTTTGCTCCCTTAGGTTGAAAAGTCTGGAATCAAGATATTTGGGGAAATGTGTACTTTGATCAGAAGGGAGCTGACAGGGACCAGCTGGAATTGTACAGCCACGCTGAGCAAACCGGGAAGGGCTTTCTTGGAAAAAGAATGCTCCAAGCTCTGAAGAACTGTGCACAGAATGTAGACCCCCTTGCTAGCAGCTGCAACTGGACACGGCTTTGAGAAAACCTGGGAGAGTTCCTTAGATGGCTGTGATTGTGTACATGTGTGTGTGTCCACTCCTCCCCCACTTTCTCATTTCCCCCCTCAAATATGCAGGGTTTTGTGCTGTGAATCCACTTGGAATGTATGTAGCTCTTATCGCTACCTGGAGGAATTCATTACCCTTTAACCTTCTCTGCTGTCCTGGCCGAGCAGGCTGAAGAACAGAAGGATTGTATGGGGAGCCAAGCCCTGAATTCAGGTTTGCCAGCACTGAGCTACCCTGCAGCTGGCCTCTCCTGTCATCAACACAGATAGGGAGAAATTAAGAACGCTTTCCTCTCCGAGGGAATGGTAAAAAAGGCCTTGGGAAGAAGAGGCTGAGGGTCCCTACCAGTACATCCAGCTATTTAAAACCAAAGGCTCTTTTTAAAAAGCAGGAGATTCACAAGAACATCCTGAAATGTCTGTGCACAAGGCCCGACAGACGGATCAATAGCCTGTGTGGGGGTGACTAGTTGAGCCAGGTATCTTGGATAATGATTAGAACAGAGAGAAAAATATGGCTTAGTCTCCCCCCCCCCTTTTACATCTTAGCTTTTGCTGACTATACAGTGGTCTTAAAACCAAATGTTTTATATTTTATTTTATAATGTTTGAAAAACTCATTTTAGGTCTTTCTGTATATGTCTCTCTATAGTCCTTAAATCATCAGTTTGCCCACATAAGAAAACAAACTCAGATGACAACAAACACAAGTGAAGCAAGGGCTCTCTTGGCTGTAAACCAGGAGACACTGTCCCAGAGTGGAACATGGTACAAGAGGTGGGACCTAGGAACCCATTAGTAATCTTTGTTCAAGCGCATACATACAGAATCGAGATGTACACTGAAGTGTGAAATTACTTAAGGTGGAAAGGTGATCGAACAGACTCTAAAGGGGGGGTGGAGAGTTGACGTAGTGATTAAGAGCACCGGCTGCTCTTGCAGGGGGCAGGTTCAGTCTCCAGCACCCACAGTGGCTCTCTCACCTGCCACTAATTCCAGTTCCAGGGGATCTGACTCCCTCTTCTGGCCTCTATGGGCACCAGGCACAAACATGATGCATGCACATACATACAGGTAAGAAACATTCATGTACACAAAGTAAAAATAAATACGTATCTTTAAAGAAAAAGACTGGAGGATACATAAGCTGGCCGGGATCCATTAAAAGGCAAGCAGTCATCAACCAAACACAGAACTAGGTCAATACGAAGGAACCGAAATGGCAAATGGAGTTTTGACTCTCTCAAGAACTGTGCCAAGAGGCAAGGGATTTATAACAAAAACTGTAAGATAGCCAGAAAGTAATGTCTCCTGAATAAGGGGGTGAACAGAACAAGGCCTTCCACTGAAGTCTGTGTTACCGCCACACTCATTATTGTTAGCTATAGTTCAGGTGGAATTGAGATTGCCTCAAAATAAAGACTCAATCAATAACTCCTCACTTCTGGGGAGAGGCAAATATAAAAATTTTACTGCCTCATCCTTCACAACCTAAGGCTATGTAAATCAGCCATCAACTCTGAATACTTAGATGAATTCCTTTGGTAACAATTACACGAGTCAGAACACCAGAAATAATATAGTGGTAACAAAAAATATATCAGGTGCTGGGGGAAAGTTACTGGCAAGTTAGTATGTTTATAGTTTTTATGAAAAAAAATTTAGCCCTTGGCAAAATAAAATATGTGCAAATTCATTTAATTTTAATTCTAATTCCTAGGATCTTGAAGAGTTCGTTTATTATTTATTTATTTACTTACTTACTTATTTTACTGTGAATGCTTTTACTGCAAACATGTGGCTGTAGTCACAACATCTCCCAAACGGTAAGTCTATTCACTTAGCAAACATTTGTTCCCAGTGTGAACACACTTGGAGGACAGCTTTCTGTTGCTGGTTAGTGAGTCTGAAAACACAAACACTGGTAGGGATGCTTGCTGTTCCCACCTGCAAGTGCCGAGTTCCCCAGGAAAAACACCCCGATTTCCAGCCGTGGACCGCATAGCAGTATGCTTCGTTTTCAAAACTTTCATAAACATGATCATGAACCATGCTGTGAGGTTAATTTTTGGTGATAACACAAAATCTGAGATGATTCTTTTTTTTTTTTTCTGAACGCTCTCGGCAGTGCCTGAGCATATGCTGTGATCTTCACGGATGGTAACTCCTTGCACATAAGAGCTGAGATTTCTTTTATTCGTTCTCTGTACTCCTGAAGGCCAAGATCCTTAACACTTCATAAGCAAACAAGCAAATAATGATAAATAAATAAATAGATAAATAAATATCCAACCACATTCATCCCAGGTTATTACTTCAGTGGGAAGTGATGTGTGGACATTTGCTCCCTTCCAGAGCCCGCTAGGTAAGAGAGAAATTAGAAAAGTAGAAGATGAAAATAGCTGAGACCCAACCCAACATTCTTGGGGAACAGGCCCAATGATCTGTAGACAAGAATGCAAAGAGGGCAGCATGTGATCCCCTGTCAAAAACCCTAGGATGGTATCAGATCCACCCTACGGGGGCAGCCAGCCAACCATCCTTTTCCATCCCTGGGGGTACATGAATGATTTATTTTCCAGAAAAACTGAACCCACCAGGCTTGAAGCTCAGTCATATGGAAGCTCTGTGGAGGGAGAGTATTAAGTAAAGGATGGGAAGGGAGTCTGGTCTTGAGCAAGGAGCCCCCAACCCTTCTCTGACCCTTAATCTAAGCTAGATGGTACTCTTGCATGCCTCCCCCATAGGAGATGAAGATAGCATTGTTGAGAAATTGAGTGGCCACAATCAAAAGACTCATGTATACTGACAGTTGGAGGAGGGAAGGGGGGCTTCTGAGAACTTGAATTTGCAGAGGAGAATAAACTATCCTTCCACTGCTGGATAAAACTGTTGATTAAAAGGAAACCAGGAGGGGAGATTTTTAGAACATGCAATACAACTCAGTGGCTAGCATCATCATTCCCATGACCTGCACAGAGGGAACTTTGGTTTTCTTTCCAATCAGTGTCACTGCCTCTTGACGTGACCTCTAAGTCACTTTTCCTTTCTGGGCCTCATTTGTGAACTGAAGGGTCATGATCACTGGGCCCTGTTACTCTGAGATGCCGAGACACTCTTCCCAGAAGGCCTAGGATGACAGGATGTCAAAGGTCTTCAGCAGAGTGCTGCATGCCCGCAGCTCAGCTCATTTCTTGAAGTCCTTTTATAGCAAGTGGGCAACACTCTTGGACAGAATACAATAACAAGCATGCCCCCAAAGTACAGGACAAGATCCCCGAGATTGCTAAAAAGCTCTTACTAAACTAACTCCTTGTTCCCATAAAGCAAAAGCATTTTCTGGGTTGACAATGGCTGAAGCTTAACTTCTTCACACCTAGTACTTTTAACTTTTCCCCAAAATGAAACAAAGGAGGAAGGTGGAAAACCCAACGATCTCCTCCTTCTGTCCAAGGATTAGCTCTGAAGCAAATACTGGTTGGCATGTATGGAATTTAAGGGCCAATTACAGCACTTGGCTAGACGCTTCAGGTATATTTTCTTATCAGTCTCCTATGTGCCCGTTCCCAAGAGCCACAGTGGTCTGGAACACATGAAGTCACAGTGTCAAGCTGAGGCTATGCACACGGTAGGACCACAGCCTTTCTACTTCACCAACTTGTTCCACCCAGACTCGGCTGTCCCCAGCCCAGTTAGATGAGTCCTGGTCACTGAAGAAATTCTCTCCCCAGTTCACTCTCTAAGGACACTTCCCATGGCTTAAAGGACCAACGCATTCAGACTTTCTGCTAAAAGGCTGGAAGGCATTCTGAAAATTCAGTAATGGTTCCTGTAAGAGTTGCCTTGCCCAAAGCCATCTGAAAATTTTGAGAACTGTGGCCATAATCATCCATCTTGTTGCTTACCACATCCCAACATGCCTCTGCAGCCAATCAACTCGAAATCACGTTTACGTGTTCCCTCATACCAAGGAAGACAACAGCATTTTTGTCATTGCCCTGTAACTCATCTCAGAGCACTAGCATTATGGTTACATAATAGGCAGCCTGCTGACATTCCTATTTTAAACCATTACATTTTCAGGGTTTATCACAAGTCGCTTTAAATTTCATTTAGCTCGAACGTATTATACAACTTTATGTTCAGAAACAACACGCTCTGCTACATTAGCAAACTATACTGGAAGACACAGTTGCTGTGAGTTTGAAACATTTTGTTGGCTAACTCTTCATTTTATCCTTTTGGAGAGCCACAGATAGAGGAGTAGTGAGGAAGGAAAAATTTACCACACGTTGCTAAGGCTTGGAAAACTAAAAGAAATAAATTTTGATACCTAATCTGGATTAATGGGATAGTTTTTAGCTTTCCACTAAATTTACTGTATGTAACTCTGATGCCCAGATCATTGTAGCTCTACAAACCAAGCAATCGGTTTAACTAGATCTCTAGTGACTACAATCATTCAAGAAACTGGCAGACTTGGTGAGAGGGTGTTTGCCGCTTGAGAAGAGTATCCATGAATCCTCCTTCCATTAACCATAGAAGTGCTATGTTATTTGGGAGACCCAGTGAAGATTGCAGCCATCAGGGTCCTAGGGTAGGTTACATGGCCCATAGCGAACACCTCATTCCATGTGTCTCAGTTATGGATTGGATACAGCCCTGAATGGGCAATCAGGACAGGAAGCAGATATAAGGCTTGGTTTAAATTGTGAGCAAAAAGGGCTTTCTTTTTCTTGCCCATTTCTCCTGCATGAAGCACACAATGGGACCTAAGCCACCTCAGCCATCCTGCAGTAATGCAGAGCACAGAGAGGAACAAAAAGGAAGTTGTGTCAAGAAGGATACAGCCTAGCCAACTCTCACTGAACATGTTTCTTGACAAATTCCACCTGAGAATTTCTGTGCTAACCATTGCTGACTGCCAGGGAGGGGAGAGTAAGCAGGCTTTCTACAGATTAAAGTTTGTTAGAACAAGAACACCCCACGGGCAGGCAGTTAGTGCCTTCCTCTGTGCCTGTCTGGATTGGATTTTCTATGCTTATTACAGAAAACAGGCAGATATTTCACATATAGAAGGAAGGAATGACATATTTCAGAGTCTATAAATTAGACTAATTAAAATTAAACATACAACTATTTGATTTGTAGAATTTTTCCCGAGGTAATAACCTGGCTTAATTCACAGAAGCTTCAATTGAAATTATTATTCGATTTAAAAATATCCTATCTACAATTAAAAATGCAAGATCTGCAAGCACATGCATTAGCCTAATCTTGTATATTCAATTTAGACACTGAATGAAATGTTCCAGAAATGTTAAAAATCCTAATATCTTCTTAAATTACAGGAATAAATCAAGCTATATATTTATGAGCCCACTGTCTCCAGGCAAGAATCACTCTGTTTCAAATTGTGGCTTAGATTTCTATTGGCTAGGTTAGAAATGATAACAAATGTAGAATTCTCTGAATTGACATTTAGTGCCCAGGGGAGAGCTTTTAAAATTGGAGAATAATGGAAGTAGCTGCCTTTAAGATTTCCTCCTCAGGAGTCAAAATGATACATCATACATTGGAGGATACAGAGATTGTCAAAATGAGATTTTCTTGGAAATTACATACTGTGACACAAGGAAAGAAAAATATACAAAAAACCCAAAAAAAAAAACAAAACAGTGTTTTATTGGACCAACAGAGGTAAGTGGCAGATGAAGAGAAGTCACAAAAAACAGGGTGTTAGCTGATGGATGCTCTTCCTTCTGTCTCAGCGGTGGAGGCAAAGATGAGGCCCCTGAAGACTGTAGCCGCTCAGTTTCAGAACTCCGAGAAAGCCCACAAATGGCCAAATTCAACCCTCAAATATACCAGGGTGGAAATCCTGGACCTGAAAAGGCAGGGCCATCTCTTACATGTCACAGTGGCTCACAGTACGGGTTTCTTTACTTATGGGACAAGGCCCTCCCAGCAGTGTCCTTTCAGAAGTGACAGGATGGGCAAGCCCGTCTGCTGGTTGTGTTCTGTAATGACTTGCCTCTATATGCACTGTGAAGTCATCCTGGATTTATATATTTAAAGCTTAAAAAAATCTTTCTTAAACTAGCACACAATAGGTTTTAGTATGACATTTTATACATACGTATCTTTGAAAGCTGCCCGTATTCTGAAGTTGTATTTTTAGGCATGGGATAAATGGGTTCCCTTACGATGAAAATGGAACAGGGTGATTAATGAGGAAAAAAATAGTCAAATGTCTTGCCTTGCTGACTAAACTCAGACCAGGGGTTGGGACAGACAGAGGCTTCCTTGTTACAAATGGAAGAGCCTAAGAGGTTGCCAGGAGTTAAAACAACTTGTGAAACTTTACTTTCTGGTAGGAGTGAATTTTTTTTTCTTGAGGTTTGTCTCAACTTCTTCCTACCTTATGGCTACAGTTCCCATGAAATACGGAGCAGTCTCAGTCATGTGTCTCTTTCCAGAAAGTCCTCTTGGGGGGTGGGGGGGAGGGAGAGTGAAGTAGCTCGGGTAAACATCTGACAGAAATCTCCATCTTTTGAATGTTTCTCTGTGTCTACAGCCATACCACCCTGACCGCTTCCGATCTCGTCTAAATGTTTCTCTTCAAAGCAGAAGATAAGGGATAATATTTCAGAGCTGGCTAGTCTGAGTGTCCACAAACAATGTGAGCCCTTCTTATTAATACGCGTTTTCGTCACTTGGCAGCTTGTGAATATCAGGAATTCAGGGAGTTTGTCTCCCATGAGTAACAGCTTCGTGGGGGTAAGAAAGCTCAGACCTGCTCTAATAAATTGATGGCCTTCATTTTTTTTTTTTTTCAGGGAAGATTTGAAAGAAAAGCGTGCTCTTTGCTAAATCAAAGTGACTTTCTTAAAATTGTGGCCCACATGTCAAGTAAAATATGTTTTCAAGCTGGGAATGGTGGTTGCATGGCTTGGAATCCCCACATTTTGGGAGCACACACAGACAATTCTGTGAGTTTAAGGGTCAGCCTGGCCTACATAGTGAGCTCCAAGTCAGCCAGGGTAACATAGTGAGGCTAGGTCAAAAAACAAAATTTACAAATAAATTCAGCTCAAAATCATCCTGTAGCCTTTCTCAGCTATTTTGGAGCTGGTCTCTTCCAAATAGTTTGGTTAATTTTTTTTCTTTTTAGTCAAACAAAAACTTGTTTCTTATTAAGAAAACTATGTATGTACCAAATTTAAAAAAAAAAATCAAGACATAGATAAAAGAACATTTTGAATTCCAATAATCGTACCACCCAGTGAATCACTTTAAAAGCTCTTATTAGCCTGGTGTAGTGGCACACACTCAGGAAGGAGAGGCAGGTGGATCTCTGTGAGTTCAAGGCCAGCCTGGTCTACTAAGTGAGTCCAGGACAGCCAGGGCTACACAGAGAAACCCTGTCTTGAAAAACCAAACCAAACAAACAAAAAACCCCAACAACAACAGCAAAAAACCCTCTTATTATATGAATATATATGAATATCCCTTTCTCCTAGGTATTCATGCTGCCATCATGTCACCAGCCGTGGATCTTAGTTATTGGGCCAGCTGGTGACACTGCAGCATCGGTGGCCCAGTAACGGTCACACAGACCCTAGTGCTGGGCCACAGCGTCTCCATCTTCATCTCCCCTCATCGCATCACAGAGACAATGCCATTTCACATCCTAAGAATGGCGAGCACAGAACAGTAAGATATTCTGAGAGAGAACAACTTATTATGGTCTATCATTAAAATTGCTCTTCTGGAGGCAGGACTGGAGAAGGCTCAACAGTTAATAGCATTGGTTGTTCTTCCAGAGAACCTGGGTCTGACCCCATGACAGTCCACAACTATTTATGACTCTATTCCCAGAGGATCTGATGCCCTATTCTGGTGCCTACAGCGTCACTGCAGACATGTGGTGTACAGACATACAAGCAAACAAAACACTGATACATGGAAAATAATTAAAAACAAAATTACTTGGAAAACAGATTTGCTATTTTTGATATTAGCTGTTTGTAATAATCTCTCATAATGCCTAATTTATAAAATGAATTTTCTTAAAGGTATATATACACACAGGAAGAAACCATATACATTTGGTTTGCCATTATTCCATGGTTTGGAGAATCTACTTTAGCCTATTTTCCACAGATAAAGGGAGACGACTACTGCATCCCACTGAACTTTTTCTTTGGGATTTGATGTCATCATCATCCTGGGTTGTGCTTTTCTTGTATATTAATCAGTACATAGTCATATTCTCATTTATCTATATTCTGTGTGTGTGTATGTGTGTGCTCGTGTACTTACATACGTGTGTGCTTACACAGGCCACATGTCTTATACAGTTACTTCTCTACCTTATTTTTTGAGATAAAATCTCACTGAACATGGAACTGAGTCATTTGGGCAGGCTAGCTAGCAAGCCTCTGGGATCCCTCTGCCCTTGCACCCCCAGAGCTGGGGTTAGGGGCACGTGTGCCCAGCTTCTTTCTGCATGGGGTGCTGGGGTTAGGGGCATGTGTGCCCAGCTTCTGCATGGAGCTGGGGTTAGGGGCATGTGTGCCCAGCTTCTGCATGGGGTGCTGGGGTTAGGGGCATGTGTGCCCAGCTTCTTTCTGCATGGGGTGCTGGGGTTAGGGGCATGTGTGCCCAGCTTCTTTCTGCATGGGGTGCTGGGGTTAGGGGCATGTGTGCCAGCTTCTGCATGGGGTACTGGGGATAGAACTCAGGGTCATCACACTTGTGCGATAATCCCTTTCCCAAGTGAACCATTTTAGAAGACATTTTAAGCAGAAAGTCCCTAGCTCCATTACTGACCGGCTCTGATTACACGATTCAGCTACAAAAACCTTCATCCAAGTTGTGCTCCCAAATAGAGGCCGGAACAAGTTTGACACTTTAATGAAATGGCAGAAATGACATCTGAAATTTAAGCAAAAATCAACAAATACTTGTAGAACTAGAGAGATCAGAATGTGTGATCAGACCACCCATTCTCTGTGAATTTTCTGTTTAGTCATTTTTATTCTACCTACCTCCAAAAACGACTCGCTCGCAGCGGCTTCTCCTTTCAAACATGTTTTCTAGATTGGACACTTCACATCACTGAGAATGCCAACTCCTTTTCTAATGTAAGGACATTCTTCTATCATAACTGCTTGCTATATTTGGAGACTGAATGGTAAGGATATTGTCCTCAACCAGAAAAGAGGGGGAGGGAAGTAACTCATTATGATCACAAACCCTGCTTGGAAAACCTGCCAAACAGGCGGTGATTCTAGGTGTGCAAAACCAGCTCTATTAAAAAAAAAAAAAAGCAAAAGAGAACTCATTTCCTGGTATACACAAAGGCACAAAAGAACTATGCACAGTTGGGTCTGAGGGCTATTCACTCCCCAAAAGGGACTGTAAAAGCTCGGGTGTCCTTCACTCTGCTTCTTGAGGGGTGATGGCAAGTGAAGGGGTGCAGAGAGGGTGTCCCCCACAGGGATGCAGACCCAGAAGAAAGGAAGCTTGGCTCTCCTGTAAGTTAGGGGCCATTGCCTTGTGGGGATTTTCTTCCTTGGTGCCCTCTTTTTCCTCACAGGGCCACCTGACTCTTCCAAAACCAGCCAGACCTTTTGGCAGTGGTGGGTCTGGTCTCTAGTTCCACATTTTGAGAGATGACGATGATGATTATAATGATTGGTGGCTTTTGTGAATCCCCATCTTTGGAATTCTTATCCAGCTCTCTTCCATTGGCCTAACCCTTCTCCAGGATCTCTCCTCTTTCAAAGTATCAAAGCTGCAGTTAGGGACATGGTCCCAAATCCCGTATGCATGCTGAAGAACAGCTAATGGCAAGTGCATGGTATATGATCAATGAGTACTTAGAAGAAATTTTGTTTTGCATGATTTAAGAACAAGAAAGAAGGGTCAAGTGCTCCACTAATGGGGGTGGGATTAAAGGAAAGCAATGGCATTGAACTTGCTTGCCATGCTACAAATGTTATGGTTAGTTTTGCTGTGTAAATGCTTCCAAATGCTATTATTTTGGGAAAAAGGATCATTCTCATTGTGAAACCTCATGTCATTTGCAACCATCTTTGTTTTTATTTTGTCTGAATGAGCAGTCTATTCAAGTATGAAGGGTCAAATACAATAACAAGACTCCTCTAATACAAAATAACATACTGACATTCAGCCTAAACTTAAACTTCGTGTTCTCGTGTTTTGTGAGTTACTGAACTATTTCAAACTTTGTTTTGGTTCTTACAATTTAGTAGGTATTATTATCCTCTCTTTGCAGAGTCATTTAGGAAGTTAAGTGGTTAAGAATGTGGGTACATGCTTGTAATCTCAGCACTTAGGAGGTAGAGGCTAGGGACCAGGAGTGGAGGGTCATCCTCAGCAAGTTAGAGGCCAACCTGAGCTGCAAGGATTTTTTTCTCACAAGACAAAACAACAACAAAAGTAGACACTGAGGTTAGGTTGTCTGGGTTTGAGTTCAGGCTCTGCTCACATACATGGTTCTACATAAGTCACTCAAAACTACCATGCCCCTGCCCCCACTTATATTCATAGCATCCCCCGCCCCCAGGAAGCTTCCTCCTCTGCTCCCACCTAAGTTCATACTACTCACCCACAGGGATGCTTCGTGAGCCCTGACTATGTTGTGCATTAAGCCAGCTATAGTGCAGAGTCAAACCAGCCAGTGACACAAAGGCCTACATGTAGGCACCTAAGAAACGTGGGTAAGATCCATTCCCAGAGCTAAATGTTTTACAGCCATAGGAGGAGTCTTATTGTTAATGATGCTGCTCCTATGAGTCATAATTTTATCACTGGACAGATAATCTACGTTTTTTTTTTTCACAAAAGCAAAATGCATGATAAAAGGAAACCTCTAGTTGGATAAAATGAGTCCAAAAGGAAGAGAAAGGGCCAGAGTTAAAGTGTGGCTTCTTGAAAGAACCCCATTTTATTTTTGTTTCCACAAAAAGTGTGTGCAATTTAAGTACTGGTATTCATTTTTGAGCACGCTACAAGGCCATGCTAAATGGAATTCATATTTGTGTAAACCAGGGTGATTGTCAGTGGCTGTTCCCTGGCCAGCACACTGCAGTGCTTCTCTGGAGGAGTCTGTGGAGGAGGGGCTGTGTGCTCCCCTCAAGCACTCTGAGGGGTGTATGGGGTGCACATGGACCAGGCACCTCTGAGTGCTGTGGGGAATAGGACCCTCAGCCAGGGAGGGAGTGAGTTGAGTGGGGAGTCAGCAGCAGCCCCTTAGGAAACTAGCTTTCTTGTCTTGGGTTTCTTAGAGAGGTGGAGGCATAAAAGATAAAGGTGAGAAGAATGTGACACTGGCGGACAGGTGGAAACAGAGAGAAGGATAGGAAAAAAAAACTACAGGAAGCTGAAGTAATCACAAAATGAGAACCAACCTGAAGAGAATACCAAAACAAGAGAGACACAGTGGTTGGGGAGGAGGAGGAAAAGAGAGAGAGAGAGAGAGAGAGAGAGAGAGAGAGAGGGTTACAGCAGACAGAGCTGTAGGAAAGAGAAAGTTCCACAGCAGAGACAGAGAAAGCCCCCACAGAAAGTGAGAAGACCACCCATGTGATGTGGTGGGTGATGGGTCAGGCAGCCATAACAGGGTTCATAACTGCCACCTGAAAATTGCTAATGTATCCTCAAGACTCTTTCCGAGAAATACTTCATCCTAAAGCATCATGGGAAAGAACAAGTGTGGTCTGAAAGGGTCAGAAGGTGGGTGGAATGTGGAAGAAACCAACCGGAGAGCTCAGGCCACCTCTGCCTCGGGATTGTACGTGAAAAAGGAAATGTTCCTTTTTCACACATAAGCAAAAACACAGCAAAATGATATGGACTGCCACTAGTTGGCAAGTTTTGCAAGCCACAAATGAAAAAAGAACAATAACTTAATTGCTTTGCATTGATATAGCATTTTAAAGTTCCTATCTCCTGTTCCTCGTGGGTATTTTGCATGGATCATCTGGACAGGGCAAAGCGTTTCATGTTATTATTTCTTCCTTCGTCCTGGCTCATGTGTAGGTGGAGACTGAGCGGGGGCCTTATTCATTCCAGGGGAACACAATGCTTCAGGACCACAACCACAGCCCATTACTAAGTCCTCAAGCATGGCCTTTGTTACTACAAACATGTTTCTGTGTATGTGGAAAGGGGAAAACCTGTGGGAGGAGACATGCTTGTGTGTGTGGAAGCAACGGGCCTACCTTGGGTACCATTCCCCATGTATCTTCCATCTTTTTTGAGACAGGGTCTCTAACTGGACTGGAGCTCAGCAAACAGGCTAGGCTTGCTGACCAATGAGCTCCAGGGTTTGCCTGTCTCTGCTAGGATAACAAGCATGTACCACAATCTGGCTGCCTTATTTGGGTTTTTAGGATTAAATTCAAGTCTTTGCGATGATAAGGCAAGATACTTTACTGCCTATCTCCCCAGCTCCCAAACAAGGTTTTCAAATCTGTGGCTGCTGCTCATAGAAACTCATTTGTGGGGCTAGAGAGGTGGCTTAGTGGTTAAGAGCAATGGTAACCAACTGTAACTCTAGTCCCAGGGGATCCAACCCTCTCTTCTGGCCTCTATAGGCACTGCAGATATGTGGTACACATATGCAGGCAAAATGCCCATACACATAAAGATAAGTAGTAAATTTTTTAAAAAGAGTCTTACTTATGACTACTATACATAAAAAGCAAATTGTGTTTTAGATACTAAATCTGTTCTAAAATATCTACTTCTGTGGAATGACTAATTAAATATAATTTATGTTAGCTAAACCAGGTGTAAACACTGTAATACCTGCATAGACCATTAACCATATCTCATTAAGAATGTTCTGTATCTCTGAGCCCTCAAACATTTTAAGGGGGTATGATATAGATGAATAATTATGTTAAAAAGGGAAAGTATTAAAGGATGTCCCTTAAGGCTCTTTAAAACAGCTCTTAAAAGCATAAACAGGAAGCATACTACAAGGTTATAAAGAATGGCGGAATAAAAATGATGGTGGCCTATTTCCATAAGGAAGCACAGAAAAAAAATACTTCCATTAAGTTAAAATGAACTGTTATTTCATTAAGCAAGTGTCTTATTTACTCTTTGCTCTATATATGAGAGTAGCATGCATTGTTGAGAGTCAACAGCTCATTTTTTAATTTAGAAAAAGGAGGAAATCGTATACCCAAAGGAATAGTTCTCTGGTCGACACAGTTCAGCACACTTGGAGGATGAAGTATACTTCATACTCGAATCTTTATTAAACCTTCTGTCCTTGAGATACAAAAAAACACCCTGGCCTGCAGTCAGCAGGGCATGCACCCTGATGTTCTCCTTCTGAGGGCTTTGATGATAAATGTATGCGATCTATTCTCATTTGGTCATTGGTTTTCTGTGTGACTAGCAGTGTACATCAGGAAGATGTCTGGCTCTGGGCGAGAGGAAGTGAAGCAAAGAAATACCCTTGGCCTTCACACCATGCACTAACCACACCATGGACTTCCTATGGGCCTTTTACAGCTCTACTAGCTATGAGTACCACAGCCCCTTGTGGGGGGTAATTACTTGTTTCTTCATCGTTGGCTTCATAGGTTGGATGATCTCACTATACTCAAGTTAGCTCCTAAATCCAGAGTTAACCTGGTTCAGAATAATCGGTCTCTAGAAGCTGATCTCCAACACACAGATCACAGATGGGCTGACCCGGATATACTCATTCATACTAATGAGCATACTGATGGAGTATTCTTGTATACCAGGCAGTGGGCACAACACTTGGAAAACATGGACTAAAACAGACGCAGTGTCAGCCGCTAGTCTGGATAGCGAAACATGCTATGTGCTTCCATTTTGCTTTCGCTTTGAACAGAGCACAGGGAAGGAGACCAGCGGCTGGTAATCAGAGCAAGCCCTTACACCCAGGGGTATATATCTTCTCCTCTTGTGACTGTTCTGAGTAAGCCACCAATGCCCAGAACCCTCTTCAAGCTTTTATTTTCAGAAAAACTTACAAGCCTCATAAACTATTTTGTTATGCTCCAAAGTGTTAATTTGCAGGTACTTCTTTGAAAGAAAAGGGCCATTCCTTAGAGATTTATTTTCCTAGCAATAAGGAATGCAAGGTGGCCTTTAGTTGGCACTTTGTCAACTCCCACAGCCACGAAAGCACAGGGTTAGAACAAAGCCACCAAAATGCCTTCGCTACTGACTAGGGCTGCCCAGAGTTCAAGGGTTAGCCTCTGAGAATGCTTTACCCCTTCCCTTTCATTTCCCTTGTAAGCAACCTCCAAATGCCAAGGATTAGAGGACCCAAAGTGCAGAATCTTCCCATCACAGACCTGAAAAGTTACCATTTATTGCTAGCACTGGTTTTTCAAAGCATTAGTCAGAACACCTGCAAACCTCTGGCAGACAGCTGCCCACAGAAGTTCAGCCTTTCATGGCTCCATAGCTGAAAGTACCAAGTAAAGCATTTTTGGAACCGGGGTGAGGCTCTGCGTTGATAAAGTATTGAGAGAGCTGGCTATGAAATATGGACCATGGATGGACATTATAGCTCTAAACCTCGGGAAAAGTGGAAAACCAATCGCCATTGCTTGCTTCTTTGCTTCTTTGGCAGTATGTTTTCTCAAGAGAAATTGTCTGTTTGGAGAAAGACCAAACTGTATAAAGTTTGACCGTTTTATACGTACACATACTCGGTAACCAACTAATTTTGGTGTTCTTATAATGACTGCCCCCCATATCAATTTAAGATACTGTTTAGGAAAATATTTGAAAGCAACATTTGACTTGTTTTGGAAAATATACAGTTTTTTTTTTTAGACATGTGCACATTTTTAGTACTTCCATTCTCGATATAGTACAAATAGTTGTTTGAGCCCTGCTGTAACAGGTGCTAAGTTCTGGATACCCCTCTGATGTAAGAAACAACTACACTATAGACCTTTGCTTAGGAATGGCGATGAGTTATCCAAATATGCTTTAATAATTTGCAAGAGAAAACAGTTCAAGGTCATGAAATGATGGCTCACCTGTGGTAATAAGACTCTAGGTATCTATTTTTTTTAATGTTTATTACTTCAAGTCCTATGTACCTATTTTATCTTCTTTGCCTCTGGCAGAAGTTTTAGGGTAAGCTAGGCTGTTGATGAAGGAAGTGCCACCATTAGGAATGTTAAATTTGGGTCAATGCCTCCTTCTTTACAAGAGGTAAACGAAAACTTTTATGTGGAAGTAAAGGTAAACATTAGAGAAGCATCTAAGCCAAAGATGCTCCACAACACATTCCAAGAACCTTCTAGAAACCAGTGAGAGTGATTTGAAGCCCAGTGTCCACAGCCAAAAGAAAATAAGAAGCCCATACTCAGTTATGTGATGCTGTGGTGTATATTTTAAAGCAACACCCCCTATGTATCTGTGTTTATTTCTCTACTATTTATTACTAAAGTTCCCTAAAGAAACCTGAGTCATCAGCAACCACTTATACACCAGTAGCACCAGTGGTAGGATGAAGATCAGGGCCATCTTGAATTTTTGTGAGCCAGCCAAGATGTGCTGGGTGAAAACTCCCAAGCATCACATTCACACCATGTGATGATGTCCCTCAATCGAGGCTGGCAGGTTAAATGGAGGCCAATCAATCTGAGTTGAGTCAATTAATTCCCTCTTGAGAAGCTTTAAACTAGGGAACCTTGCACCCCAGCATCTGAAAGTCATTATTGCTTAATCAATTAACAGCAGCACCTGATTAGAGAGATCCCCCTCCACCCTTTTTTTGTTTTTGTTTTTGAGACAGGGTCTCTAATTGGCCTGGAGCTCACCAAGTAGGTTAGGCTTGCTGACCAATAAGCCCCAGAGTGGGACTGCTCTGCAAGGATGAAAGGTATGCAACATGCATTTGGCTGCTTTTATTTGGGTTTTTCTTCAGAGTTTTAGCACTATGCATGCATACTTGAGTTACAGTTTAGTTTTTTCTATTTTCATACTTCCCATATGTAGTAGGATATCTACGTAACGACGTCCTTTTGTATCTTCTTTCAACATCATGTCTGGAGGTAGTTCATTTTATAGCTATTGTTGGTTCTTCCATTGCAATATAGTATTTCAACATATGATCACATTATTAACACATGTCCCTGGATACACTTGAATATATTCTTCTCTAGAACACACAGACACAGAGAGACAGACAGACAGACAGACAGACAGACAGACAGACAGACACACACACACACACACACACACACACACAGATGTGAGCGCATGGGAGCTGGGGTGGGGTGGGGCGAGGTGGAGAGGGAGGTAGTTTAAAAGATCCTAAGTGAAATCCTAAAGGAAATTAATTCCAATGTGTCTCTTGCCAATCAATTTTAATATTAACTAGTTCTTATATAGCTTTGAAGAAAGGTCATTTAATTTCTAGATTTATCTTTCTGCAGACTTTAATTCCTGCACATCCACCAAATATAAGCTATGACATTAGATACATTTAACTTATTCTCTTTAGAAGTCTGTGATTCTCCAGTAGATTTATCGAAGCTGCGTCCCCCTAAGTCAGTTTTTCCCCCTTCTCCCTCACACACACACAGACGCATGATTTTACATAGGGGTATTTTTCTTTTTGATAGAGTCAATATTGAATATACTGAAAGAAGAAAATTTTCTTTCAAAATTTAAAGCAATTCTGCATCAAAAGAGTTTCAAGTTAACATGGATCGAGGCTGTAAGGTAAAAAAAAATGTTAATCTGTGGCCAAATTAAAGAATGCAAGCACAAACAACAAGATTAATTTTAAAAGGATTAAGTCCAACTTCCAAGTCTTGAGTGTTTCGGCCTGACGATAAAGCATACCAACAAAATGTGCTTACCAGTTTATCTCTGCCCCCTCGATAACCAACATGGCAGCTCACATCCCTTCCTGCACCAGGAACTTTCCAGACTGTTCACATACCTATACTTTTCATATGCTCGCCTGTCAACACAATTTGATGAGGTAGATACTGTCATTTCTCCCATCTTATAAGAAGAAACTGAGGCACAGTAAGAGAAAGTTACTTAAGTCCCCACATCTGTGACTTCAGGCCACCCCAGTTGGGTGTGATGTCTCGGCCCATTCCCAGCACCCACCCACATGGCAACTCAAAACTGTCTGAAACTCAGGGAACCCAACACCTTCTTCTGGCCTCCCTGAGCAATGTATACACAGGCACACATACATGCATGCAGGCAAAGCATTCACACACATACAAATATTTTTAAGTCTACTTCTTTGAACCTTATACTGTTTGCAATGCATTACTACCATACAAAATGGTAGTTTCACTGCTGCTGGCACTGTTATTGCTATTTTGATAACAATAGGTCTTCAAGATCAGGGAATAGTATGGGAACCATGGGAGGGAAATCTACATACATTTGTTCTGATTTATGAGAAAATAGTGAAGATGACTGTAACTAGGCAACCCTCTAATTCTGGGAGAACTAATTAAGAAATGAATTAAGGGATTCAATGGGTACCCAAATTAGTCATTAGGGCTCCAAGATCTGGAGTTCTGGTCTAAATCCAGCTTTGTCACTTGTTTCCAAAATAAACATGACCAGGTAAGTACCACAGCTCACAATTAAAATGGGTTTAGATGGCTTATGTGTCCACATGGGAGAGACCTCTTCCTAATTGAATTCAGACATCTCTTCAGTTATTGTGGGTTTCATTTACCATCTTTGAGGGTTTTTTTGCAACTGCTGGCAACAGGATTATGCTAAAGAGGAATTGCTTCACTCAGTGATGCCTACCTTAAAGCATAAAAAGATAAAAAGCAGAGCTTTTGAGCAGTAATTAGAAAGTTCCTTAAGTGTGCTCAGGTGGCATATATTTTAGACAACTACAAACTGGAAATACAGGTTACAGAGGAGATGTCTAATGTCACCGTTCTGGGGTAAACACTCAGGCGAAATAGTGTTCCAACATGCGATTAGAGCCATCTTTTCAGGCCAAAGCACTCCTGTTTCCTACCTCTAATGTGATTAGTGGCCGACAGCTGGAGGCATCTCTTCCTCTTGACAAAAATATGATCAGAATTGTTCTCAATTGGTACATCTTTCCATCAAGCTGTTGCCTTCCAGCAGAATAATCAGAGTTTCTGATTATTTGGTGTTCGTTCCAAGGGAACACGAATTGGCTGTGTCCTTGCTTGTCTGATGAGGTGAAGGCTGCCAGAATTTACATTGTAACTCTTCAGTTGCCTAAGCAAAAAAAACCAACTGTACACACACACACACACACACACACACACACACACACACACAGTGTGTGTGTGCTCGAGCACATTTCATGCTAGCACACAATGTATGGACACGGAGAAAGTTCATTCGGTTTTTATTATAATAATTCTCTTTCAGCAAACAAAGAATTTTCATGGTGACGCAAACACAAAGAAGTCAAACATCCCAATCCACGCATGGATCATGAGCAATTCCTACGAGAGTCTATGGCTCTTGACTGTTACTGAAGTTCCAGGTTTATGGAGAAAGAATCAAGTGTAAGCACTAATGGGAAACCTAGGAGGCACACAGGCTTGGTGGTCTGTGTTCACTGGGCTGTGTCGATTTGGAAGTTGTGATTTTTTTTTTTTTGAGTTTCAAGGCCAAAAATCTTTCCACACGGAGTACAGACTGTTGGAGAATTTCAGAGAATGTCTGATGAACCGCAAGCAAGATGCTTTCTGTCCACAGAGGCTTCTAACAACCATTCACGCATGAATAACTACTGAAACAGTTTTTTTGTTGTTGTTTTCATTTGTTTGTTTGTTTGTGTGTTTGAGGCAGGGTCTCACTCTGTAGCCCTGGCTGGCCTTGAACTCACAAGAGATCCACCCAACCTGCCTCTGCCTCTGCAGGACTGAGATTGACGCCCAGCACCACCATACCTGGCAAACAATTAGCATTTTGTTGGATGTGGGTTTTCTTTACATAGATGAGCTTAAGCTAGCCAATACCTCTGAAGATAACTGTGGTTATCACACCCCAGATAACATCAGGGACATTGAGAGTGGTGTGGTTCTGGACTATCCATGTACCAGAAAGGAGAAAATGAATGCTCAGAAAGGCAAGTGAAAAATATGACCATGATAATTGGGCGGCAGAAGCTGGGGGTTAGGCCAGGCTGTCTGAGTCCCAGGCCCAGGTCTTTGTGTTCCTGTTCCATGCTCACTGAGAGCTACAACTGAGGGTCAGACATCCAGACTCATTGGAGTAGTATTCAACAGCAGTGACAAGGCCAAAAATGCTTATCACTGCAAGGGTAGAAAGCCAGGCAGTCTGGCTCTAGAGCCCAGTGCCCTTAACTCTCGATTTCCTTCTAAATCACAAGGATGTCTATAAAAGACCTTGTTTTCTTTTTGTGGTACTTCAAAGTATTTTACATGATGCTATTCTAACAATAACCATGGAAACACTGGTGTAGTTTGGAAGGGGAATGTGGGTGGAACAGGAGTGGCTCAGATCCCTCAGCCACGTGGGTCCAACTGGACTGCCTCAGTCCTCACACTGCAATGACAACTCTAGCCTGAAACCTTAAGAGGAAGCTGAGACCAACCCCCCCCCCACCCCCAAAAGCTGTGACTGAGGTCATCAGGAGTCACTTGCGAGGGAAGAGATAAGTCATCCACGAAGACAGGAAGATGTCATGGAGAAAGAGGGGGCCATCTCTACTAACCTGGGCATCCAAAGGGATGTTCCTGGAAGCAGCCTGGGTTCTGGAGTGCCCTAGGAAGAAAATTAATTTGGAGGGTCAGACTGGTTGATCTTCCACTAGCAACATCACCACCCATTCATTCCCCATTATGCTCGCCTCCTCTCACAGAATCTTGAGTCTGGCAGATAATGAGTTGGTCCTCCCTTGCATGACTTTATTCAACCTTGGGAAGGCAGGGTAATCTGAGACTGTTTACTCGGCAGTAAACTGGGGATAATAATAGCTTTCACACCAAGGGTTTCGCTGTATGATAAGCAAAGCATGTCATGTATTCAACACACCTAGCTTAGAATGGTGATGTTTAACAACAAGAGCCAGCATTTATTAAGAATTTAGAAAGTGCCTGGCATTGTTCCAGAGCATTGTTCCCACATACCAACCCCTTAAGTACTCCAAGGGCGGCACTAGTTTTATTGGCATTTGACAGAGACCAATAAACAAGGCACAAAAGGGTCAAATTACTTGACTAGAGAAACTGTACTAGAATGTGGTATACTAGGAGTCTAATGGTGACAAACAAGACCTAGAAAGTGGTCGCACAGTATTTGCCTAACTAATAAAAAATAAACATTGCCACTGTTTTGCTGTATAGTATTATCTTCTACCAGACTTAGCTTATTATAATGTATAACTCTGCAGAACTCACCCTCAGCCAGTTACTACTCAGGCACAGAGATGGGTGCCAAAGTTATAAGTCTACTAGCTACTCATTTACACACCAACGCCAAACATTTCTGTGTTTATTAGTAATCCTGGTGTCTTAAGTGATCCTTGAAACACTCTGTGGGTGTTCAAATGCTTGGGCCACAGATCCCAGAGTCATAAGGTAACCTTTCATGAGACCATTGGAGAACAAAATGTAGTGATGTGCTTGAAAGGATAAAACAAGGGTGGGGTGAGTAAAGGGGCGACAACTAAAACTAAGGGCCATTTGAGGGGTTGTATGGAAGTCTAACACAGTAGAAGACTCTTAAAATATATACATACGTGAAAGAAATCTAAATTGGAATCACCAATAACGGAGGAGACAAAGCCTCAACCAGACATCTCTTGCCACCAAATGAAACCTCCAGTGTTGGGAATGGGTTACATCTAGTTGAGTTGTTGTCCAGAGAGGCCTCATGGAACCCCCAAACATCCCAGGCTATTGCCAAGGCCATTGGTTGCTTCCCGCAAGCTGACAGTAAGGCCTTATTGCTGAAGATAACATGCACATAGAACATGGAGAAGCCAAGCTGGTGCTTACATAGAGCCTTCATCCCTACTGACTAGTGTTCATGGTACTGGAAGGTATTCAGCATGCTACCAGAAAAGGACGGTAAACATCAACACAACTAAGGTCCCTGCAATCTACAATATGACCTGTCTGTAAAATATGCTAGTACAATAGTGGCGCAAAAGTGGGAGTAACCAATCACTGTCTGACTAGAATTAAGTCTCACTCCATGAGATGGAACTCATACCTGACACCTCTCAGGTGCCCAAGGATCTGAGATTAGATAGGCCATAGACCTAGGGGAAAACCAAATGCTACTGTTCTGCTAAAGGAACGTAGTACTGACTCCTAATGACATTCTGCTATACTCATAGATCAGTATCCTCCCCAGCCATCATCAGAGAAGCATCTTCCCACAGTAGATGGGAACAAATACAGAGATCCACACCTGAACAATGTGCAGAGAGGGTAAGATGCCTTAGAACACTGAGCCCTAAATGGAACATCCCCACCAAATCCCCCCTTTCAGGTCAGGGAACTGTGTGGAAGAAGAGGCAGAAAGATTGCAAGAGCCAGCAAGGAAGGAAGACATCAAGGAAACAAAGCCTTCCAGTCACAGGAGGAATGACACATATGAACTCACACGGACTATGGCAGCATGCACGGGTCTAAACCAGATGGGGTCCCTGAAAGGACTGGAGTGGGCACAGCATGCACCAAGACCAAGTTCTCAGCACAAAGGAGATTTATTTGCCCCAGAGGGACAAAGGGCAGGGAATAAGAGACAAAGAACAAGGGAGAAGGGAAAAGGAACAAGGGAAAGAGGAAAAGGGACATTTGCCCTGAAGGGACAAAGGACTGCCTCTAGATAGAGGGGAGACAGACATGACCCTTAGGCAAATAGCAGTTTATAAAGGGAGATGGGGGATCGCTGTTAGGATGAAGTGTTTAATTTTGGTTGAACATGTTAATTAGGCGAGCCAAAAGGGGACTTTTGATGGCTGAACTTCAATACCTGGACCTTGGTGGTCAGCCTCAGGAGGAGGAAGTGCCCAAATAAGGAACTGGACCTTGGCCACTAGCTTTAGAAATGTAATCTAACCGTTTTTTGCAAGGGGGAGAAGGGTAAAAGGCAAAACCAGCCGGCACCATGTTTGCCAAGCTGGAGCCTGCTACAGACCTTCAGTCCCAGTGCCTCAAGGGGAAGTAGACACACACCCTCATCCCTAACCCAGAAGCCCTCTCCAATTGATATCGACTCTTAAATGAAGAATTAGTTTTCTCCAACTGAGTCCCAATGGGCATATAAACCACACTTAAGGGCAGGTCCCATGCTCACAAGCAGATAGCCAAGAAAAAACATGGTACCTTTAGAGGCTTTTGACTCACAATGCTTTGTCTGGGCAATTTTTTCCCCCTTATATATTTGCTTATATATTACAGTTTCCAATTTTGCTTTTAGAGGTTTTCTCTGTGTGTGTGTCAGCATTAGTATGTGTTTACTGGTTACTAATTAGTATGTGTTTATTGTACTTCTTTGGCTCGTTTTCCTGTTTGTTTTCTCCTGTTTTAAAAAAAATTTACCTTTTATTATTTTTATCATTATTATTGTTATTGTTATTATTATTTGAGATGCCTATTTGTATTTCTATGAGAAAGAGAAAAAAAAGGCTGTGGATATGGGTGGGTTGAGAAGTGGGAGGATCTGGGGAGACCCTGAGGAGGGGAATTATAATCAGAATATAGTGCATTAAAAATCTATTTTAATTTAAAAAAATTTAAAGAAATAAGATAGCATGTCTGGCTATGATACCACTTCTCCACTCCACTAACATCTCTAGGGTTCATATTTGAAAGTGAGAAGATTTACCTGGACATCCAGAGATCCTAAGCTACAACTCTCTCTTTCAATCTTTTCTCCCAACAATCCAGCTTCTGAGAGAATACAACACTTCAGTGGCATGAACAATGTCAGGACAATGCCAAGGTTATTAACATAAAACACAACCTACACTTCATAATTAGCCCTGTGAGCAGGATCAGTTCTTATCATAGGAAACATTGGCAACCAGAAGACAAGGGAAGAATGCAGCCCCGAAGACAGGCATCCATGCCTACTCCACCTTATCCTGAACCCTATTGTGGCCACAAAGAATTCAAGATGAGGAATCTGAAACCCAGGGTCCCAGGTGCCCAGCAGGTGGTGGATAAGGTGAGTGGTCCTACAGAGTAGCTAAGAATGCCTGTTAAAAGAATGAAGCAGAAAACAGTCAACTAATGAGATGCCTGGGTCATACATAAGTCAGGCATTTCCTGACTCAAAATATACCAGTGGCCATTGTGGTAGCCCTATGTGTGTGTGTGTTTATGTGTGTGCATGAGAGGGGAGAGGGAGAGGGAGGGAGGGAGGGAGAGATATGTCTTTGGGAAACATTTACTTCAACATAAGACGCTGCTGACTTTGTTTACAGATCAGTTCATCACATTTAGATCCATTTGCTTTCACAAAAACCCCTTGGAGGGGAATAATTCAGTGAGTGTAATACCTCCATTAAATAGGAATTGATTTCAAAATATGCTTTTCAAAGTTTTGACAAAAGCAATTTTCTGATTTTCTTTATGTACCACCAAAGGCAAACACTGTTGTGTTGACAATGTAATAAATGAGTTGTCAAATAAGATATTAAATATTTATGGATTTAATTTTTAATAAAGGCTTTTAAATATACCCCAAAATATCCATCAATATTTGACACGAGGAGCAGCATTTTGGTAAATTCAATCTCCCACTGCAACTGAACTTGGCACAGGATATTTATGGTTCTTTGACACAGCTAGGTGGTATTCCTTATGGGATGCAAATAGCTACAGCATAGACATTTAGAAGGCACAAAATGGTCACACATGTCATGTATTTTTTTGCTAGGATATGAGGAATGGACACGCTGCTTTTGTGGTTTCCATTCTCATGCTTGGGGATCAGAGGCTTTAACTCCTAACAGACTCTGAAAGGGACTTTATCTGATGCAAGAGCAGTATGGTTGATTTCATGTGTCAGCCTCAAAGACAACCTTGTGCAGCAGGACTCGTTTAGACATATAAATTATAGCTTTCTTAAGCCTGGAAAGGAAAAAAAAAGATGAAATTTGGTAGTACTTATCCCTCCAGTGCAGGATTCTAGGTAATTGTTTTCTTCTCTATAATTTGCTTCCTAAACTTTCTATAATGAGTGTGTATTATTCTAACAATTTGAAAAAACCCCTTTTTTCAGTCTCATATATTAGTAAAAACAATCTCATGCAGTAAGAAGTGAAAAGGCTTTAGAGTCAAACACACTTGGGTTCAAACCCCAGCTTGTCCCATTCCGACCTAGAAGCCCTTTGGGAAGTTACTCGGAAGTTCAAGTCTTGCATGTGTCAGTATAAAGAGAACACTATGCACGCCATGGGGGCGTAGACGGGTATGTTAGTGTCTGTAAACCAATGGCGTGGGCCAACTGTTTATAGAAAGGCTGAGAATCAGACAAAGGTGATTTTCAGAAATTCTCTAACAGTTAAAAAATCCAGAAGAAAGCCGGGAAGTGGTGGTGCACACCTTTAATCCCAGCACTCAGAGGCAGAGGCAGGCAATCTCTGTGAGTTTGAGGCCAGCCTTGTCTACAGAGTGAGTTTCAGGATAGCCAGGGCTACACAGAGAAAACTCGTCTAGGAAAACAAATACAAAATTTCCAGAAGGGAAAGTAGAGCTTCAACTCCTCAGTACCCCACATTCCTGCCCATTACAACTGCTAACTTCCTAGAGGACAGGACTCTGTGCTTCTCTGAACCAGCTCCAAACCCTCTTTTTGCACTGGGTAGAAGCTAAAGCAGGGACTCAGAACTGCTCAAGGCACTGAGAATAATCAACAGCTGCATCTTCGCCTCCAAGGCTCAGCGCACATGGCAGAAGAGGAGGTGAAAAGAACGTGAGTGCTGGAAGACAGGACGGAATGCCGTCCTCCTTCTGGACAGGACAAGGCTCTTGGATCCCAGAGTCCTCAATAGCAGTGGCTGACCGCACATGGCCTCACAAGTCTGGCCCACCAACATTTGTCATGGATCTGGGGGAGCTCATGAGGCCCCACACCCTCTTAAGGAAATCTAGGCAGTTCACGGTTGCTGGAAGGGGGGGGGGGCGGGGGTCCTATGCCTTAGCTGTACCACCTTCGGTAAGTCTCCCTTGCTCAAGTGAAAAGGAAAAAAAAAAATCAACAAGCAACCCTAAGCTAAACTCAGTGATGCACTTACAGTTAGACGTGAAAGTAAGAAGGGGATTTATCTGTAAGAAGTGCTTTGTGAGGAGGGTTAGAAAAAATAATGATGAGGGGACTATAATCAAAGCACACTGCATACATGGATGGAACTGTGAAAGAATTCCAATTTAAAAGCTAAAGCCATCGTGAAGAAGTCCTCAGATTGGGACAGGAGTTGGAGAAGGGTAGAGAAAGAAATCACGGCTACTGCGACTGAAGTCTTTGTTTTGAATTTGCTTACAATTAATGTGAAAAAATGAGTTATGAGAGAGAGAGGTAAGGAACAAAGCTACAGTTACCTGGCATTCATTGTAAATTGTATGGTGAAAATACCATCCTGTTCACCAGAAGACAGGTTGGTCAATTAGGCTTATGATAAAACATATGTACTCAACAAAACACAGTGGTTAGGGTGTGTTGCCTTTGGCTGTGTGCTGCTACTGATTACAGCAAGAAATACTGATTTAACTGGCTTTAATATCCAGGTATTTGTTGATATGCAGAAATGAAAAAATATCAACCCTGAAGAATTTGATATACAGGTCAAATCCCAGTTTGGCTCGTTCCTAAAGTCCTCTACTACACTGGAATTGTGTACAGTGGATGCTCCCTGAGTCATGGTCAGAAAGAAAAAGGATTTTCATCGTAATGGGATTAGCTACACGTTAGTGAATATTGGGATAGAGTTTTATGTGGTATAATTCATTGTAGAAAGCACAGCATGGAAAAAGAAGTTACAAATTTGACCACCCTACAATTAAAGGCTTAATCCCAGCACTCAGGAGGCAGAGGCAGGTTTATCTCTGTGAGTTCAAGCCAGCCTGGTCTACAGAGCAAGTCCAGGATAATCAGGGCTCTGTTACACAGAGAAACTCTGCCTTGAGAAAACAAAACAAAACAAAAAATGACCTTCCCTTTTCTCAATTCTGAGTTACAACTTGCCTTCTACAAAAGTATGCTTGTTTCTTTGCAGCATTTGCTTTCTCCCCGGTCTTTAACCAGGCCTAGCACACTCAGATACTCAGAGGAAACAGCTGCTAGACAAATGAATGGGATGAAGTTCTGGTACCAACGCCAAGGAGGGAATTTCATGATTGTTTCCTGTGTGGAAGGAAAAATAAAACCCAGAAACTGATTCAAAGTGAGAAGAGCAGGCAAGTTTAGGCTCACCAAGCATGCTCAGGAAGTCCTGGGTCTAGAGGGCCTTGGGTAAGCTCACCTGGGTCAAAGAGGTTTGCTTAAAACATCTGGCTCCCACCCTGGAAGGACCCCACAGATGAGCATTTTAACCATTAATTACCTGTAGACATATTCATAAGCATCCTACCACATAGCCCAATCGAGGGTGGCCAGTGAACAAATCCTGTCCTAGCCATTCCGGTCTGCAAGGAGTCAGAGGCAGGGGAAGAAGGGAAGTGAGGTTTCTGACTGAGCCTGACACGAATAGGATAAGGGAAGGATGGAGGGAGATTTCACACAGGCCTGCGTTTCCTGGTGTCAAACGTCTAACTTCTCAGTCTCTTTCCTGCTCTCCAGCAGCATGATTATTTGAATAACCAAAATCTCCTGCAATTTTCTACAATGCCATCTTATCGGAATATTTATATACTTTTTTTTTTTTGTCTTTTCCTTTGAACCTTTTTATTGAAAACGCAAGTGCGTATCAAATATGTCACCTTTGCTTCTATTTCAGAACAACATACTAAATCTGAAAGTCTAAGTTTTAAATCTGAGATGGAGTCTTGCTACGTAGCCCTGGCTGTCCTGAAACTTCCCATGTACCCCCGGCTTTCCTGCAACTCCTGAGTGATCTTACTGACTCTTCCTCCTGAGTTCTGGGATTATAGGTATGTGTCACCACACTGAACTTAAATGTCTACTTTTATAAAGGACTTCAACGTGGTACAAAAGCAACCCTCTAATGCCACTGGGCCCCCTTACTTCTCAGAGGAATGTGCCTTGGGAATGAGCATCCAAATTTTGGGAGATTCTAAGCTCGGCAGCAAGGGATTTCAGAGCAGAGAATAGGCCTACGCTATTATCATCCAACCACGTAGCAAAGAGTCAGAAATGTCTGTGGGGTTAGCCCTAGGAGAGGTAACTGTTGCATACATCACAATAAACATAGCCATTGTCCACCTGAAAATATTTTACATCGGCTCCTCCTTGAGGGGGATGATCTATGACCATCAACTCACAGCTAAGAAAACAAAGCATGAAGGGACTTTTGAGTTAGCCAAATGGTTTGTTCAATATATTTGATCTTTCAAATGATCTGTGACTTTGTAATCCACATCATCTCCACTGGAGAGTCAAGGGCCTGGGGCGCATGAAAGGAGAGCTCTTTGTGCAGCAGACTAAGGGACAGCTCCGACCTTTAGACAGGAGCTAAACTGTGACTGGAAGGGCCCTCCCACCTACATCACTGCCATGGGGTGAAGGCAACCCCATCGACAGTCCACGTTGGCGGAGAAGCTCTGTCAAGATCCAAAATCTTCCTGTCCAGTGGGACTCTGAAGACAATGCCTCTCCTTTTCAAGTATGGTGGGGGGGGGGGGCAGTCACAAGACAAAAGCATGTATGCTCAAGAGACGTAAGATCTCGAGAATTCAAAAGGCAAAGCTAGCTGTCCTGACTAGACAAAAGCTAGCTGTAGACTCCACAGCAAAGAATCCCATATATATGAAAGATTACAACCAGGGTTTCTTTCTTAATCTTTTTTTTTTAACTAGGAATTGGAGTCTACAAATAGACGAATCACAATCACCCTATTAAAAAGTGACTTCGATGGCCTCTCTGCTGTAAGGAGCCCTGTGAGGCACAGACTGGCAATACCTGTACCTTCTTTGTCATATTAATTATACCCTTTTCCTACAAGATTGGCTGCCACACTGCATGTGAGTGAGGTCTCAGAGCTGCCAAGGCAAATGTTCCAAAAGCTGACTTTTTAAAGACAACCTGGCAGCTCACCAAACAGTCCTGTGGCGGGGAGTATGCCCCAGTGCACTTCAAGTTTCCCTTGTGGCTGTGCCGATACCTGGAGGATTATCAAATCCCCTTCTGGAAGTACCATCTTATGGCTAAGGCTAAAGATATTTTGTTTTTCTCTCAATACCAAACAAGCAAGTAGAGAAATGTATAATTTTTTTTGACAGTATCAATTTATTTTGAGTGTTCTCACTGCTTAATTCCTAAGCTGATTGATGCGAAACTCTCTGATTCCTGGGGAGATAAGTGACTCTGGCCTCGTCCACACAACTGAAACAAAGATGGGTTTTGTTGTGTTAACTAAATTGATATCTTCCTCCGTGCGCACCACTTTCATCAACTAACCGTATAGAGGCTGCTTTCCCTTGACTTAACGCCATATTTTAATGAGGATCCATTCCAAGACATATAAGAAATCCGCACACAAGAGGAACTATACTGAGCAGGCCAAGAGTTCCAGCCAAGTGTCCTATCTTTTATGTGGCACCCAGTGACATTTGGTAGAAAGCACAATGGTGACTATTCATTCTGCTGGCCTCAAAGAGACAGGCATGAGTGCACGCCAGAATGGAAAAGGCTTGAGCTTCCAAACCAGACAGCTGCTTCTATCTCCACCTCCACTATCTGTGACCCTGGGCAAGCAACTTATCTGCCCTCAAACCTTCCTCCTCTGAAAATGAGGGGTGACAGACCTATCTCAAAGGGGCTGTGCAACGGAGAAAGGAGAACTCTGCTTTCAAGAACACTCAGCATATAATTGGGCACGTTGGTAAACATTAAAAAATTCTTGCCAGACCTGGTGGCACATGTCTTTAATCCCAGCACTCGGGAGGCAGAGGCTGGTGAATCTCTGTGAGCTCAAGGACAGCCTGATCTACAAAGTGAGTCCAGGACAGCCAAGGATACACAGAGAAACCCTGTCTCAAAAAACCAAAGACCAAACCAAAACAAAAAAACTTAAATCTTTTCTCTTTCCATAAAAATGCCATTAGTTGTTCATCTTGGAATCTGTTTTCTATGCACAAAAATAGTGTATGGGATATTCACCGTGGTGTTCTTTAGGATGGCAAAGAATTAGAAACACACTAACTATAGGGAAGTGTTAACCTTCAAGTGTATTCATACGTTGAAATTTATGCAGCCATTCTAAGTGTTTTCAAATAATTTCTGACAAGGAAATTTTGACCCTAAAATTTAAGTGAATAAAACAAGAAAAAGAACTCATCTAATAATTATAGCTCACACGTGCACACCACAGGCTACAGACCAAACACTATACTCTTACTAGTAATTCTACTATGAATATGCCTAATGACCAGCCCATTTCATAGAAGTATAAATGCAGATTTAGAGAGTTCTGGAATTAAAGTCGCTGCATAATGACAATTAGTACAGACAGGACTAGAGTCTCAGAGTGTCAGAACTGAAACACTCTTGGAGGTGAGGTTGCTAGGAATTGAACCCTGAATCCCCAAGTTATGCCCTTAGGATCCAAAGCAGTTTGAACTCCACACTAGTTCTTTAGCACTAGCTTCCTCTGTCCTCCATGAGGCTTGTTTAGAACACACAAACACCATGTACTCTCACAAGCACCATAAAATTCGTGTCTGGAAGGAAAACACACCAAACGTCAACTATGACAATCTCCAGGGGGTAAAATTTTAGCTGGGTTTTAACCTGTCTGCGACCATTTCTGTATCACCTGAAGTTAATGAAGATTTCCACAATTGCTTTTCAAATGAGAAAATTGTGAAAATACTTCAAAAATAGTAACAAAACCACTACCCTTTTAACAAGGCAACAGCTCGAGTCTTGACCACATGGGTTTGAGCTTCTTATGACTACTAACGTTGAACTCCTTCCTATATCTCGTTCAAGGCAAAAAAGGAAAGCATATAAAAAAAAGCATTTTGTACATAAATGCTACACAGCAGTGATGAAAACATTGTGTGTTACTGGCAAGATAGTTGACATTAATCTAAGAAGTCTAAGGGCTTTTGCTTTTTCTTTTTCTTTCTCTCTCTCTCTCTCTCTCTCTCTCTCTCTTTGGTAAGTAAACAGATTATTCTTCATGAAGAAAACCATCCCTAATTGGTACTGGGCCATCAACACATTCTCTGTCATAGTAATGTTACTGATATTGTCATGGAGCGTGTCTGTAGGTGTCAGCTTACTGTTTGGACATGTCTCAGCCCGGTACCATCTCTCCTAGGAGGTGTGAACATAACAACATGTTGGAGAGACATGTAGGGAGTAATTTCCTGTCATTTCAACGATCTGTTTTAAGAACATGATTCTATAAAAATGAGCTGAATAATGTGCTAAAAAAGCAATTTTCAGTCTTTTTTTTTGTTGTTGTTGTTCAAAAGAAAAAAAAAAGGTAATGTAACCTAAAACTAATTCTAAATGCACTAGGCTAAGACTTTCCTTTATCATACCCTCTTCGACAACAAAGGAAATGTGAGATCATCGCACTAGTTTTTATTTTAAAAAATGAACGAAATTCTCATGCTGAAGTCTTCTTGCAGCAAGAAACAGACTCCAGCTGCTTAGAGCTGGTGTGGAGGGGGTGAGCCATTGACAGAGTGCTTGCTGGTATATGGGAAGCTCTGGTCCCATCCCCAAAACTGCAAAAAGCCCAAACCAAACCAGACCACAACCTCAAACACGCACTTGAGAAGTTAATGAAAGTATCACTAACAATTAAAAACTGGATCTCAAAATTGTCTTGACAGTGAGGGGGTAAAAGTACCCGACAAAAGCAAAAACAACAACCAGGAAACCTAAGGGCAGATGTGCAATCCTGTGAATGATTCCCTCATTCAGAATTGACTGCTTGTGAAGAGGACATGTCCCAGCATTGTAGCAGGTGCCAAGAAAAAGACCTGGAAGGCTGATTTGCCTTCACATTTGAACTAGAGACATGCTGACCTTGGCTTACAAAGGAGGCCATCGTGATATTTGACTAAGTTAAATGAAGATTGCTCAAGGTCGAGGGAGCCAAGTAGTTCTGTTTTCTGCCACTCAGAATCTCCGGCCTAGAGTGCTGAACTACAGAGACCACCTCTTAAAAGAAATGGACACTGTGGTGGAGTAGAGTTGGCAGGATGAGAAGTACTGGTTGACAACTGGACCACGTCACCCAGCAAAGAAAAGAGTCTAAGTAGCAAATGCAAGAGCTCTCTGAAGATGCCAGCCTACTCTGCAGCAAAGGGCCTTTGCAAGACCAACGGGTTAGGGGCAGGAGGAAGATTTCAATGCACCGTGAAGAAAAAGTCTTAAGAGGTATTTTTCCATCCGCTTGTGCTTACACTGAACAGCAGTGTTCTCAGTGATACGAGGCCCAACACTAAACAGATTTCAGACCTAAGAGCATTGCAAACTGCTGGCATTACCTGGCATCATTAATGTATTGAGTCTCCATTTCTGGATGGGTTCAAATGGACCACTGTGGAAGGCATTCTTGCATTTGGTGGGATGCCGGACCACACAATCCACAATCTCTTTTCTAATTTCTTCTCAGAAACTCTCATGTGGGTGCTACCAAGTACATTTTATCCAAGCATTATCTAAGTATGCCCTGCCTTAATCATTGGGGGTGGGGGGTGAGGGGGGCACTGCTTGAAATGCAATCCAGAAAAGTTCCATCAAAAGTTTGGAAATTAAGAATTAGTATTGCCATGGAAAACTGAGTTGCTGTCACCCACCACAACTGAAACAGTTCTTGCTCATGGACCACAAAACAATAATTGAGTTGACATATTCAACTCCACAGAGCAGCACTAAATAGTATTTTTTAAAAAGATCTTAGCCAGGCATGATGGTACATGACCTTAATCACACCAGGGAGGCAGAGGCAGGCTGATCTCTGTGAGTCTGAGGCCACCCTGATTTACATAGCAAGTTCCAAGACAGCGGTGGATGCACAGTGAGACCCTGTCTGGTGTTGCAGTAAGTCAATCAACTGCATCAGGAGTGTGGCTGTCAGACACTGATTCCAGTCCACCTCTTAGATCTCATGGGAGACACAAAGGGACGAAGACCTGGAGCAGGACAGTGGTCAGTGTAAGACCTGCCAGTTTTCCTTTTAATGAGTACATGGCTGCCTGTACTCACAGCTGTCTATCACACAGGGCATCACATCTGCTCAGACTTGTTTGCAGAACGTCAGTCTAAAGGTTCCCCGGGTCAGGTGCTAGCAATCAGCACAATGTACAAAAGTCAGCCCACACCGGAGCAACACTGCCTCTAATCAAAATCGGTCTTCTTTGATGTTCTAAAGCTTTTCTTTCCGTGTGAGCAACAAAGCTTCCAACAAAAGAACTTCCCCAGTACCCACAGTTAAGCAAAGAATGGCTCTAACCAAGTGGGTATAAAGAACCCTCTCTGGTCCCTAATTTTTACATGAAGCTTCCTTTTCAGGGTATTTTAGTGACTTCCTTTGTTTGTAATTTATCAGCAAAGAAAAAAAAACTTGAGTTTATTTTGACGACAGTACACCTGACTATTCCAGAATTCAAAAGCCTGCTTTGCTTACTGTCATGCTATCCTGGCAGCGGATGTAACAGGCCTCCCCTCCCCATGGCTTCATGCTGTACTCACAATCCCAGATGAGAATTTTCACAAATGCAAACTATTATACAGGACTGGACGTAACTAAAATGTGAAGGCAGCTTCCTTCTGGTCCTTTCTTCACTACTGAATGAGCAGAATTTGGGCTCCTTGGTCTGGATTTTAATCAGCCTCAGGGAAGGCTGTGAAGTTGTTCATGGCAGGGAGCACATGTCTACTGAGTTTAAGCCATCACTTCCACAACATTAGAGGTTGAGGACCTGGGACTTAATATTGTCTTATTTAGTCATAATGAAATCATAACAGAATGGCAGATAATGCTAAGTTTGCTTTGTACACGACAGAACTAAAGTTCAGGAAGATTAAACACCTTGCTCCAGCTCATACAGCCAGTCCATATCAGGTATCAAACCAGGACTTCCAAATGCCCAACTGGAGTTTCTTCTGCCTTTAAAGCACACTGGCCTTAGGAACAAGGATAGAGTTTTGTAATGTAGATTTTCCACGCCTTAATGAAAGTAGACTATTGACATTTGAAGTGCCCTTTAGGAGTATGGATTCTGAAACCACACAAGAAAGGCAGCCACTTTTCTTCTCCACCCCGCCTTCCATGTGGAGAAAACCAAACAGATGTATCTTTTGTGAAAATGAACTCCATACCTGACTTCCCTTTGCCTTCCAGTTGTACATATGGTACAAACGGGACCTAGAAACCAGTGGAGGGGACCTCCTACAAGGTCATCACTTGTCAGCCATCTGGAACTAGCTAGAAGAGTCAATGGTATATAGTGTCAACATAGTTTTATCTCCAGAAGGATCATGTGTTGGGAGCTCGGGGTCCTGAGTGTAGCAATGTTGGGAAGCAAGGCCTCCTGGGAGGTCCTGAGGTCACTGGGAATGTAGCCTTGGAATGGATTATGGGCCTTTTGTCTCTTCTAGCTTCCTGTTTTAAGATTCCCTTCCTCACACCCACATGTACTTCAGCCATCCTTTCCTGGACCGCGGCCAAAGACAGCGCTGTGTTGTTTGAACTTTCAGCCTCCAAAGCTGTGAGCCGAATAAACCTTCATTGTGCCTCCTTAGGCATCTTGTTATAACCACAACCAGAAAAAAAAAAATGAACTAAGGCAGTCGGCATGCAAGGAAGATATTCGATTCTACAAATACACTATTAAATGGTTTGACCATTCCTGGTAGATGTCGATACCAAAAGGACCTGGCGGAAAGTAACAGACTCGACAATAGGGTCTCCAGCTCACAGACAACACTGCTGTCCCAAAGTGTGGAGAGATACAGCAGGACCATCAATCCAGATGGTTTAGGATTCTCTCACAAGGGCTCGAAGTCGACTAGCACATTTAGGAGGGGAAGCGGAGCATGGCACAGAATGAAAACTTGGCAGCTCAAGAATAAGGCTGAGTTATGATTTCCTGACCAAAATGCACCATCTACTAGACAGGGAGTCACTAAGGTACAGACGCCAGGGAGTGCCATTCCTTCTGCAAATGCCCCGAGCTGCCCCCAGAGCCTGTAAACTTTGGAGAAATAGCCACTCACTACTCCTCTCGGCCCTCTTTCTGTGGCTGTGTTACTTTCAAGTTTTTATTTTTAGCGTAGGAACATTTCTTCTTGACAACATCTCATACAAATGTTCACCAGGTAAAGCAAATCAAAACAGCTGCTCACGGAGAAAGCAAGACAGGAGGAGGTCCTTATCAGAACTGTGGGGCTCAACAGGACAGCTTGCGAATTCCAGACTTTCCCAGGAATCTGATCCTCCAAAATTTCTCTCTCCATCATCTTGGTTTCTCCAAGAGGGTTCCTTCTTCTTGCTCCAACATGACAAGGGCACCTGTCATTTTTCCATGGTGACTACACGAAGCTCTGAACATGTATGAGGACACAGCACACTATCTACTGGGTCTCCCTCATAGCCCACATCCCTTCTCCCAAAGCCGGCGGGGTCAACTGATGCCCAGAAAGCTTCCCCCAAGCACCCGGCACAGGTTGTACAGGGCGGGTGCCAGCCTTGGGCATAGTTTTCTTTGGTTCAGTGACTGTACCATGTGCACACCACGTGGTACACTAAAACCTTTGATTCACGAACTGGCTCAGGAGCTTAAGAGCTAAAGAGCTGGAAGGCTGAGACTCAAGCCATCAGGGAGGACTAACACCAGGTAACAGAGCTCACAGACCTGGCCTCAGCATGTCTCCTGGTACCCACAAGTAGGAGGTTTCCAGGAGTGTGCTTCCACTTTCCCTTCTTGTCTATCTCAAGACACATTCCCCCTTCCCCCCCACACACCAAAGGACCCCTGCTCCTCTCCTAAAGTAACTGGGGAGGTCCTGGAGAGGGGTGCATTATCACATTCCCCCCTTCC
>CAJQZJ010010085.1:8969632-9038662 GCA_907164525.1 Lophiomys imhausi | reverse complement strand
CTCCTCTCCTAAAGTAACTGGGGAGGTCCTGGAGAGGGGTGCATTATTTGTGTTTTCCATGCAGTGCTTGCTGTAAGAGCCTGCGCTGTGCTGTTCAGAATCTGTCTCTCTGATTCTGAATCTTACCTAACTCACTTTATGCCCCTGGATTTGAGAAACTGAACAATCGTTGCTTCTCTGTACCATGGAGCTGGTGTCTAATAAAATTATAGTGCAACCCACACAGGCAATTTTAGATTTTCTAGTAGCTAGACTAAAACAATGTGAAGTTAGTTTTTAATAATCTATTTTATTGAACTGATTATATACAAAATATGTCTATTTCAATATGTAATCAAAATTATATTAACGAGGGGCTCAGGAGATGGCTCACTGAGGAAAATGTTTGCTGCATAAGCACAAGAGAGTGAACTCAATCTCCAGGATCCATGCAAAAAAAAGCCAGGCACAGAAATGTACATAGAAATGTAATCCCAGAGTTGGGGAGGCAGAGACAGAAGGGCCAACCACCCAACACAGCTCAGGCAGCAAGCTGTAGGTTTAGTGAGAGATCCTGCCTCAAAAAATAAGGTGAAGAATAATCAAGGAAGATATCCAAGTCTAACTCCTAGGCTCCACACTCACACCAGTATGAATGCGTGCATATTAATGAGATATTTTAAATACTACCCCTTGTCCCATGAAGTCTTCTTTTACATTCCCAGAACATCAAACTTTGAACTAACCACGTTTCAAGTGCCCACTAGCCATAAGCAGTAGCGGTATTATGGTACTGGACTCACAGTTCTGTAATCTCTCCTCTGTCTCCACCGCTCCCATCCTTTCTTTCTTATAATAATGCACTTCCTTTAGTAAGGATGTCTTGGATGGAAGCAGACAGCAGAGCCCAGGGTCATTAGCGGTGATGGATGCACACCTGAAAGGAAGGCCTGAACCACAAAGGAGCTTTTGTGCCCTGCTAGGGAGCTTAGACTTTATGCTCAGCTACAGTCACTGTGCTGGAGGATTTTAAGCAAAGAGTCATGATTAGATTGGCCTTTTAGAAAAGCAAGTACTGTGAGGAACAGATTGGAAGCAAGCCACACATAAGGCAGAGAGACTAGAATAACCCTCATAGGAAGGGCTGACCCAGTGCAGCAATGGGAGGAACTGTGGAAAAAGGAGAGGGCAGATGCTGGGGAGTTTGAAAAGATGGTCACCTAGCTTCTGCCAGGGCTCCATGGCCAAAAGAATATAGGCAGTGAGGCAGAGAGGCTTCTAGGGCAACTCATAGCTTTAAACTTGCTAAAGTGGCTTCATTAAGTGAGACAGAGAGCACAGGGGCCTATGCTGGCTTGGAATTGGGTCTAATTGTGGACTTGCTAAGTTGACAGTACCTGAGACCGTACTAGAAAAGGTTTCCACCTGGACACACGGATTTAAGAATCACTGGCACACAGGTGGCAGACAGAACCAAGACACATGAGCTGCCGCGGGAAAAATGCAGAGAGTAAGCAAAGGCTGAATGCCAACGATGCTGGAGAAGGGGATGGGGCTCAGCATAGTCACACATAAAGACAGTTTTCTGCTCCCTTCTTCTGTATATCGTACATAAATCAGGTTGAATGCCAAAAGAACTCACTAGTTTGTAGTTGTTGTTGCTTCTGGAACACTGGAGCTATGGGCCTAATACACTGCAAGTCCTTCACACACCTGTGGAATTCACCTGACCATCAAGCAGAACCTGTTGACCATCTGCAGAGCCGTAGTTCCAGGGGAGGGGGTCTGCTGTAGCTAGCACTTTCAGTGGTCAGTCTCTCTGTAGAACTGATAAACATTTTCAGTGTCACTGTGCATTACTTTGAGGGTGCTGGGAGGAAAAGCAATATCAAGCACTTAGCAACTTTTCATTCAGTCAAGTTCTGTAAGGGCATCTCAAAGGGCATAGAGCCGGAGTGGTGGTGCATGCCTTTAATCTCACTCCTTGGGAGGCAGAGGAAGGAGGATCCCTGTGAGTTCAAGGCCAGCCTGGTCTACAAATCCGGTCCAGAACAATCAGGGCTATACAAAGAAACCCTGTCCAAAAAAAAAAAAAAAAAAAAAAGGCTCCACCTCGAAAGGTCATGGTCAAGTTGAAGTGAGTGGATCTGTAAGTGACAACGTGGTAACTGTACTCAGTTGGTTCAGATTCTCTGGGAACTGGGTGCCACCAACAGTGAGTTAGCACTTTGTCACAGTGAGTATCTTATTCACTGCAGAGAACTAAATGATCAACCTTTCTAATGGTGAGGTACACTTTTATACCCTTTTTTCATCATCACAGTGCATATTTGGTTCCCGTACTCAAACTGCCTGGGTTTAATGCATGCTTTATAGGTTACTATCAGCTTTTCTTTTCTTTTTTTTTTTAAATTTATTATTTATTTTATTTTATGTATATTAAGGCTCTATCTGCATGTACAGGTGCAGCCAGAAGAAGGCATCAGATCACATTGTGGATGGTTGTGAGCCACCATGTGGTTGCTGGGAATTGAACTCAGGACCTCTGGAAGAGCAGACAGTGCTCTTAACTGCTGAGCCATCTCTCCAGCCCCACTATCAGCTTTTCTTAAGACTTTTGTTTTGCTTTTCAGTAAAATGGGACTCATATGGACTCCCAGCACTATTTGAGGACAAAGGGACATAATACATGTGTAACTAAGTAAGACATTGCCTTGGAAAGTCTACTTGCATACATCTTCGGTGATTGGTGTTTACAACCTCATAAAATGGAACAATTCATAATGTACAACTTTCCTTGCAACCGCAGGTCTGAGATTGGTACCCATTGTCCGTGTTTTAGAGTCCATGAGGGAACTTCTACAGAATCAATGAGGGCTCTACATTAACAGTATGCTTATGCAGTTCCAGTAGAGGCTGTGGGTAGACTCCCATGTTGGTTGGTTGAGACAACAATCTGGAGGATCTCATTATTTACACTACTGGGTAAGTGTTGGCTTTTGTGACATTCATACCACAGGAGACCCTTCCGAACATTCTGAGTGAGTTGGCACAAACCAGGGACACAGTTACACAGCATACAGGACTGATCCTGTGCTTTACTTCGTGGTCAGTTCAGCACTTGGCATCACACGTGAGTACAGGAGGCATCTACATACACTTTAGGTTCTGTTATTGAACACTTCAGACCAGCAGTGCACAGAACTCCAGATGGGTTTCAACCTAGAATCAGCAGCAATGCAACTGAGGAGTTGGTGTTAGGAGAAATGTTTAAAAATCCTAGAAATCAAGTTTCCATTCCATGCAACCTCCCCATTATATTCCCAATAATAGCTACTGAAATTGTATCCAACTCCTTTTAAAAAAAATCAGCCCAAACAACTATCATTCCACAATGTTCTCCTCTGAGCTCCCTTAGACTGCTGTCTCTGTGAGGCATGTTATGTCTCCTGCTGGAGCAAACTCTTCGTAGAAAAGATGCCTTCTACAAAATAACTCTTTAAAGTAAGTTTAAGGAGTTGGACTTCTTTCTGAAGATGCTCTAATGCAATGGTTCTCAATCTGTGGGTTGCGACTCCTTTGGGGAGGGGGGGGGGTAAATGACCTTTTTACAAGGTTCACCTAAGATGATTGGAAAACACAAATATTTACATTACAATGCATTACAGCAGCAAAACTGCAGTTATGAAGTAGCAATGAAAATAATTTTATGGTTGGGGTCACCCTAGCATGAGGAACTGCATTAAAGGGTCGCAGCGTTAGGAAGGCTGAGAACCACTGCTCAAATGGATTTGGCAAGCTCTCCTCTGCCCCACCTTTCACTCTTTGATGGATTCCTGGGTGACTTTTCCCTCCAGTTGGGCAGCCCTGCCATATAGTCTGGAGTTTTTAAGGCCAATCAACAGAACCTTTATGTAACTGATGCCTTTAGCCTGATTATTTCACATATAAAATACTGGCATTAAGCCCGATGCTTTTCACTTTTGCTCACTACTAGAACCCATCATCCCACCTTAAAATAACTGCAGCCGGCCGGGCGGTGGTGGTGCACGCCTTTAATCCCAGCACTCGGGAGGCAGAGGCAGGTGGATCTTTGTGAGTTCGAGGCCAGCCTGGTCTACAAAAGTGAGTCCAGGACAGCCAGGGCTACACAGAGAAACCCTGTCTCGAAAAAAAACCAAAAAAAAAATAATAATAACTGCAGCCTTCTCAATTCCAAGTCACAACTGCAAGACTCCATTATTATGTCAGTTCTGGAAATGCTTAGTTCTCAGAACCTCACAGCCGATGAACGGAGAGACTGGGTAGAACAACCCAAGAAAGCTGAAAAAGCTCCTCGGTAGATGCCTCCTTCAAAAGCCTGTCCCTTTCATCCAAGGTCAACATTAACTAACAAACATTCATTGAGGTCATAACTAAAAGGCAGGCTGTGAGTTAGGCCCTCGATATGCACCGCGAGCAAGGCAGAGAGACACTATTAAAGTCCAAGACTTAAGGATAAACCCCTTCTTGCTTACTTCTGCAGGTGCATCTGGCAAACACCTGCTATGACCAATGGCTTGTAGCTGTTTCAGTTAAAAGGTATTCTGGTGCCCTCAAGCAGCTTGAAACCTACCTGGGAAAGTAAGAAGCAACAGTCGGGGAGAAATCTAAGCAAGGGTCTAAACTTAAGAAGAATGAAGATGGAAGGGAAGAAGAAGAAACCAATGAAGGAAACATGGCCAAGGTTTGACTTTGAAGACTGGTTGAATCAGAGGAAAACAGATAAAGAATTCTTAAAAATTTTGTTATTTAGGGGAAAAGACTACAAGCTGTTAAATGGTCTTGTTAAATGGGTTTGGGAGGTTAGACCCAGGGACTTCTCTCTTTTTCTTTTCTGTATCCTCCTTTCTCTCCTATATAGGAGTGAACAGACTTGAGAAAAATGGGACATAGACATAGTATAGGAAAGATCAAGAAAAAAGGACAGATTATTGAATATAGCCTTATACCTTTGTATACTGATACAAAATTAATATTATATTTGGCCACATTGGTATTGATCATTGTATATTAATGCAAAATTAAGATCGTATTGGGCTACATCGGTATTGATCTTTGTATATTGATACAAAATTAAGATTATATTTGGCCACATTGGTATTGATCTTTGTATATTGATACAAAATTAAGGGTAACGCTTCTTAAAGGTATTGTTCGTAGTAATACTTAAAAATAAAATGTCAAGTTTTGACCTCTCGCTACCAACCGACATAAACTGTTTAGGATAATTAAGAAACAGAAACTAATAGTCATGAAAACGTGTCATTTTGTTAGTTACTATGACAGTCTATCACAGTTATTTTCTAAGCTACTCAGAAATGAAGTTGCTAAGAGACAAGCAATATTTGCTTATCTAAATATAAGAGATAGATAGGGCATCTTCAAAAACCTCAAGAGATCTGCAGAATATGGCATTCAAAGATGTTTTCTTAACTTAAGATTTTTTGATATCGAGACATGTCAGCTCCTGACAGCACCCCCTATTCTACTCCAAGTAGAAGATGAGCATCGAAGAATCTCCAGTGGGAGATGATTGAATTGGTGGTAAGCCGTTCTCTTGGCAAGAAAAACTCCTTGCTTCAACTGTAGACAGACTTCTGTCCAAAAAGGACAAAACTTGGAAGCAGATAAGTCGACAGCCTAGCTCTGCCAAGACAGGGTAGGTAAGTCCTTCATAATTCCTGCTCTACAATCAATGTCTGTCAGAGAAACGGGGCCAAATGGCCGAAGATTGATGCTGTAATGTATGGAGTGAAAATGGGAACTGTCCAGGCAGCCACTGGTATGTCATTTTTTAGTTTTGGAAGCTGCAGGCCCTGCACTTCCTATATAATCAGATATATTTATCCCTCTCAGGTCTCTGAGGTGGTTGAAGAATAGATAGCTAGAGTCTCATAGTTAAATTTTGAGTTGTTCAGGAATCAAGAGGGTGTTCTGGATCTAAGAAGATATTTTTAAAATTATGAAGCAAGTTAGTATGAAAGCTGAGTTAGATATAGAACTTTAAACGCATGGAGATGGTTAGATAGTAGAATGTTAAAGTCAGGTGCCAAATACATATGGACTGGACATTGGGAATGTATACTAAGCCATATAACTCTTATAATTGTGGCCTATTTATTTCTGTTGTTTTGTATTGTATTTATAGTTATAAGAAAAAGAACCATTTTTTGGACTGAAAGGGAGAGCTGTTGGGGGGAAAAAAGAAATACCTTAAACTAAAAAAAAAAAAAAAAGAAGGGAAGAGGATGGGGGGTTGAGGGGGAGGAGGGTGGAAGGGTGGGACTGGAGGGGGGAGTAGGGAGGGGATTGTGATTGAGATGTAACTTGAAGAAATAAAAAATAAATTATTAAAAAAAAGAAAACAACAAATGCGTCAAGGATTAGATACATATACTATTGGTGGGAATATAAATTAGTTCAGACACTGTAGAGGTCAGTATGGAGGTTCCTCAAAGAATAAAAACAGTACAACTGTAAAAAAAAAAAAAAACAAAAGCAAAGAACAAACAAACAAAAAAACCAGAACATGAACAAAAGGGAATACATGAAAATGAGCAAGGAGCAGGGAAGATGAGCAGAAAGAGACAAACCAAGGGAAGGAGGAAGAAAGACATCTTGAAAGAAGTAGGAAACAAAACTATTGAGTTAAACTTAGGCAAGAGCATAAAATACATGAAAAACAGACTGTGAAGTTGGACCTTATGCCAACCAAGGGCAGGAAGGCTGGAAAGTATCTGAACTGTAGGTGTTCCTTGGCTTTCTTTGGGCACAGGTTCCCAGTAAACCCAGAGCGAGTTGGAAATGTATCCCCCACCTCCTGAGCATCAGAGCTCAGCCTCGTTTATACATTAAACATACTCAGTATATTAGCTTATTGCTGGACAAACCCATCTGACACAAAGACTATTTTATAATCAAGTGTTTAATTTACAAAATGTATTGGGCACTTACATCTAAAGCCACTGGCAACATAGGAAAAGGTACCCGGTCGGTCTTTGAACATTCCAAGAGAATGTTGTCACCTACAATGTTAGAGAATTGTGCAAGCAAGTTGCAGGGGGGGAAAAACTGAAAACCAAGAAAAAATATTTTAAGTAAGCTAAAATTTTGTGTTGATCCCCATCCGTACCTATCCTGTACCACATGTGGCCTACTGGGTACAGGTTAGACATGAGCAGACCATCCGTTGTTTCCCCTCCTGACGTCATGGCTCCCAAAGTTGTAGCCCACGGCTACCATTCAGTCTCACAAGAGAGTATCACATTGCTTAAGATTCAAAGTATGGCTTCTGCTGAATGCAAACCACATTTCAACACATAAAGCTGGAAAGTCCTAAGTCAGATCATCTTCATTTGGAGACCATCTTGCATTGAGAATAGCAGTGGCTTTGAATCAATTAAGCCTGACCTCACCTGTGACAGGCTTGCAACAGGATATGCCTGGAGGAGTACTCTCAGGGGATGCATGTTTGTAGGAGGCTGGTGTGGTGAGAAACCATGGGACAGGGAACTCAAAGGCAAAGAGATGAAGATGGGGAGGGCTGCAAAAATCACCAACACACAGTGAAGGCGGAGGGCTTAGGCTCAGAGGAGGAATGAGGAAAGAAAGGGAAATACAGGGGTGTCTTCTGGGAGAAATTGTCAGAGAAAAACCTAACAAGATATGATACGGTTTCCTAGTTGAAAAAAGAGTTAGATTGGGATTCCTAGATCAGGTAATCTGATCCAAAGAAACCATAATAAGGTATAAGGAAATAGAACTTTCATCACAGAATGTACACGCTTAGTAGAAATTGTGAGGAAATGTGTTATCATGACTGTAGCCTTTGGCCTGAGACTAGGACAACCACCACAAAACGTCTGTTAAACAAGCAGATAAGCAGGAATGGAGATTTATCAGTACTCCAGCTAAAGATCTGCTATGATAGAAGGGTATATAATATTTAAGAAGTTTTTGTTAGAAAATACGAGTAGAAGCTATCAAATAAGGATAGTGGAAATGCTACATATTGTGGATACACACCTTCCCAGGTTAGTTTTCTCTGCTATGGTACTTAGGGGATCTTAGCCATTACTTCAATACACTGAACAGATAAGCCTCAGTAGAAATCCAACATACGGCCTCTTTATGTAACAAGCTTCCCAGCTCCTAAATTAGCCATTTTGATGTATTAAGGAAATAACACCTTCATAACAGTCGACTTCAAAGGAGGAAAGGGAATTATTTTCTCCTATAATGTTTATTGGTTTTTTTTTAACTGTTTGTATAATGAAAATCCCATTTTAGTTGTGTGATTCTACTTGAAGATGGAACAGTGGTAGAATTAACTGATTAGGTGAATTTTGTTCAGCCATTCAGAGATCGATACACACACCCATTTATGTCTGTCCACATGGCATATGCCCTTACATCATAGGTCATGATTAGAGAAGATACTGCTCTGTGTATACGCATTAGAACCACCACAGATTAGATTATCACAGTATCCGTAAAAGCATCAGAGACAAGATGATCACCAGGAAAGCAAGACCACAGAACAATGACTAATGACTAAGCAGCACCTAACAGATACAATCTATACTCTCTTGTCATATGGCGAGGCTGATGGTAGCAGCCCAAATCTTAGCATAAGCCACCTCCACTTTTCCCACTTCATCAAAACCAGAACCGAAACTTCTTATCCTGACTTATTTTGTAAGATGTTAATTGCGGTTGTGTAAAAGTCCTCATGGGAAGACCACCTTTGCCCTTCAAAAAAAAAAAACAAAACAAAAAGCCATCAGTGAACACCCATTGTTAACAATGGTGCCACCCTCTGATTGCAGACTAAGACACAGATTTTTCTCTCTTTCTTTCTTTTCTTTTTTTTAAGGACTAAAAATGAGGCATTTCTAAGGCTTAACTGCCATTTCCATGCAGAGGTGACCTACCTGGCAGTGCTTCACAGTGCCACACTGTGACTCTAGTATTTGCTCCTCTGATCACTGCTGATGTGGTGAAACAGTTTCTGGGGCCAGTAGACACCTCTTTCCACAATGGCCACTTGAAATTAGTGTGAGCAGAGAAACTGACAACTGAAGACTTCTGTGGGGTGCTCTCCACAACAAAACCAACGCAAGAGGAGCCCTGGCCATTTTACCTGCCTAAATGAGCACGCTAACTAAATTGATTCCTAGGAAACCATTTAATATTTCAGAGAGTAAAGGATAAAAATTGCCAATTAATACGCTCCTTTCCCAGATGTTCAGTGTTCCCCCCATCTCTTAAATATTCTCTGCATTCAAGTAATTGTATTTTTATGCAAATTATCTTTTGGAGCTAGCTGTGTGATCTGTGAGTGTGTATGTGTGTGTGTGTGTGTGTCTGTTTAAAGCCATACGGAATCTGACATATTTTCTGTTCTGTTGCTCCACAGAAAAAGGTTTTAACCCAGCTTGAGTTTATTTCAAAACTCTAATTAGAGACTAAAGTAGTATTTGCCTTGTCCAAATAGAAAATCATTCCCAAAGTTGATTTTTTTTTTTTTTTGGTTAAAAAACCCAGTAAACACCAAATACAGATTTTTGTTTTTAAAGCACTATAGTTACTTGATAAGACTGTCCCCCTCCACACAGCACACTGTTTTCTGGTTAAGTAACACAATTTCATAAGGCTCATAAAATATTTTATCCAGAAGGCAACTTTTAAAAGAGTTCTTTCAAAATAATTGGTTTTACTACTTGAATAGTCTTTTCTGTTTCTGACTTCCTGTCCTTTCTTTTCTCTGCCATATTGCACATCCGCTTACTCTGGAAAACAGAGGCTGAGTAGCAATGAATTGTTCCTCTAAAACAAAATAGAATGATGGTATAAAGACCACACGATCTTACTCTTTCTCTGCACAGACTACTATTTCCGTGTCGCCTCCTCTTTTCCCCGCCCTTTAAAATCTTCGAGGCTGCAAAGGTGGCAGATACTTCAGCCTTTTAAACAAGCAAGCGAAATATTACATGTTTTATGAAAGGAAAGAACGGCTCTGTGGTTGAAGTTCAAGGATCTTCACTAGTCTCACGGCACAGAAATTGTACTGCACTCAAAGCAAAATGCTGTCCAGAGAAAAATCTTTAACCAGAGGCGCAGGTCTCCACAACCTTGGCACCTGCTTAAAGCCAGGACTGCTGAGAGCCGAAGAAATCTCATCAAGTTAACAAACGCCAACCCCACTGCGCCCTGGAAGCCTCCACTCGCAAGGGTGGCAAGGAAATGATGGGAGGCTTCCATCGCATCCCGGTCCAGGTGGAGGCTGGATCCTTCACCCCGGCGTCCGCAGTAAACGCGGACCTCCCAGCAGAGAGCCAGGAGCTCGGGCGATCTCCCCAGACACGCAAAAGACAAGTTGTTTCCCCCTCTCGAAGCCGACCCTCGGTCTGGGCTGCGGCCCAGACGCCACCTGGGGGCTTTGGGGGCTTCTCCGCCCAGACCGGGGGACCACACCGCTAAGTCCCGCGGCCCCGGCGCCGGCTCCCGCCTGCCCTGCGCGCCCCCGCCGCGCGCACGCGAACGCTAGGACCCGATCCCGCCGGCGCAGAGGGGCGCGGTGGTGGTGGGGGGCGCCCGGGACCTGCGCTGCGGCCCCCCGGGCTCCCGGCGGCCGGGGAGCTCGGCAGCGCGGAGCTGGGGCGCAGGGGGGCGCCCGCGCGGAGCAGGGCCGGCCAGGTCCGCGATCAGCTCCGCCGCTGTCCCCGCCGCCACCCGCCGAGGAAAGGCAAGGACGGCGACCTCCGCGTCCGGTCCGCGGGGCGCGGGCCACACCCAGCGCCCCCCGGGGAGGCTGCCTCCGGGCGCCCGGGGCTGGCTGCCGAGTGCGCGGCCAGTCGACCACCTCCACCCCGGGCCGCCCGTGCAGGCCCCGTCCCACGTCCCGGGGGTCCCGGCTTACCTCGGAGCGAGCGTGGTGGCCGCTCGGTCCCGGGCCGGGGCGCTGGCGCTGGCGGCCCCTGCGGCGTGGACGGCGGGAGGGCGGGCGGAGGGAGAGCCGCGGCCGGGCCGCTCGGCCGGCTGGCTGGATTCCTTCACTGCCTCAAGTCCGCGCCGCCAGCCCCGCGCAGGGACACTCCCGCCCGCCCGCGCAGCCGCCCGCTCGCCCGCCCCTCCGTGTCACTCACCGAGAGCACACACCCCGCCAGCGCCCCTCGCTCGGGCTCGCACCCACGCTGCCGATCACGCCTCCCTGGGGGGGGGGTTTGTACCCGCTCACACGCACGTTCTCGCACAGATCCCGTCCCTCCACACGCCCTCCCCAGCTCCTTTCCCACCCTACTTCTAGAAGAATGCCCTCCATGGGCTTCCGCACTTGGCTGGCTTTGCCCCGCACCAACCTCCTCCCCTTCCCCCCGCCCCAGCCTCCACCTCCCCTAAACTGTTATCCACACGCAGGTCATTAACCGAGCGAAGAAGCAGGAGACTCTTTCTTCCCTACCCACGAAAGCGAACTTTGCTGCCCCAGCACTGTCTGCAAAGGCGAGATGCTCCTCCCGGCAGAAGGTAGTTAGGCTTTCCGAGGGTGAGCCGAGCTCAAATGTAAACAAAGATAGCTTATTCAGAAATGCCGCGGAAAATCAGGCGCCGCGATGAGCGCTGGAGCTCAGCCGGACCTTTGGAACCAGACTAAGCCGAAGTGCTCCGGGACCCCTCGCTTTGGCTGCGGGTCTCCCGCGGGGTTCTAACCGTGTCGGATGACCCACCGAGCTGCCCTGAGACGCCCGTGGCCTCGGCCCGTGGGGTTTCTGCCTGGGAGTGCGGTAGTCAGGAGGGTAAAGGCAATCATTATTCATGATGGACGCACTTTAGATCGTACACCTCTTCCAGAGGCAGCGGAGGGAAATGCAGGCTGTTCTCAGGTTTATTTTTGAAGGGTAACTTCCAGCCGCCTTTTCTGCAGGCAGTAACTGCTTCTCGGCGGCTTTGTGGGTCTCGGAGCCCTTTACAGATATTAGACCAGTCAGTTATGTGTCTCAAGCTCAACACTGCAGAATTATATTCCATTTAAGGAAGTCGCTATTTGAAAGGGAATTACACTTTCAGGTAACCTTCGGCTCGGCAATACATCACACCCCAGTGGACAAAGCCCACTCTGGTTAAAGGAAAGCTGAAAGGAAATAACCCATTTTACTACCTGTCTGGGAGTTTTCCTCCTCCCTCAGAGGCTGGATTGGTGAGTGACTGCTTTAGTATCTGATCCAATCCTTCAGATAATTTCATCAGGTAGGCATGGCTTTTGTCCTCCTTTTTGCAAATAAAGAAAGGAGACAACGGATGTTAAATCCCTTGCATAAGTTTTCAGCTAATAAGTAGAGGAAGAATTTGAACCCAGTCTGGCCTCACCTTGCTGCAGCCTGAAAAGCCGGCTTCTGTACAAACCAAGGACAAATGCCACCCTATTGCTTATTGAATTTAGAAGAATTAATTAGAAACTTGGAACAATTCAACTTGGAGTGTGGTGCACACTTCAGCTCTTCTTGCAAAGTAAGTCATTTAAGTTTTGAGCGAGGGTTCCCCCATGACTAGAATTCGAAATCGAGTAATAAATTGTTGCTTCCCTAAAGATAGGCTTCGGAAATAACACTGAACTCGAGAGGTTCATTCCTTTCTTCTGCCACTTCATAACCTTCCCGGGACTCCAAATCCAACTTGCTTACTGAAGTCTGACAGAAAAATGCTTTCAAGACCGGAGGGATGAAAGGGTTTTCAGAAGCCAGACCTAGCCTTTTCATATTTGAGGGTGGTTTTCCAGTAAGTTATACCTATAATAATGACTGCTTTGTGGGCCAAGAGCAGAGAAGTCAAAACGTGGAACTGATGAAAAGCCAGCAACAGCCACAGTAGGACAGAGTCGCCCAGCCCATGAAATAACCGTAAGAAAACAGTAGGGTCTTTCAGGAGTTAGGCATGGCCCAGCAAAAGAAATCAGACTTCCGAAAGTTTTATAGATAGTTTCTAGTCAAACTGAGACCTCCGATTGCTCAAATTAATTTTGCTCTGAAAAAAGTAAAATGTTAGGTCTCTGGGGCCAAGGGATAAAAGCGCTCACTGAAATGCGATGTAGAAGCTTCTTGCATATCAAATAACTAACAAGGTTGTATTTTGATGGGTCAAACAAATTATTTTTAAAATCATATAAAATAGATTCCTACTGTTACTATATGGGGATGTAAAACTCCAAAGAAATAGAATGTGAGAAAAAAAGGACTAATTTGTGTTTTTAAGTAGATGTTGGAAAATTACTTGAAAAGTACATTGTTTGAGATTATAACCAGCACGTATGTCAATGTGACTCTCTTGTTCAGAATTATTTTGTAAGATTACAATCCATGAATCTCATTTTACGGGATTTTTAAAAACTAAATAAAAAACTAAAGATCCTCTCTGCAGCACACAAGTGCCACACCAACAAATGTCTTCATAAGGGCAAAGTAGTCTGGTTTATATATGTTTCCACGCAGACATTTTAAATCTGCAACTACTGCTCTCTTTCACATTGTCTCCTTCCCTCTCTACCCAGTGTGTTTCACTGATGGGGTGATGTAAAGCTTTCTAAATGTTAATTAATTGGTCCTGCTGGCTGTCTGTTACTTGCATTGTCTCTGGTAAAATGAATGCTGAGGCCTGGTGATTGGGCAAAGATAGGTAGGCAGGACTAAGGTGTGTGGGCCTCAGAGATCCAAAAGAGCATCTTGGGAAGAAGAAGCTCCAAGAGAGAAGCCAGGAACAGGAAGAAGGAGGAACACACGACATGGGGTAGATTAAAGAAGATCATTCCACATGGCCTGGAACATCGGCATAGCGTGGAGAATAGCAGTCCAAAGGGACGTATGTATATATGGGGTCATATGTGGGCAATAGAATTATGAGCTAGCTTAGATGGGCTAGGATTGCACAATTCAGGCCAAGGCTTGTTAAAATCCATCCGGTGTCTGTGTGTATTCATTTATAATGGTGGGTTAAGGATTAACAGCCGCCCAAACAATTAAATATAATATAAATACTAAGTAATAGTTTTAACTAGCCATTTTTTTTCTACACTTCACTGTAAGCGTGGAGGTCAGTAAAGCTGACTTCCACAGTATTGATTTCAGTAAAATGTCACATTCTCTGCTTTTCAGTCCCCATTGTGCTGGATTCCTGAATCTCTAGGCATGGGATATTCAGAGCAAGGAACACCTCCAGGAAAGCCAGCTGAAGTCTCTCATCAGTTGTATAGTGTCCATTTAAATGTCAATAACAGAGCGAGTGGTGTAGATAGGGGATGATGTCATTGCTAGGCTCCAGGGCACCAGGCAGCATTTGGTCAGATAAGGCTGGCTACCAGGGAGAGATCCTGGACCTTTGACTGGGTGCATTCCCTGGGTGGAATCCAGGTTATCTCCCTGGGGAGGCCACAACAACAAACTGTGCCTCTTCGCAGATATTCCAGGTCATCAAAAACCAGGATAGAATTTCACTTCTTTGTTTGGCTGGATCAAGGCCCTGCAACTTGCTCCAGCCAATGATGTGGATGAAGGTGATTCCAGGCAGAAGTGTGGAGCTAGTACACAGATCACCATATTATCTTTTCCTTCCAGTACTGGAAACAGTGAAGTACACAGAGGTGGCGGCTCCATCAGACAGGAGCCAATGACAGTGACACTGAGCAGCCCCACGTCTGTGGTCTTTAGTGGTCTTTACACACAGTACAAGTAAGGAATAAAATTTGTTCTGAGCCACTGAGTCTGGGGCTATTTGCTTCTGCTATACAATCTAGTCCACTTTGGTTAAAAAATATGGAGGTAGTGTAAGCATTCTGGTAGTAGTGAAGATATTCTAAAGGGAAACACAATGTTCTTCCCATTGGGAGTCAGGCTATTGAAACAATGGTCCCCAAGGAATTAGAATTTCCCTTGGAGTCTCATTCTGAGGAAGGAAAAGTCTGAGGCACTTGCCTAAAACAGAAGGGCAACTTGTCTCACAGGAAGAGACTTCATGAAATTCTGAAAAATTGTCAGTCCACTTTGCTGGAGATAAGGGAACTGAGACAAGGACAGGTCAGGGATGGGCAAGGCCACACCTTGACAGGACTACTTAGTTAGAAATACCACCTACAGTCTTTCTCTCAGCCCCATGTTGGGACTCTGGAGTGGGTGTCACTGGATGTCATTTGTTTCTCTTCCAAAAGTGGCACTTTAATTCTTCCTCTGTTTAATTTATATTCATATCATCTTTCTATCTATCCATCTATCCATCCATCTATCCATCTATCTATCTATCTATCTATCTATCTATCTATCTATCTATCTCTCTATCTATCCACCCATCTATCTATCTATCTATCTATCTATCTATCTATCTATCTATCTATCTATCTATCTATCTATCTATCCATCCATCCATCCATCCATCCATCCATCCATCCATCCATCCATCTATCTCTCCCTCCATCCATCTATCTATCTATCTATCTATCTATCTATCTATCTATCCATCCATCCATCCATCTATCTCTCCCTCCATCCATCTATCTATCTATCTATCTATCTATCTATCATCTATCATCCATCCATCCATCCATCCATCCATCCATCCATCTATCTCTCCATTCATCTATCTGTCTATCTATCTATCTATCTATCTATCTATCTATCTATCTATCATCTATCTGTCTCTATCTAATAGCCTAAGGTGGGCTAGAGCTTTCTATGTTGTCAAGAATGACCTTGAATTCGTGAACCTGCCTCTGCTTCCCAAGTGCTGGGATTACAGGCCCATACCACCAGGCTAGGCCATTGTTATTTATCTCTTTAATTGCATATTGAGGGTGGCTGAGCCTGCCTTGTTAAGGTTGACAGGGCCCAAGTTCTAACCCTGCCTTAGTTAGGGTTTCTATTGCTGTGATGAAACACCATGACCAGAAACAAATCGGAGAAGAAGGGTTTATTTAACATACACATCCACATCACTGTTCTCCATCAAAGGAAGTCAGGACAGGAACTCAAACAGGGCAGGAACCTGGAGGCAGGAGCTGATGCAGAGGCCATGGGGGGTGCTGCTCACTGGCTTATTCATCATGGCTTGCTCAGCCTGCTTTCTTATAGAACCTAAGACAATCAGCCCAGGGACGACACTATCCACAATGGGCTGGGCCCTCCCTCATCAATCACTAATTAAGAAAATGCCCTACAGGCTTGCCTACTGCCCTATCTTATGGAGGCATTTTTCTCAATTGAGGTTTCCTGCCCTCTGGTGACTTTTGTTTGTGTTAAGCTGACATAAAACTATCCAGCAAAGATCCTACAAACTCCAGGAACAGTGAAAATTAAGTCATAATTATAGGCAGGACCAAGTGGCTAATCGCTCCTTTCCTCCTGGGCACACTCCAGCTCACATTTCTTAGCTTTCCAGGTTGTTGGATGAGACCGAGCCAGCATTCTAACCACTAGAAGGAATGTGGAAATGCCTCACTATACTTCTAGGTTGCCCTCAGGAGAATCTTCTACATCAGTGGTTCTCAACCTTCCTAATGCTGCAACCCTTTAATAGTTCCTCATGTTATATTGACACCCAGCCTTAAAATTACTTTCGTTGCTACTTCATAACTAATTTTGCTACTGTCATGAATCATAATGTAAACATCCATGTTTTCCAGTGTTCTTAGGTGGACCCCTATGAAAAGGTCTTTTAACCCCCAAAGGGGCCATGACCTGCAGGCTGAGAACCACTCTCCTACACGTCTTTTCCCCTATGTGAAAACTAAGGACCTTGAGACTACATGCAGGGGCTATGAACATTTTCTATGAAGCGGTAAATAGCAAACATTGTAGGAGGCCTTGTCCTTCCCGTGGTCAGAATCATAAGTACCCAGCTCTTCAGCCTGGTGCACTAGAAACATAGCCGTGGGCAGTGTAAGCAAATGGGCATGGTTGTATTCCAGTGACATGCGTTTCAAGAAAAGCAAACAAACAAACAAACATAGGCTGGGTGTGCTCTGTCATGATATATGCTGACCCCTTATTCATAGGCTGGAAGGGGCACAGTCTCTGAGTGATGCTAACATGTGTATTAGCTATGTACCCATAATAAGTGGATATATGAATACAAAGTCCTCCTGGTGAGTTACGCATAACTGTCTTACTCTGTATTTCAAAGGAAATTCCAGAGAGATTAATAATGTAAACATTTTTAAGGCTGTAGAAGTCCTAAAGAAAATTAGAAAACATTGCCTCACATTATTGGTTGTCTTTACAATATTAGTTAGAAATATGATTTTAAAAATACCAGAAGCCATAAAATTATTATTTCTGTGCACAGCAGAAAAGGGTTAATGTGCATACTAACAAGCAGATCGTAGAAACTCATGAAAAAGAGAAGCAGTGAAATGTTTTAAATGGACAAAGGATATGCAGAGGCATTTTTCCAAACCAGGAATATGTTCTAATGCTAATGCAGACATACTCAAACTCGCCAATGGCCAGAATGTAAATCAGTACATGATAACATGGTTTTTACTTATTAGGGTAAAAATATGTCTTATTCCTAAGCGTGAGTGCATGCAAAAGATAAGAACTTTCATATATTTAACTGGCTGGACTATGAACTGACAGAAATGTTCAGAAAGCAATTTGCAGTACTTGAAAACACTAAAACTTCATACAACCTCTCCTTTCCCAGTGTGAACTGTCTCTACTTTGGAAATATTGTGGACAAAAACCACGTTTACATGGATGTCCGTTGTAACAGTGTTATGGTAAGAGATAGAAAAATTTGGACCATACTTCAATATCTACATACAGAAGAAAGGTTAAATAAGTTGCTTATGTCTACACTGTGGAATACCAGTACTTTTAAATGAGGGAGAGAAGCTAGACAGATGGCTTGGTGCAGTTGCTGCTTGCAGAAGACCAGAGTTCACACATGAGCGTATATGGATGAACACACATATGCAAATAAAAAAATCTGTTTTTTTTTTTTTTTTTTTTTAGTGGAGACATGTACTTGTTGACTTGAAAGAGTGTGGTATGTTTTTAAGTAATAAAACAAATTCGTTGCACTGTTGAGCTCTAGGAAGAAGGAACAGAAATTGAAGGGCACTTGCACCATGACACCCTTAGAGTGAGGTTGAAATGTAGGGGACTTTCACTTTAATCTTTGTACACTTCTGGTTTTCCCCCTCTTACATCATTTGTATATCATAATATTATTTTAGATGTGGAAAGAGGAGTGGGGGTTGAGGGACAGGCACGCAGAGAAACAAACACTGTTGAAGGCTCCCTCAGGTGGCTCCCATGCAGGGAGTCATTCTCTTGACATATGGCTACGGCCCATCAGGCTATCGCCTGGAACCAGGGTTCTGCTTGAAAGTGTTCCAGAAGCGATGAAGACTTGGGTGAAAAGCAAAAGACTGAATGTGTGAGCCTGGAAACAAACAATAACAAAACCAAGACAAAACAACAATGCGTCTTGGCTAACCACGTTAAACTGCCTTCACTGCTTCTGATTTTCTTAGATTGAATCCCTCTTCTCAGGAGCTGCTCCTGTAACGAACGTAAACCTATTACAAGGTTGGACTTAATTTTAAAAGACACATCATTACACATTCCAAGAAGGCGATTCTAGGTTCAATCTACCTTTGCTGTGTTAGTAGGAAGACAGATGGCAAGCCTTGTACAAGTTACACATGAATAGGCTGCCATCCACTCAAAACACACACATTCATTCTCTGATGAGTGTTTGGCTTCTGTCTGCCAAGAGCAGTTTCGTCACATACCTGATGAATAGGAGAAAGAACATCTACTATGTCTGTTCACCACTTAAGCAATGGTATCTTGGTTGTTACTTAACACAAAGTGTTATCCATTAAGCCAGCTGTACTTTAAAGTTCTCCTCATTATTGTTTAGTATTTATCTTATTAGTTGTTCTGCTTAATGTTCCTCTTGGATGCCAGGGAGGTCAAGTGGCCCTGTAGACCCAGAGTCTATAGTTAAAGAGGAGAGCTCTTCTGATCCCTTGACATCTTGGACCATTCCACATCTCAGACAGGAATGAGGCAGAAGCAGCTGTGGGCAAGTCTCTGGTTGGTCATGGTCTGTGTGCTTTAAGCTGAATTTTCTCTAGTATGGGATTTGCTTTTCCTAGAGTACATTCTGGGATGTGAAGTGTGCTTATAACACCATGACAGTGCATTAGCTTCCTGTGGCTGTCATAACACGTGACCTTACATAGGTAGGCTAAACAATACAAATGTGCTGTCTCTTTGTGCTGGAGGCTGGGAGTCCCAGACCCAGGGGCCAGAAGTTGGTTCCTGTCAAAGGCTGGGAAAGAAGGATCTGTTCTAGAACTTTCTCCTTGGTTGGAAATGGCCAACTTCTCCTTGTCCTTCCATTATCTCTGTCTGTCTCTATGTTCATATTTCCCCTTGCATAGGATGCTAGCCATAAAGGATTAGAGACCACGCTGGTGACTTCCTTTTAAAGACTTCATCTCCAAATAGGGTCATATCCTAAAGTGCTCAGGATTAGGACTGTAGCAGATTTTTTTTTTTTTTTTTGGAGGAGTCAGTTCAACCCACAACAGATAGCACTAGCACTCTGATGAATATGTCTTGCTTTGGTCCAGAGGCTGGTTCCACAGCACTCTTGATTAGATCCCACTACCTGTGTAACTTCAGCGTCCTTCCGTCATGATCCTGTTGACTCCTGCACCTTGCTGTTTTAAGAAATTGAACACATGACTCCATTATGAGGTGTACATACTTTCTTCAAGCACTTTTTCTTGGTGTCTAGCCCCATGTCCAACCCAGACCAGATTAATGAATGAATAATATTGTTACATTCTCATCTACCAAGCTACACTGCTATTTGTCTTCCTAATTATACAGCTCAGTCCAAAGGAATCTAGGCTTAGACTTTTAAAAGAGAATGTCACACAAAACTGAAAATTTGAAGACTCCTTTTAAAATATGTTGGGGTTTGACGTGGGCAGTATCTTTTAGATAGGAAGGAAACCAAAGGAAAGGATCCTGTATTCATTTCCTCCATAAAAAAAAAGCAAGTTCAGCCAAAGGATGCTGTGCCCTACTTCCCACTAATAATGAACTTTAGATTTAAAGTCTAATTGAAAAGTTACTGGGAGAGAAAGTGCAAGTGCCTCTGTGGAGATTATTCTTCAACTAATAAATAGGATTCCTGGGTAAAGCTTGCTGTGTTTTTAAAACCTAGGGAAGATAAGTCAGAAGGGCAACTTCTCAGAGTCTTCAAGTGAGAACACGGAGCCGCTGATGAGCTTCACAATCTCTGCTGAAGACAGAACAAGACTAGTTTATGCTCCAGCATGTGAGGGCTCAGTTGACCATGAAGGAAGATTTCCCAGCAGAATACTAAATATTGGGATGGCTTGGATTTTAATGCCAGCTGTGGGTTCACCTCTTTCTATAATTTAAATGAAATCTCCTAAAATGTAGTGAACCAGGCTCTTTCTCCTACTCACAAGAACTTGGAAGACTTAAGTCATGCGCTGAAGATTAGTGTCCTTACTGATAAAACGGCTTAAATGTTGCTGCCCGCTTGAGATTCTTGCAGGAGATTGAGTGTGGCACGTGGTACAGTTTCCGGCATAGCGTAACGACTAGAGAAATACCATCAAAAAATGAATGTGGTTTTGCTACAGTTGTGTGGAGCTTGGTCTTCATGTGGGAGCCCTAACAGTGGAAGCAGGGGCTGCTCTGACTCTGTTGACTGCCTTTGGGACCCTTTCCTCTTACTGGGTTGCCTCATCTAGCCTTAATAGGAAAGGTGGTGCCTAGCTTTACTGAAATCATGGCTGCTTGATATCCAGAGGAGGTCTGCCCTTTTCTGAAGAGAAATGAAGGTCAGCATTTTTTTTTCCATTTTACAGGTGAAAAAAATTAAGGACCAGCGGGATTAAGCAACTTTCCTCGAGTCACAGAGCTAGTGAGTGGCAAAGAGTCTTCCACAGTGCATGCTGCCCAGCTTCCATATGTGTCTGCTTAGAGCAGCATAAACTTTAAAAAAATCAGTGCTCCCCTTAAAAAAAAACCTGTTGTTTCCACACTTTCATCATCTATTCTTTTTTAAAACTGTGATTTGTTCCATGTTTGAACAATTTTATGTTCTAAAATGCTTCGGTGATGAGTAATAATTAATGTGTTTTTCATTGTTATCAACCAGAGACATAGGTCACCTAGCTCCAAATCAATATGAGGTAACAGCATGATGTGAATTGCTGTAACTCCTGCCGAGGGCAAAGCAACTTATTTTGCATTGTGGTAGGCTTATGCAGTTTTATCAGTTCAGTTTGCACTAGTCTTTCTGAAATACCTATAATAATTAATTGGCCCTTTCCCTCCTGACAGCAACATTTCAGAAGTTAATATTCTACAATGAGTCATTGTTGGTGCTGATTGAAGAATTCACCCTACTGCAACATCGTTTTATGTGGGCAGGTTTTTCTTCTATAAATGAGACCTCTCTCTGATTTTTATGTTCCAAAGACAGACAAATGGACTGCCCCAACATCTCTAAACAGCATTGTCAGCAATTTTGGGAGAGTCTTTTTAGGAACCAGAATGTATTTTCAAAATATAGATTCCATTGTCAAATGTTACAAGTGGAAGCTTGAATAGAGAAGTCAACATGCTAAGTCACTGAATAGAGCTGAGTATGGCCAGGTTGTGGAGGCAAAATGGAGTGAGAAGCTGGACTCAGGGGGTGAGAAATGGCCCATGTGTGTGCCCTTCAGATGGGTAATTAGAAATAAAAGCAGGAAACAGTATGCTGGTGTGCTACTGTTCAGGGAAACAGAAAGCTCTGATTAGCAATGTTTGTCAATTTCCATGCTGTCAATAATCCTCTTGTGGCCAATTTTAAACTACCCAGAGGCTTGACAGATTATATTTTTGTATTTATTTTTATTTTTAGCCATTCTCTCTCTCTCTCTCTCTCTCTCTCTCTCTCTCAAGCCAGCATCTGCCTGCTCCAGCAGCACTCCTGGAAACAAACTAGCTTACCAATAGTCTAGGGTACACTCAGAGGATGCTCTTAATGAGAATGGGGGTCTGACAGGCCAGGTGAGGTAGAAAGTCAAGAGAATAGAATTTCCAAGGTTAAACTGAAGCAGAAGACTTGTGGCTGGAAATGACATGGCTCAAAGGAGGTCATAAAGATGAGATGTTTCTGAAAACGGCACTGTCATTGCCAGACAGGGATGACAGTCTTGGGCACAGAGATGGATTCTGCAACTGTTGATTGATTGGACAAAGGACGAGAAGGAAAGTGGCAGTAACAGCCCAGCCTGGTAAGCAGGGTAAAGACTAGCCTGCCTCAGACCAGCTGTACGACTGCCATGATGCCTGTCACTGGCTTTTTTCTTACACTTGCTTCTCCTGCAGTATGTTCCAAGGAAATTGCATCTTTGGCAATGCTGGAAGGTCCTACTTACCAGAATATCATAGGCAAGTAGTTGTAGTCTGGTGCCAATGGCATGGTAAGGCCAATAAGAAGTAAGCAAACAATTTAAGCACATAAGGACAGCATAGCTGCAGATTATAGAAGTAGACAGCTTGGGGAGACCCAGGTGGGTAGTCAGCAGAAAAACAGAACAGAAGTCCACTAGCCGACATAAGGACAGAGATATAAGGCAGTGTGCTGGGACAGGAAAGAGAGGGCTTGGGGCAAGAAGCACATGTTTCTATGCTGAGCAAAGACGTAGAAGTTGCTGGCTGCCCACCCTGCATCTACTCTTTCTCTCTTGCTGAGAACCCTGCTTTCATTTTGCCAGTGTAGCAAGGTTTGCCATTTGGCAAATTTATAGCCAGTGAAATAACAGAGGAACTTGCAAGGGAAGCTTCCTAGAAAGTTCTGCTGAGAAAAGGATAAGAAGACGCTTTTCCATGTTTGTCCCTCTATGTCCTCACTCTCCAGCCTTTCTGAGGAAGACAACATTGATGGATAGGGCCTGAACAGGCATTTTGGACCGTGAGGTAAACTTGAAAAGAGAAAATCGTTAGAGATGCTGTTGTAGAAAACAAAAAGACATTGGTCCCTACCTTAGCCAGTGTTCTATTGCTGTGAAGAGACATCATAACCACAGCAACTCTTATAAAGGAAAGCCTTTAACTGCGGCTTGTTTACAGTTCAGAGGTTTAGTCCATTTGCATCATGGCAGGGAACTTGGTGGCAGGCAGGCAGACATGATGCTGGAGAAGGAGCTGAGAGTTCTACATCTGGATCCATAGGCAGCAGGAAGAGAGAGACACTGGGACTGGTTTGGGATTTTGAGACCTCAAAGCCCACCCACAGTGACACACTTCCTCCACAAGGCCACACCTCCTAATCTTTTCAAATAGTGCCATTCCCTGGTAACTAAGCATTCAAATCTATGAGCCTATGGGCGAGAGCGCGCACACACACACACACAGACACACAACACGCATTTACACAAGAAGAAACTTTTTATTTAAGTCACTGATGTTTTCTAATTTGGTTACTGTCTGCTAATTGAAATTGCTATGTGGACATAATCAGCTGACAAGTCAGGCACTGAAAAACAGAAAGCAGAGATTGGGGACCGTTTCAAGAATTCTGGGTCATGACAGAAAAGAAGGACACAGTATAGTCACAACGGCTAGAACATAAGATGAAGGTCCCACTAGTAATACTGTTTGAAGCTGAGGTCTCTAGAACAGAGAACTGCTTAAATCAAACTGGTAGACGTTCCATTAAGGATTCTCCTTTGCAAGTGAGCCCCAGGCAGGGTGGCAGATGACTTGCAGACACCAGCACATTCAGCTCTGAATAGAAAAGGACCTGATCAGAGAAAAGGGTCAGGTAGGTCACTGTGAGGAAAACGAACTGCAGCCGCAGTAGACACGGAGAAATTAAGAGTTTGGAGACAGCTCATAGGACTTCCCACCTGGGAAACCAAACTCATGTCTGCCTACCTACCAGGCAGCCTGGCCAGCAGACCCTAGACTACCACTGACACACATGACTAAACTCTCTCATCCAATCAGGACATAGATTTGCAGAGTCCTCGAGACAAGAAAAGGAAATAGAGGTGGAGATGGCAGATGCAGTTCACGCCCACCCATGGTATGCAGGGGACCAGATGGAGCTAAGAAGGAATGAGAAGCCAGGGGACATGAGTGAACAATAAAAAGACAATGGCCATGAAATGTTGATCAAAATGAGAAAACAGATTGTGTGCACCTGGCAGAAAGAGAAAGGAGGAGTGAGATACGAGGCCTAGACACAGACATCAACTCAGGGCTCCTGTGTGCTTGGGAAGCCTGCCTGCTTCCTTTCTAACAACCCACACACAGGGCGGCGAGAACATCAGTGCACTGGTTTCTGGCATCTCTCCCACAATGGACAAAGTGCTCTACCCTTGGGTACAGCAGCTTAATTTGTAATAAACAGAAACGAAAGATAACACAGATCTCCAACAGGAGATGAATGAATGAACAACAGTGGCATACCCGTACCATAGGACGCCACTCAGCAATGAAAAGGAGCGGACTATCCATGTATAAAGCAGTGCAGGGGAATCTGAGAATAATTACATGGAGTAAGAGAGGCCAGGTCTAAAACAAAACATAAGCTCATTGAAATAAAATAATGTAAAATGGAAGCTAACTTATGAGATATTATTACCAATCGGGTAGAGTTTAACTTCCATGATTCTGTTTTCTCATCATCTTCTCTTCTTCTCTCCTCTTCTTTCTCCTCCTCCCTGCTCTTCCTTCTCCTCTGTCTTCTTCCTATTTTTCCTCTTTTACAGACAATGTCTTTCTGTGTGCCCCAGACTATCCTTGAACTCATTGTTCTCCTGGCTCAGCCTCCCTAGTGCTGGCATTATAGGCATGTACCACCACACCATGGTTTCATTCCTCAACCTCTGTGGCTCTTTGGGTCTTCGCATCATCTTCCTTCTGAGGACTGTCTGCTATCACTGAGTTCTCATTTGATCTCTCTAACATCTCTCCAGTCCCATCATGTCTCAACTTCCTTTTCCCACTTTGAATATTATGTTTCTAGTGACCTTTCCTTCTCTGCATGCTCTGAACCACAATCCTGAGCCCCCTTTCCACGTGCACTATGTCATTAATTCTATATGTCCTTATAACTCCAGAATCTCTGTCTCCAGTCTCAAATTTGTCATTAGCTCTAGATTTATGTATTCTAACTATCCCTACCTATGTTACCTTCGCACACCTCCAAACCCACCATTGCTCCAGCAACTCTTAAAGACTTGTGAGTGTTAGACTACCTTATCATGCCTTAAAAACCAAACCAAAACAAAACAAAACAAAAAACCCTCCAGATCTTGAGAGCATGCAACAAATATTATCAAGGAACAAAATGGTTATTTAAAAAATATGATTAAATTTCATCCATTTAATATTTTGCTGAGATGTAGCTGGCATACAATAAACAGTACACACTTGAAGCTGCACAGCTGTTAGGCTGTGATATCTGATCACCACAGTCAGGATCAAGAACTTAGTCACAGCCCCAACACATTTCCTCTTCATGTTTCCCCATTGGGCCTCCCTTTCTCCTCATCCCACTGCTGGGTGATGGGGTATTCTTCTTGTATTCAGTTGTGAATAGGTTGTACCCTGCTACCCTTACTACAATTTGGTGGTCATATACACCCCAAAATGACATTTGTAACTCTTGCCTCCCAAACACTTCTCTGATTAGTTGAATAAAATGACTGTAGCCTGAATTGGGTAGAAGACAAGTGTGTGTGGGGGGGAGAAGTAAGTGGGGAAAAAGTGTATGAGGGGGGAAGGTTGGCTGTTTTTTTTTTGAAGAAAGAGGATCACGGAAGGAGGAAGAAGGAAGGGAGGAGAAGCAAGAGGAGGAGGAAGGAGGAAGATGGATGGGAGGATAAGCAAGAAAGAGGAGGAAGGGGGAAGAAGGACGGGAGGATAAGCAAGAAGGAGGAGGAAGGAGGGAGAAGAAGCAAGTGATGAGGTGGAAAAGCCTGGAACATCAGCATAGCGTGGGCAATAACAGCCCAAGGGGACATATGTATATATTGGGAATTTATTTGGGGAATAGCACTAAAAATTAGCTTAGATGGGATTAGATAACACAATCCAGGCTAAGGCTTGTTAAAATCCATTAGGTGTCTTTGTGTGATCATTTATAATGGCAGGTTAAAGGTTAACACCACCGACCAATTAACTATAATATTACCAATTACACTATAATAATAACAATTAACTGGTAATAATTTAATATCTACTTCTACATCTAGGTGGTCACTGATCTAATTTCTCTCACAGGTTAGCTTCCATTTTACATTTCTTTATCTAAATGAAATTATATTTTGTTTTGGACTTGGTCTCTTTTATTCCTTATAATTATTCTCAGTTTTCCCTGCATTGTTTTATACATCAACAGCCCATTCCTTTTCATTGCTGAGTGGTGTCCCATGGTATTGGTGTGTAACTAGTTGCTTATTCATTCATCATTATTCATTCACCTTCTGTTGGAGATCTTTAGTTTCTATTTATTAAAAATTAAGGTGCTATAAACGTTTGCAGAAAAGTCTTTATGTAGACTTATGCTCTCTTGGATAAATAAATAATAGTGGAATTAATGGATTATATGACCATTGTGCTTTTGGCTTCATAGGAAATGACCAAGATTTCCCCAAAGTTTATACTATCTATAGGTATGAGCTTTCTATTGTCCACCCCTTCACCAACATTTGATATAGTCAAATGTTTTCATTTTAGCCTCTCTAATAAATACAGTGCCATATCTTGTTGAGGTTTTGGACTTTTTGAAAGATTTATTTATTTATTCAACTTGCTTCTTCCATTTTTTTATTTTTAATTTTTTTGTGTGTGAATTTCACATCATGCACTCTTCCCTCTCACCTCCCACCTTGCACCTCCCCTCAAACCCACCCTCCACCCTTGCAACTTACCCCACCATTAAAAAAAAAAAACTCATTGTGGAAGCCGTAGTGTGTCTTAGTGTGTCCCACAATATCCCCTTTTGTCCACACTTTTTTTTTTTTTTTTTTTGCTTGCAAATGGTCATTATGTCCAACTCCTTGCTCTGGTATGAGGCCTCTGGCTCCTGCTACTCTGTCAATACTGGAACCTCTCTAGGACTCTGCTCAGATATGCTGTTGTTGTCCTGTGTCATGGAGATCCTATAGTTTTGATCTGTGGAACTGACCTCTTCATGCACTCCAGCAGTTCATCCATGGGGTGTGTGTTGGGGTGGGCCATTTGTGGTGGTGTTTTGGGGAGGGTGAGGAGAGAGAGAGAAAGAGAGGGAGAGAGAAAGAGAGAGAACATATATGCAGTATATGCACATATGTGTGTATATGTACACATGCCTGTGCACATGGAGGCCAGAAGAGAATGTTCAGTATCTCAAAGCCGGAGTTACAGGTGTTTTTAGAATGCCCAGCTTGTAATGTGGGTGCTAGGATCTGAACTTTGGTCTTCAGGATTATGCTGCAAGTGCTCTGACCTGCTGAGATATCTCTCCAACCCCTTGCCGAGGCTTTAGTTTTATTTTCCCGATGATTGATGCCAAATACCTTTCTCTTCACTCAGCTCCCACCTACAGCCTTCTTCTGCCTGTTTTAAAATGTGTTTGTTTTCTAGTTTTGACTGTTGACAGCTCTTTACACACATTGGATACAGAATGTAAAAGCTTAATTCTCCTTTATCATGCACTTGATTTGGAAATGTTTTCCGCAGTCTGTGGCTTGTCTGTTCATTCCTTTATCTGTGTCTCTAGACAAGTGGAATTCGTTAGTTTTAGTGAAGTCCCATTTGCTCTTCAATGGATTGTGCTTGAGAGAGGTCATATCCATGAACTGCTGAACAGCAGGTCACACCCCATTCTACTTAGGCTCTCTTCCAGATATCTGACAATTTTTGGAATATGCATTTTGCTCTATGATCCATTTTTGGTTTGTGTTTAGTTCATGTGGGAGGTATGAGTTGACTTTTATTGTTTTGCTTATGGATATTTAATTTGCTGAAATGTGTCGGTTTGTGCAAATCAGAAGAAAATCTGCTCCTATGAATCAGTAGATGTCTTTTACTTCAAAAATTTATATTCAAGATTGATATGCCAATAATACAATATAATTGGTTGCCTAAAGATTAATATGCCAGTAGCCCAACCCAATTGCTTGCCCATTTTAAAGAATATTATCTTTTTTATTCCATTTTTCAAATTCCCTATTAGCTTTCTTGACTTTAGGGTAGAGGTTAAATGAACTTTTTTGTTTTCTTTTGGATTATTGGCTTATCAAAATTTAATTCTATCAACTTGCTTTGATCTATATACTTCCTGGGCTTTATCAGGTAGGAAAGGAATAGCAAGAAGCAGGATGGGTGTGACTGAGGAATAAAATGTACTTAAACACTTCATTAAGCTACATCTCTGTGCTGTTATACCAAGGAACCTCCAAAGACGTCCTTCGAAGCATCTTTTCTGTGTAGATTTTCACTCCATCTAGATCAGAATTCCTTTGTCAGTCCATGTTTGTCTGTGTGTTTACTCGAAGTAGAGAGGGAAGGACGATGGGCTGCAGAAATTGTTTCAATTTAGAAAGAGCACTACTACAGCAAACCCATTTTACTTTTGTTGAAGGGCCCATCACAGTCTAATAGAAAACGCCTCAAATCTGGAGTGGCTCGTGAAGTCATCAAGCCATTTTGAGACAAGGGATGGCAAATGGACCAGTGCGGAGACACCTTATTATTGTCTTCATGATTACTTATTTATCTAGTAACAGGGTCTTACCATGTTGCCTGGGCTGGTCTCAAAGTCCTAAGCAATCCTCCTGCCTTAGCCTCCCAAGAACCTGGAACTATAGTTGTCTGCTACCTGCTGTACTACCTGGCAGACACTTACTTTCAGTTGTCTCCTCTCTTCCTTAAACCTCAGTTCTCTAAGAGTATTGATTGTCACTGATGACTGTATTTTCTTAGCAGGGTTTTCAGTAGAAGATCAAAGTTTAATCAAAGAACTTTCCAGTACTGAATGTCAGAACCAGGTAAACCAGTGCTTGGAGAGGTGTGTCTCTCAGTAACCATGTAGCTGCAAAGTGGACATCTGCACACTTCCTAGTATCCACTCACTGCTGTGTAGTTCCCACTATCTTCAATATCTTTGGTAATGTATTTAGTTTAATAAAAGCTCACCTAACATTTACCTTCAGGGACAGAGCACTCATACATTTGCTCACTCATTGTATCTGGCCCCTGAGGCTGAAAACAGAGAACGAGAAAGTCCTTGGTGGCATCCTTAACATGCTGTGCCAAACTTCAGCGGAGTACTGCAAGACCATCCCATGCATGAGGCTATAGGTTGGCTTTTCTTTCATCTTTCCTACTTAACTGAAAGATATGATGAGGCATTCAAGGTAGCAAAGGGTTAATGCTCTGTTCTGACATCCTCAGGTCTATTAGGCTGTATCAGGACACCTCAGTGAAAGAAAAAAAAAAAGGAAGGAAAGAATGAGAGAAAGGAAGTAAAGAAAGAGAATGATAAACAGCCGATGTTTAATAAGGCGATTTTTCTGATCTTGCTCTCTGACCCCATGTTGGTGCTCTGCTCCTTCGGTGATTTAGCCCTTCCCTGTTGTTAAGTCCATTACCCAGCTGTCACCTACCTCTTTCTCTCCAAGTTTTATTCAGCTAGTTAGTTTTAATTCCAAGACAAACATTTGTGTCTCATGGTCCCTTTCAAGCATCAACAACACATAAATCCCTGCCTGGTCCATTCCTCCCTCACTGCTTGAGAAGATGAATTGTTGGAAAACACTGTGGTGTTGTCAGCTGGCTGTTAGCCACTCAGGGGCCCTCTTGGAAGGTTAGTCTGGCTAGGTTGGTCATGCATGGGGGGTGGGGGGATGGGGCGTGTGTGCTGAGACAGGGTGGCTTCTGGCTTATAATGGGCAGTATGAGGGAGCAGAGGAGGCCAAGAATCTAAGCACAGGCGAAGATCTTAGAATGTGTCTATAGGGTAGAATTGACCTACAGGAAGTCCCCATGCAATCGGAGTAAAAATAACAAAAGATAATTTTTGACAAATAAATCATGAGACTATAAGGGCCAAATGATGCATACAGTGTACCCACAGTGGCTTGTACAGCTATACTAAGTGGGTCCTGCCTCTGGCTTCATGTTGGATCCAGTCAGGAAGGATTCCTAGTGAGAAACAAAGAAAATAATGTCAGTTTGTTTGCTATCTTGACTCCATTCCTATAGGATGGCCTCAGGTTGGCTGTGTCCCCTAACTAAAAGTCATTGCTCTGCATTCTGTTGACCACAGTACCTCTTGATGTTTCCCTTCTGGGTTCTGATAACCTCTCTCTACCCTCTTCTCCATACCCTCTGCTGTTACCAGCTCTTGTCTGAATCTCTTTCAGTACCCCATGTGCTTACTACACCCTTCTAAATAGACTCATTCTTTTAGGTAGAGTCTTACTCCTTGTCTACTCCAAATCAAGCATTGCTTTTTATGTCTAATCAAAACCAAAAAATGTTGTCCATCCATAGTCATCTCTAGGAAGAAACTCTTCTTCTAGGTTCCCATTTTAAAAGCATGATTTCAGACCATTGATTTAAGTCCGCCTTTGGCAAACTAATTGTATGGACAAGAGGTAAAAAGGTCCCCTTGATTTGGACGGCTGTATATTATTCAATCGTCCTTTCTTGAAAAGGATTCTTTTCACTTTTGAATTGCTTTTATTCTTTTAGTAATTGGATTTGTTCTTTGATAATTTCATGCATGTATCTACCACATACCGATTGCTGTCATCACCCACCCTCTCTCAAGTTCCTCCCATTCCTGTCTATCTGTTCTCTTCCCTTCAGACTTCTTTCTCACATTACAGTCTATTTTGTTTTGTGGTCCACTGAGTTAACCAGATCTGTCTATGTGCCCATTGGAGCTGTCCACTGGAGCCCATGGGCTTAGCCGTGGGTGGGTGTATAACTGAAAACAATAACATCCCTCACCACCCAAGAATCCATCAGTAGCCACCAGTTCAGGAGTGAAGGCCAAGGTCCCAGGAGCTCCTCCCTGATCCATAACTGATGGTTAACATGGCCAGTCCCGTGTAGGCCAAGAGTGAATGTAACCATTGGCTATTATGAATTCATGGTTGCAGTGGTTATGCCGTGCCAGAGGATGTCATTTTTCAGCCTTTCTCCTTGTATCCTGGTTCTTATCTCTTCTTGCCTTCCCTTCTGCTATGTTCCCCGAGCCTTAGAGGAAGTGTCATAATGTCTTATTTAAGGAAGGGCCCTCAACTGTCATGTAGTCTCCATATCATTATTGAGCTAGTTGGAGGTAGGCATAGTATTTCAATGCTGGTTTCTGTTTGTTCTCTTATACCTCCTTTTAGACCTAAAACATATTTTAAAATTCCAGTCCATCTTTTGTTTACACCTTTTTTTTTCCTAATGGCTCTAAGAAGTATATTATCTGTCCTTTATCTTTTAGTGGCCCGCTGGGACTATAATTGGCCAATTATGTATATGCAGAAATGGTGAGATCAGATATCATCCACCCCTTTCCTTTATACTGAGTGTGGTGTGCTCACTGAAGACATATATAAGTCTAACCTGTATTCCAAAAGGCTTAAGAAAATGTGCGTTTAGATTTACTTACTCTTTACCATTTCCACTGTTTTCCACTCTTTTTCCAGGATCACAATGTCAATCTAGTTTTCATTCCTCTCCAGCCTGAAGAACATTCTTTGTATTTCTGACAGTGTAAGGCTTCTGATAATGAATTCTTTTCCCTAGGTTTGTTTTCCTCCAATCTGAAAATGCCTTTATTTCATCTTCAAACTTGAAGGATATTTTCTCTAGATATACAGGTGCATTTTTTTTTACACTTTAAATATGTCTTTCTATTGTCTTCTGGCTTCTATTGTTTCAGAGGAGAACTTAACAATAAACTAGAGAAGATGTGTTTTCCTATAGCTTTTAAGACTTTTGGGGGAGTTTTTTTGTTTTTTGTTTTTTTTAGATTCAGTGTAACTATCATGATTTCAGCACACTTTTCTTCACCAAATCTGCTCAGGTTTTGATGAGCTCCTTCAATCCATAAACTTGTGACTTTTACCATAATTACAGAATTTTGAAATAAAACAATACTTTATTCCTTCTTTTTTGACAGCCTTATGTTACCTAGAGTCTGCCCACTATGCAGCTGAAGATGACCTGGAACTCCTGATCATCCCGTTTCCATCTCCCAAGTGCTAAGATGTCAGTTATGTGCCACCATGCTTGGTTTATAGGATGCTTGAGATGGAACCCAGAACTTCATGCATGTTAGGAAGGCACTGACCTGCTGAGCTGTATCCCCAGGCCTCCCCATTCTCTCTATTGCTTTTCTGAAAGTATAAGCATAAATGCCAGATGTTTTGATAATGCTGTCTCACTGGTGCCCTGATTTCTGTACCTCATTTCTTTCTCTTTACTGCAGAAGCTTCGGAAATTCTGTTCTTTAGATTTGATAATTTCTATTGGTCTGTCTTCAAATTCTTTTGTTTTCTCTGTCATTCCCATTGTGCTCTACCCAGTGATTTTTTTTTTAAATTCAAGCCCATTCTTCTCAGTTCTAGGAACTCTGTTAGATTCTTTTATACTTTCCTTCTACCAATTGCCTATCTTTTCATTCATTTTGAGCATATGTTCCTCCATTCCATTGAGTTTAATAGCTGCTTTAAATTCAGGCCTGCTAATTCTGAAATCTGAATCATTTTTCAGATTGCTGTTGCTTTCGTAATTGGTAATCATGTCCTGGCTTTTATGTGTTGGGTACTTTGAGTTGTATCATAGATGCCATTTCATTATCAAGACTGAGTGTAATTTCTCCTTCAGAGTGCTGACTTGTGGTCCCTGTCCATATCTCCCTCCCCCCATTTTGGTTTGCTCAGTCGATTAGCTTGCTTAGACTCAAACTCTAAACTGTTTTCATTCAAATTCAGATTTCCGTTCAGGTCTTTAGCCTTATTTGCCCTCAGGGCGTATGCAGACCCTTACTGATATGGGGGCTTTCATCCTCCACATGCTTCCTGGGCTCACTCTCTCATATTCTTGCCTCTGGATGTGGATTTCCCATGCTGTGCTTTCTAGTGTATTTTGGGGAAGAGTAACTGTGAGCTTTCTGTTGTTAGTGCACGAGCTGCTGGGCATGGCGCCAGCTTCAGCTACAGGCTAACACCACTTAAAGGTGAGAAGCTCACCCTATGCCTTCTCGCCTTCTCAGACCCACTTTCTTTTCTTCTCTGTGTGTGCCTTCGCATTGTTGAGTTATTACATTTCTCCTAGAGTTGATAGTTCTTATCTGTGGTCTGACAGGAGCTTATTCATCCACATCTCTAGGAGCTGAGCTGATGGAGCTACAAATTTTTAGAGAGTGTCCTTTCATAGGACCTGGATTCCTGCTACAATACCGCCACAAAATTCACCTACTGAAAAATGTTTGCATTTCCTGTTTCCATCATTTGCAAAATTTTCTCTCAACCTGCCTAAATTTTTTTGGTTTTTGTTTTGTTTTTGTTTTTTTTTTTGCCATCGTTTACTAGGGCCATTCTGTTGTCTGTGGTGTACTTCCCAGGTCATGATTTTATGTGCATCTTATTTGGCTTTAAGATAAAGTTGTTTGGTACCTTTTATTTTTTAATCATCTCAAGGAATGTCACTTCAATTTGTTTCCTGAGATCTTGAATCTCTTTCACATCCTTCTGTATTATAGTCTCATACGTATAATCATTTAGACTTAGTGCCTCTATTTATATTGGATAGACTCTGATTTCCAATATCTTCAAATCGTTCTAGCTTGACCTCAAAGATTACATTTCTGCTAACAAAATATCTTCCTCCAGCTTAATCATCCTGTGTTTCATCTTTCCCTAGCTTCCCTGCTGCAATTTTGAAAGTCAAAACATATTTTAATATCACTTTTTATTATCAGAAAAGACACATGGATGTATAAAATAATCAGTCTTACAAAGTTTGAATGAATAGTCAATGTTCCCTGCCCACCTGTTTCTCTAGCTACTTTCCAAATCCCTTCCTTGGAGGGGGTCCCTTTGTCTGAGTTATTCCTTCTGGCCTTGTCTTCCATGTTGCTAAATGATGGCCAAAGATGTTACAGGTAACCACCTGCTGATTGTTTTACCCTGTATGTTCTATGGTCACAAGTTGGGTACCCTCAGAGCAGAACTTGAGTCAGGGAAGTTAATAAAATAGTTTATTTGGGAGGTGACCCTTAGGTGTACAGGTAGGGCGATGAGGTCATGGACAGGAGAGGAAGAACAACACTTAGTAAAGGATGTGGTTTCAAGCATTCCCACAGTGGACAGCTGGGGCTTGATCCTACAGCTGAGTGAGTACAAGTTGAATAGGTTCTACCAGCTTGAACAACCTGCCAGGCAGGTTTTAGGCGCTTTGGCCTAGAGATCATTATGCCAAGGAGGTGTTGTGGGACCCTCACGGCATGCTGTGGCTCTGATTACATTCTGCTGATAGGAAGGTATGGTAGGAGAGGAGACAGACAAGAACAGCAGAGGTAAATGGCCTGGAAGGGAGTCTTCACCTTCTTAGGTTTCTTTCTATGGGATTATCTCGAGCTGGCTGCGTCTTTTGACCAAATGTCCCTGCTCTGCATTTTGAAGATCCCAGCTCCTCCCCGGGAGACCTTCCCCATGATTATCTCCTGTGGTTTCTGGTGCCCTCTTACTCCCCTGCATTGTCATCAGCCCTGTCCTGTTGCTGTCTATCAGGGTTTCTTGCACTGTGGTCTCATCTTTATAAGCAGTCCCTTTGTAATTATAACTTCTTTAAATTGTCCCATTTTAATGCTGTCTGTTTCGTATTGAAACCTGAAGGGAGAGCATGGCTTGAAATAGCAGCCAAGTGGTAATGAACTGAATCAGCCACCTAGCTATCATCATACATCCCTTCTGTGGGAGACAGAGCCCCCCCCCCAAGGCAAAACAGAATGCGCCCCACCCCAGGACGACAGAGAAGAGCTGAGTGGGAAAGCAATTCAGTTCCCTCTCCCAAATCAACCAGCTGGATATGCAGCCCTTCCTTGGAAAGAACCTCAATGTGCATGAAGACAGATATCCTCTTCCTATGGCTTTCAATTGAGGTGGGTTTTCCTACTCTGTGGCAAGGATGCTTGGAGGAGGAGAGAATCGTCTCCACCACTCCATGGATCTGAGCTTAGTAAAACTGCTCATTTGATGCAGTCACACACACATGGAGCTCCAGGTTGTGTCAGATGTCATGACCCGAGGACAAGCTGAAGTGGGACTGGAAGTGACAACCTGTGAGCAGCAGAAATCAATCAAGAAAGTACATTTTTCATATTGTGTGGCTCCTAGTGAAGTAATAAAGTTATTCCCACCACACAAAGGAATACTTGTGATCTGTATTCTTATGTTGGATGGCATCTTTTATTTCTTTCATTCACGAGAAGGGTTACATTGCTAATATTTAGGAAGGTTTATGTTTTTTACCTGCATTGCTCATAGATTGTACTCTGGTCTCTGAGACTGGGGGTCTACAGGCGGTATCTCACTGGCCGCTCTGACTGACCCTGCCTCTGTGAGGGAGGCCATGTCCAGTTGCTGAGAGGTTGTGCTTTCTTGAACCTCTGCTGCTCTGGCTCCCACTGATGGTGTCTTCTAAGGCTGCCAGAGGGTTCTGCCAACAAAGTCAATGAGAGCTTTGCATAGAGGTAAGTTATATCATCTTCCCAACTTTGGGAATCCTTTTGTACCCTGAATTTCAGTCCTAAAGAAGCAGACTTGACTAACTGAATACTATGTCTTCCCAAATATCTGGCTTCTAAAGCCAATCTCTGATTTCTCTTTAAATACATTTTCTGACCCCACATCTGCCTTACTAGACAAGCTATGAAAATATTCCTGCCTCTGGGCAAACTGAAAACTTCACAGCTTACAACTTCACAGCTTACAACTTCAGTTGTAAAAGTCCTTATGAGCAGTGCTCCTGAGGGATGTGCCGCTTATAACTACCCCAAGCAGCCATGCAAGCATTAAGGTCATGACTGCTGGTTTGAGGATCATTTGCCTATGGCCCTAGCAATGTGTGCTTTTACCAAATACTACATTAAATAAAACCAGAAGCCTGCAACTATTACTCAAAGACAAGACTAGGAATTGGCAGCAGAAATATTTCCTGAAATGTTGTTAAAGTGTGAATTCTAGGGTTCCCCAAGACCTAGAGTCAGGATGTTTGGAATTGAGGATCTGCAGTTTAATAAACTCTGTGTGTGATTCTTTATACAGATTCAGGTTTTAGAAACCTAATCCTATAATCTACACAACTTCTTAAATCTGATTAGACCACTAGCAGCTGAATGTAGGGAAGCTGTAACAAAATCAAATCATTGTGGATCGCTACATCAAACAAGGGTCAAAAACATTCAGTAAGGGACACTTTTAGCTTGGCAGCTCCAGTAACAGTGTCACCTGTAAGATGGGTTGGTGTGGGTCAAGAACTCACTGGGCTATTGTGCAAACCAAGTGAGAACCTGATGCAATGATTCTTTACTCACAATGTTAATAATAATTATTATTAATATGACTCTTTTAAGTGCCAGAGTCCCATTTGTTAATACTTCACTTTGGTAAACTAAAAACAACATGTGCAACTTCTCAAAATGCTTTTGTCTTTGTGTATAACTGAAAATGTCTTTTATTCTGTAATTTCTACATAGTGCTTTGGCATGGAGCAAATCTCTCTTTATTCCTCCCTTCTTTCTATCCTTCTTCCCTTCTTTTTTGCATGTATTTAAAAAAATATATTTTATCTTAGTGACTACTCATTGTCAAGAAGGATAAAAGATCTTTTTGCTTCTCCAGTGATTTCTATTTTAACATGGTTGGACAATTTCAGTACATTTTAGAGGAGTAAATGGGTCTTTTTAAAGTGCTATTATTTTTTTAAAAAATTGCTATTTTTTTCCTACAGATTCATTAACAATTCAAAACTTAAATTAGAAGTAACCTAAAAATGTCTTACTTTATGTGAGAGAAGTCTATTAAAGACAAATGCAATCCATTTTTACAACACCCAGTGAAAAGCACATCACACCTCATACAAATCTCAGATTTCCTAAAAAATCAGCTGAACAAAGAAAGACTAAATAAAATGTAATTTTAATATTATATTGCCACGACAGGATAGAGGAAATGGAAGGGTTAAGATGCTGAGCGACTTTTTAGCTCTTAAGGTGATCTCTGGGGGGGGTTCTTCTTAATCACACAGCAGAGATGGTGCCTTCAGAGCATTCAGATAAGCCCTAATTATTAACCTGAACTTAAAGTAAGCACTGGAAAGCTACCATGGGTTTAGTCACATCATCACATTTCTGTTAAGTCCTCACTTTCCTTATAGCTCACCTTTGTTTTGTAGTTAGGTTCTGTTTATAATGAAACAAGAGTGTGGGGAAGTATGTGGCACGGGAGTTAGTGTACACACACATGAATGCCAATTCCCTCTTTGTCCCTACCCTGTAGTAAACTCAAGGGGACTTATTAAGTTTCTAGTCATATTTTTTTGAGTTTTCTGTGACCGTTTTAAAAATAGGAAGTAAATGTTCTTGGGAAATGGAGTTAAAACTCCAGAGAAAATTAGAGCTTCAGGAAGATAAAAATCTTTTATGTGCTGTTAAGTTCTTAACATATGACATCATCATACACAATAATAGTAAGCATTTTAAGTGGCTGCCCTGTGTCTGTTGTCCGTGCTTACCTTTTAAGCTGCTATTTTCAGGCATTACAAATTCATGCAGAGGGAAGCTAGAAGTCTCATATGACAGATGACGAAGTCAAATGGAATTTGTATTTAAAATTAAAACCAATACACCTCTTTAACTATTTTTAGGTCATTGACAGAAATTCAAAACCCAACGTACATCTCAGAGTGACTAATTCCACAGTCCTAGAGTTCTGAATATGCTGCTTCTTGCAATTAAAATTATAGACCCAATTATGAAATGATGCAATGATTCTGTTGTGTGCACTTAAAAGTTAAAAATTGAAACTCTCCATATGCACAGCAGCTGTTACATGGCAATGGCATTCTGTACATTATGAACATATTTATTGCACAAAGGGATTATAGAATGTTCATCTCTCTTAAGGTCAGAAATGTAGGGCCAATTTTTATCTCCTTTCAACTTGAAATTAAAAGTCTCAAAGATTTCAGACTCAACAGGAAGTGAAATTCCCCGACATGCCCACAGAATGGGTACCAGATGGAGGGCAGAGTTACCCAGTATTTGAGGCAAGGCAACCAAGAAGATTATAACCTAGTAAATGACAAAATGAAAGTCACTGAACCGTTAAGGACATGCTGTAGGCTGTTATTGCAGGCAAAAGCGGCGGGACTGCCCAGCCCTCTCTTCAAGGAGACCATACAAGAGTTCAGATCAATCCAGTTTGATCTCTTTATTGGACAAATGAGGCTCTGGGAGACTGGGTGGCTTGCTCCAACCACCAAGGAAGAGAAAGAACAAGGTCTCTGCTCTAGAAGTCTTCCTCCTTCTGTTGCTTTTCCACTCTGTCCTGAGACCTCCTCCTACAAACCCTGCATCACAAGAGCTGTGTTAGGACTGGGGTCAAGGTTAGGCTGTGACTTTGAAAGTATGGGGGAATGTTCAGAGTCTTTCCCAACTGAGTTTTGTAATTTGAAATGGCACACGACAAGTGGGAAGGCCCAAGGAGTCATTAGAATGAAGGAATTCAAACATGGAGCCCTCGAAGAAGTACCTAAAAAGACAAACTGGAACCAACCACATCATGGAATCATCTATCACCAGGCTACTGAAAGGAATCTATTGCCATTCCAGCGACGACTGCCCTCAGTACCCAGCATAATACAGATATTAAGATACCATAGTTCTTGCTTGTAACAGTGAGTGATTTCATTTGGGGACTGGCTGTGAGGTCACATTCTTATCAGATATATACTTTAGTCTATGTTAGGTCTTTAGTGAGGATTTTACCTAAGGCTGAAGTTTATTGGCCATTGAGAGAGTACAATCAATCACAAAGATAAAAAAGAGCCTATAGCTGTTTAGAACATTTTAACATGTATACTAAGAGACTTTAAATAACCTTATTAGTATATAATTAGGCTTTTTATTTTTATTTTTGTCACATAGATGTGGCTTTATGTTTATAAATGAAAGCTTCTAGCATGTCCTCCAACAGTATACTATTGTTGATAAGAGGACTTGAGAATTGTGGGAATTTTTTCAGACTTATCTTTTTTTAATTGGTATATATTCATTGTACATATAGCAATGGGCTTTAGAAAGATATTTCCATAATGAATGCCAAACACTCTGACTGTATCTTCCTCTCATATCCTCATCTTGATACTCTCCTTCTATCCTCCAACAGTTTTGGTTCTATTTTCATGTTATATGTGTGTGTTCATGTAGATATGATTTTATGAATCTATATAAAACAGAAGATACACAAATGAGAGGAAAATGTAATATTCATCTTTCTGAGTCTGGTTTTCTTCATGTGATATCCATTTTCCTGAATAAGAAAAGTAGGATTTCTTTTTTGTATTGCTATTGTTGATGACATAAAGCCTCATGTAGCCCAGAGTAGCCTCAAACTCACTATGTAGCTGACAAAGACCTGGAACTCCTGATCCACCTGCCTGTACCTCCCAAGTGTTTTGATTGCAAATGTATACCACCATGCCTAACTAAAATTATTCCTGTATGTGTGTGTGTGTGTGTGTGTGTGTGTGTGTGTGTGTGTACACATATGTATGTGTGATACTGGGTGAAGACTTTAACTGACGAATAGCAAGTAAGAGCCCTGAGCCATGTACCAAGCCTGCAAGGACATGATGTCATTCTCCTTTAGGAATGAACACCATTCCATTTTGTATACATAATAGATTGTTTATTCATTCTCCTGTTGTTGGTATCATTAGCTTTTTAATGGGGGGGGGGGTTACTCGTGAGTGAATCTCACATATATAGAAAGTTAAGAAAGCCAAACATGAGCACATGTACACTGTGTACACACACACACACACACACACACACACACACACACACAGAGAGAGAGAGAGAGAGAGAGAGAGAGAGAGAGAGAGAGAGAGAGAATTTGAGGTGATGTTGGCCCTTTCTAAAGCAGGCACCACAACAGAACTGAAGTCTAGGGATTATGAAAAATTAGGTAGGTAGAGAAAAGTACAGATTTAGATGGGTATAGTTGGAAGGGGTGGTCATGTGACAATATGGGTTTATACTTGTGAGAGGAGAGGAGAGAAAGAAGGAGAACTGAGTGGGAAGAGTCTCTAAGAAAGTCTTGCCTGAACTCACAAGCAAAGACATCTGTCAGGGGCCCTTCATTGGGCAATATGACCATGTGATTCCATGTATGTGAAGCTACAATCAGGTAAGTTGAGACAGTGACTGTCATTAGAGAGAAGTAGTAACTGGAAGAGCTTCCAAGGCCCTAGTAACTCTGTCCATTTAGTCTGGGGGCTGCTTGCACAGCAGGTGGGTTCACTTTATGGAAATTCACTGAACTGTGCACACTAATGATTGCATATTTTTATAAATTGTGCAATATTAACAACAGAAGACATAAAGAGACCATTTGCCAAGCACAAAACAATAATACCATAGGAGATGGTTACGCAGTAGAAAATATCACCAAATTTGCTGAAATTTTTAAATAATTTATTTATAATGAAACTAAAACTTCTGGCTTAGCTTCTTGTCAGGACTAATATGGAGGCCTGTATGGGAAAATATGGAACAAGAGAGGCCTCAGGGGCCAGAGTGACAGACTCTGGATGTTTCTAAGTTAGAGGCAAGGATTTGGTGGGTGGAATGAGGACAAGGACCAGGTGAGGTGTGACATCCCCTAGAATAGAATGGCAGTGGGGGGGGGGGGGCAGGTAGGGCAGCATAAAGAAGGTACACTCTGTACTCAACTTCCAACATTCAAGTATCTAGCACAAATCTTGGAAAAGGGAACAAAGCCAGGCTGTAGACTAGTAGGATTATCCAGATAGTAGGGCTACATGCTACATTTCAGGTCCAAGTGGGTGACTTTGGGTCCAAGGCTAGGTTCCAGGTGAACAGCAGAAGCCACTGATCTAATGATTCTACTAAACTTCTGTTTGTCACTGATAATGCTGTATCTCTGGCTAAGAGAACAGATATAGCCATTGTTTACATGGATCAGGGAAAACGACTCCTCCATAGAAGAGATCGAACCTGTGCAAAGTTAAAGTGCTGTGAAAAAATTCATAGGTTATATGTGACTGAGTGAAAAATATGATCCAGGGAAAAAGTCAGGAGACGACAAAATAATTCGGTGCTCTCCACTTTAGGGGTTTGAGAATATCTCATGTCATCTTCCCTAGAAGTTTTGAGCCCACTCTATATATTTTTAGATATAGGTTCAATGGCTTCTTCATCTTTGGACCCTCAGGGTCTGGCAAGTAATAAATTTTCTACAAAGCTTCGCTGAGAGAATTTGTAAATTATAAGAAATGGGAGGCACAAGAAAGTTCACACGTTGTTGGTCTGGTCTTGGTGGGCAAAGGGTCCAAGAGCACCCCAGCTCATCTGGAAAAAACCTGAGCATCTCGGGGAAGAGAAGAGGAACCTATGGGAGACTGGAACCCTCCTCCCTCAGCAGAGTTCCACATAGGGAAAGCCAGGGATAAGAGAGAGAGAGCGGGAAAGAGAGAGAGGGAAGGAGGGAAGAAAGGAGGGAGGGAGGGAGGAAGGGAGGGAGGAAAGAATGAATATGAATTGTGAGTTGGGCCTTAAGGCTGGACACAGAGGGATGAGCCAATGAATGTATCATAATATCATGATACAGGGCTGTTTTGTGTAGAATATACTTTGTTGCTGCTGTTTTGCTTTGTTTGAAGACAGAGTCTCGTGTAGCTCCGGTTAACCTTAAACTCCCTATACTACCCACCCAAGAATCACCTTGAATTCTCGATCCACTCCCTCACCTCCAAGTGCTGACATTACAGTCATGCCTATCACACTCAGTTCGTATACTCTTACAGGAGTCAAGTCGGTCTTTGGTCTTTTGTGATTTTTTTTTTTCAAAACTGATTGGATTTTCATCTGATTGGATGAGATACACTCCCTTCATGGAGAGTAAACGGCTTTGCTCAACCCTACTGATATAAGATTGCCCTTAGAGAATCGACTTGAGTTAATATTTGACCACATATCTGGACACCATGACTCAGTGGAGTGAACACACAAAGGTAACTGTCTGTGGATCTGGGGGCCCTGGACTTGCTCAAGCTTGTGAAGTTAACCATTCACAGAGTTGGTTCTAATATTTACGGCCTTAGAAGGCCTTGCTGAGGCACTAGAATGATAATGGTCTTCCCAAAGTCTGATTTGGGAAGGAAGAATAGGAAGGGATTATTAGCCAGTGACCAGAAATGCTAGCTCTCAACTTAGTAAATACTGAAAGCAAAAATCAGACCCCAGATAATTAGGAGCCATGAAAAACCTCACTGCTCCTCCAATAATGTTATGTATAATTATATAAAATCACAAAACCATAAACAAACTCAAAACAAGAGGAAAGAAACTAAACCATCTGCCTAAATGTAAAAAGATGCCTGTAGAGACACTTCAGTTTCAGGCTAGAGTTAGTTATTTTATTACATCTAACAGAGATATAGAATAAGCAGGCGGTGTAGGGGGTAGGGAGGCTGGAGAGGAGCTAGGCTCACCGGGGAGGCTGGTCCACTCTGGACAAGCTGATCTATGCTGGACCACAGGCTTGGGCTTTCCGCCTTCCACGAAGACAGAAGTGATCAAGTAGCACACATTCTAAATTCTTTCCTTTCCCCAACCCTCCAAATCTTGGCAGGGGTTTGCAGCTCACATAGCTCAGCCAAAGCAACTCCCCATCACAATGAGTGTGTGATCCAGGGCGGATAGTCACATTTGAAACCCATAAATCTAGGCATGGATGATTCTGGAGGCCTTCCTGCTGTAACGATTGGCAGTAAATTTACACACGTTGCACAGCCTCTCCTATTTACCCATGATAATGAAGAACACAATTTGTATGAATAGTTTAGGACCTCAGATAATCCCCAAACCTAATTTTTAAGTTAAAGAGTTTCAACTGCCTGCTTCACTAAATAGCAATTCTTTTAGCCCCGGCTTTGCACATTTCTGTTGGGAACAAAATGGCCTGTGCAAACATGGGCCCTGTTTTCTTCATATGAAAAGTCTCAGGGAGAATTTGCATGAAGGCTGTTACACCTTCAGGTGTATCTTAAGTGAGGGGGCTTCCAATTTAAAGCCCTGTGAAAGGATGATCCCATTGTAATGATCTTACAGAGTTTGTGTTCTAATGTACCTGCAAGGTAATTCTGCTTTTCACAAACCATAATTGCTGAAAGTGGGAGGTAAAACAGAACTGGTAGAAAGATGGGATGACAAATGCTATTATTAAGCACCTATTAAGTGCCAGGGGGTCCTCTAGACATAGGTTGAGCACTCAGTGAGAACCAGACACACTGAGTGTTGGGGTTCTCAATTAGTATTTTGCAACCCAACATTGAAGCTGAGGATGGGCGCTGAGCTTCTAATGAAGCAGGCTCTGCTACTGAGCACATTTCAAGAACAGCTTACGTGCAACTGCTTAAGACAGAACAAAGAATCACGTTCGTTTCTCCCTCCTGAACCAGAGAAGTGCCTCTTTGTCCTGCTTTCCTGTTCATGCTCAGCAGATGCTGGCTCCCCCAAAGATAAGGCTCTCTTTGTGTGCTGTGCCCTCAGCTTCCCTGGGTAGAGGATGGCAGCTTCCACATGCAGATGCTCAGAAGCCTTTCTGAGTGTGTTTACACAGTACTTGTCTCTGGAGTACATGTTTATTTTTAGTGGTAAATTATCAGAGCATGCGAGGCTGAACCTCACCTAGCTTTTGCATATGTTTTAAGTAGCCAGACTTCTAAGCCGAGAACTATAACAGCCATGACGATAGTCTCCAGACCTCTCATTCAAATGGTGCCAGGTAATTGAAGTTGATTAATGAGTTACTCCTTTAACTGTGGTTGGGTTAGGAGAGAAATGCTTATTTCCAGATTATTCATAGTTGGAAGTCTGTTAGCTCCAAAGAGAATGAACTAAAATACTACTCCAAAGTATTGGAGGGAGACATTTTCCATCAGTGATCTCAATTCATGGCTTAGCATCTGCAGAGTCAGAGAAAAAAAAAGAAGGGGTCAGGTCCCCAGATCTGATGGCAAACTGCTTAAATTGCTAATAGAGAAGTGAGGCCAGCCTAAAGTACTTAGGATTCTATAGATGCTGCTCTGAGAGCAGTCCTGGATTCTTAGGGGGAGTGGTGGAGATGGCTTGAAATCCTTCCGGAAGAGACCCCAGAAACAGGGGGAACTGGAAGCCAAGAGTGCTGTTTTTATGGGACATGGCAAATGAAGAGGAGGGCATCTGCACCAGGCCCTCTGCTTTGCCTCTGTTGCCCTCTGAGATTTAACGATGCAGTTCCACTAACCGAGGCCGAGCAAGGTTTAAAGCTAGCACGATTTCTTCCCTTTTCTGTTTTCAAGCCAAAACTCTTGATTCCAAGTAACAAAATCTCAACCTAACTTGTATTTTCAACCAGACTTCTTATATTGCTTTTCTCAAACTTTCAGTTCCACCAAACAAGTAAAGAAGGCTTACGTGTGTTTATATCATGTAACTGAACGATTCAGAAATGTATACAAGAGTCCAAATGTTCTGTGACCTGTTTTGTAATACTTCTCTGTATTCCATGGTATTCCCTTTCTGCATGGTAAGTAAGCTTGAAGAAGAGCTGGATAAACATAAAGATTGTCTTCCCTTGATGCATGCACATCAGTGCCACAAGTTGACACCAATGGCTCAACTTGGAGAGCATGTATACCTCTGGACCAATCTCTATGCCTCAGGGGAAGTGATTGGGTAACCTGTCTTCTATGTCTCTCCAATAGCCAAAGGAGCAAGGCCATGTGATTCACAGATCCCTTTACCTTACTAATATCTTACTATTTGTAAAAGGGTTTGGCCTCCAAGAAACAATGATGCTGACAACAAAAATGCCCCCTGTAACATAAGTGGTCCATGGGCTCTGATGGCCCTGCTGTAGGAGATTATCCATGGCTCTTTCTGTCCACTCTCAACTTATCTTTATAGTTCAAGACATCCTTGATGATCTGGGGGACTATGTGGGCTTGGAATCTCCTCACAGTTGATTAACCTGAGGCTGTGGTACTGGGGATGTAGCTCAGTTAGCAGAATGTTTACAGATTGTAGACCTAGCCCTGGATTTGCTCCCCAGCACCACTTAAACCAGGCATGGTATTGTATATCTGTAATTCCAGTGTTCAGAATGCAAAGACAAGAGGATCAGAAGTTCAAGGTTATTATCTGATACATAAAACTTTGTCTTGAATGCTCATAGACACACATACACCCATGCCTTCACGTGCTGGTCTTGCTTCTCTAGAGATTCCGGCACAGTATTTAAGATTTCATGGTCACAGTTTCCCTGGGTTGTATTAACCTCAGTGAAAGCGTTTCTAAGAATGCTGATCTTACAGACTGATTCAGAAGCCCTGAAATAGTATTGAGGAAACTTGGCACATAAGGAATAGGTAGGCAGTGTGAGTGGTGTTGAAGGTGGTGAATCATGCAAGGGGTAGAGTGGGAAAGGTTAGGGCTAGAAGACAAAATTCACCAAAGATGTGTCCACAATGCTACATTTATACTGCTGTGACTACAAAAATGAAAATCATGCTGAGGAAGTCGTGGCCATTCACCAATTACAGTTGTCTTCCAAGTTTGCAACCTGTGGTGGTTTGAATAGGTATGGCCCCCATAGACTCATGTGTTTGAATACTTGCCCATAGGGGGTGGCACTGTTAGGAGATGTAGCCTTGTTGGAGGAAGTGTCCCACATGGAGGCAGGCTTTGAGGTCTCGTATATGCTCAAGCTCTGCACAGTGTGGGACAGTCTCCCTTCTGCTGCCTGAGGATCAAGATGTAGAACTCTCAGCTCCTCCAGCACCATGTCTGCCAGCATGCCACCATGTTCTCGCCATGATGATAATGGACTAAACTTCTGAAACTGTCAGTCAACCCCAATTAAATGTTTTCCACTGTAACAGATGCCTTGGTCATGGTGTCTCTTCACAGCAACAAAACCATAATTAAGGCACAACCCCTCCACATTTTTGTGAACATATAGTGGTTCATGACATAACCACGGGGATGGTGACCAAAATGAAACCCACTCACCTAAAACAGATGGAAAAAAATGCCAGGCAGGGAACAGCTTTGAGGAGCCACACCACTGAGCGGCATTTTTGTCAAGTTCATTCTTAAACTTCGCTAGAAAGTGAAAATTTCAGAAAATTTCAGTGCGATAATGATACTCGACCTTGCTTTCACATATACTAGTGTGTAGAAAGTCTCTCCAGAGACAACAGTTCTGGTTCCCCTGCTCCCCACGGTTTGTGCTGAATTAAGTCTTACTCGATTTGAGGAAATTTTACATTTCCCCCAATGCAAATCTATTTTAAGGTCAGCTAAGCTCAAGTAAAAAGAAAAGCCCAAAGCAGGCCTGCTGCTAATGCTTTATATATCCCATTTATAAAAGATCCAGTTGGCTTATTGCTGTATATTGATATTCAGTGGGCCTGTTGTTACACATTGTTTATTTCTGTGTGAGCTAACTGGAAATTATGGACAGTGTGGCTGTTAGTTTATAATACTTTGTTTATACCATGAGCTATTCCATATCACACACTTCTAAGGATTGGACTTGTTAGGAGTTTAAAAATATTTTGCACTGTAAGTTTTCTTTTTTGTATGCATATGTGCATCTGTACTATGGGGATATATATGAGCATTCATATGTATGTGGTCACAGGTGTATATATAGGTGCATACAGAGACCCAAGTGTCTTCCTCAGCTGTTCTTTACCTTAGATATTGAGGCCGTGTCTCTACTTGAACCAGGAACTCACCATGTTGGTGAGGCTGGCTAGGCAGGTTCTCTGTTTTACCTCTTGTACTAGGAGCACAAGCAACCACTACACCCATTCAGCTTTTCTGCGGTTTCCATTGACATAGATTCTGGGGATCTGAACTCCAGGCTACATGCTTGGGCAGTACGTGTTTTACCTTCTGAGGCAGTTCCCCAGCTCTATACTATGATTTTACAAGGATTTGAATCTAACATAATAGGGAGAGAAATTCCATGTTAGACCTCCGTGAATTTACATGTGGTTCTAGGATTGGGCCATGGCTGCTTCTAGCTCAGGCTTTCTCTTTTCTTCCTTCTCACGGAGCTGGGGGAATAGGAAGGCATAACTGGAATGATGGCGGATGAGAAGGTTTAACGATGGCTTAGGAATATAATAACATATTCCTTTGGTTATTATCCCTGCTTGATAATCCCTGATGGATTGATAATCTTCGATGGCTCTGTGGACCTCTCATGGCCAAGCCGCGTAAAACGTGACTGAACTCTCTACCAAACCTATTAAAGTAACGTTGAATATGACCCTGTGCTGATGGTGTCATTTCTACCTAGTTAACCTTATTAGAAACTAGAGGCACATTTATATAGCTACTTGGCTTTCATCGGTGGCCATAATTGATCAAGTCCTTCTCCTGGCATATTATTAAACTTTCTTAGTTCATTTTTCTGCCTCCAGTGTCACTGTTGTGGTCTCATCTATTTTTCACCTGGGCTTTGGCAAGGATGCCAGGGGCTTCTCCAGCACCCTTAATCTTCCATTCTTTGGGAAGAAAGACATAGATGTGACAAAAAAAGCAAAACAACCCCCCCCCCCCAAACATCTAGGATCTTATTTAATAACTGGTGCATGCAAACTCTTATCAATATTTAAGGACTCTATAATGCAAAAAAATAAAGAATAAATGCATTAATATTGCATCAAAGTTTATGGAAAGATGAAACTTAATGAAGCAAGGTCCACACAGTTTATCAAAGCTTGATGGAGGAAACGCTCCTTTAATCCACCGAGAAAGGTATCCCAGGATCTTGTGTGATCAGGACTTCTAGAGATTTACCCATCCCTATTTGTACCTCAGAAGTGAAACTCAAAATGCTATTTGGTTAAAAACTAAAGCACCTTACAGTTATTAAATGATTCCTGAAGCATTTTCACTCAAAACCAAGTATCAAGACAAGAGTACGATTAAAAGTGACAAGGAGATACACTACCACTAATCTTAGCTAATTCCCATAGACTGTAGATAGTCCCAACAATAACAGAAAGCATATAACCTGGTTGAAAGCATTTAGAAGTCAAAGACAACATTTAACTGTAGTAATGCTTTATGTGTGTGTGCTCTGATTATGGTAGCATGATATGTTATGCAATATAAAGAATTGGTAAATGAAATTTTGCCTTCTTAATCTTTAAAGAATAATTAACTATATCCAAAAGATTATACAAATATATGTAAATTACCAGGCAATATAATAAACAACCGTGAATCAGCTACCTAACCCAAGAGTTGTAAAATTATCTATAATTTCCATAAGCCTAATTATTGCTCTCCTATATAGACTTATCTTTACTCAATCCTGTACTGGAAGTGGGTTTAGCAAATGAGGATAAGATGAAGTTTGAGAGCTGAATCACATTTCTCTGTTAGTAAGAAAGTCTCTATCACCGTCTTCAGGAAAGGATACAATGCACCTGGCTTGGATAACAGTGACCTGACAGAACGTCGTAATGTAGCTAGGGGATGCTGCAGATGGTGGAGAAGTACATGGGATCTCTGTGGACCATGGGTAGTGTGACTTTCTCACATACTGCCAAAGCTCTAGAAGGTATGTAAGACTGGGAGGGATTTCTAAGCATTTGAAAATACAGGTATGGAAAACAGATAACTCCCCTGGAAGGAACTCTGAAAGCAGAAGACCCGACCAGACCCAGGACTTAATCAGATGACCAAACACCAGAGAACATTAAACAGCCACCCATGATTTGTCTGTTTTACCAAGTAAGGTCCTGTTTGATGAAAAAAAAAAAAAAGATTTTTTGCTTTTGGGATGCAGACATCCAGTTGGATAGAATCCTAAATTTCTGAATGTCCAGAAGTTTCCTGAATTGTCTGCGTGTTTGTACGAGCGTTCTATAACTCCCCATTAGGAATTAGGACATTCTCCTTACTTACTATGGTTAGAGTCCTGTCCCTGATTCAGCACAACATGCTTACTCAAGAACATGCAACATGTCTTCTCTCCTGACCACTTGGCCTATATTCAGAGTGAAGTCATAGCATTAGCCAGCTGGAAATCATTAGGGAACTCCTGGGTGTAGTAGAGCCATATGTGTTAAAGGAGCTGTCAGGCCTAGCCACCAGATACTAGTATGAGCAAGAAATTTGTTTACATGGGATGAAATTCTGAGCAAGCTTGATCCCAGCAACAGGAATATAATTAAACAGGGGACAATTTACAGATGTTAGAAAACTTGAGATACAAGATTTAGCATAACAGTAGAAGTCTTGGGAGATAGTGTGAACTTGCCAATAGAATGGAACCTAGAAATGTGGAGAAAGTTATTGTTCCTAACAAACTACCCTGTCAAACAGGAAAGGAAACAATTCAAAGGCTCAGTTAAGTAGGCTTGAAGGCCCCCTGGAAGTCTCCATTCCATGGGAATGCCAGAGGGTCTGCTACTAGCAAGGACATAGCAAATTACTACCAGTGAGAGGGCCACATCATTACTAACCTGTTTGCTGAGGTCAGCTCCTCTGCTGTCCAAAGCTGGAGTAGGAAACACTAATGCAGACCCAAGCTTGCTGAAAACAGTAAGATGATAGGACCAAATACAATAGAGGCCAGGGGGGGACATGATTATCTTAAGGAGTGCCAGCCAAGACAGTTTGCCTCAGAGACACAGAGATGGTTAATAGAACGTGGCATTCCTAGATGTGAAACTGATGGGTACCTGCCAGAAAAAAAAAATCAGAGATAATGGCCAAGGGGACTGGTAGTAGTTGCTTTACAATTTTGCCTTCCTTTTTGTTTAAGTTTTTGAATCTGTAATCCAGAACTGAATAGGCTTAAGTTCCCAGAAGGAAGAACGCACATATGCACACACTCCACACAGATGTCTCTTGGGTTGTGTTACAGGACAGGAGGCTCATAGTCTGGGCAGGTAGTCTGGACAGCTGGACAGGTAGTTTTGGCTGTAGCAATGGAGTAGCAATGGCTGTTTTCACCATGTTGGAGAGGCAGAGAACTTGACTGTAGCTCAGTCTATCCTTTGCTGAAAACTAGACAGTTCCCTGGGAAGCCACTGGTGATGAGTCCACATTAAAAGGCCAATGAAGCTGGTATGGGTGCTGGGAACAGCAGTTAGCATCCCTTCAGGGAGAGAATGGAGCTCGCATGCCTTCGCTAGCTTCCTGTTCTCCCAGGGTTTTTTCTGGGCTCTCAGCCTAGAGAATGGGGATGCCACCATTCACAATGGGTCTCTCTCCTGCAGTTAACTGTCCCAAATGCCAATCCTCTGTGACAGACACAGCACAGGTGCCTCGCCATCTCCTAAATGATTTGGTCAAGTTGACAGTGAAGACTATCACATGAGGGAAAGGGTGACGCCCAAATGTTCTGAGGGCTATCGGACAGAGTATGTCATTGCGGCCTGTGAGATAAACTAGGCTGGGCCTGGTGACAAGTGAAGTCACGACCAGGTGGACTCATAGGACCGTAGTTCAGTGGTGTAGTACTTACCTAATAAGTGTGGAGCTATGACGTAAGGTCCCAATACTAGAAAACTCAAACAAAGCCCCGAAGTCAGTTTGTATTTATGCTCTTGCCACACGGATTCCATTGGTTGTCTGTGGTCATTTCCAGAAAGCACACTTAAAATTCCGCAGCAACTGGAATCTGATCACTGTATGGAGTTTTGGTTGCTGGATAAGGTCAACGGAGGCTGCTCTAGCCAGTGAGAACAGTCATGAACAACACAGTCTCAGGGGAATGGCTCTGGTGTCTCAGGGGCTGGGCACATTCCAGCTATGAGCTAAGGCAAATGTGCCCCTGATGACCAGGGGGGCAAGCAGTTGAGGCTTTGTGTACTGTGTGGTCCCTGCTGAAACTACCTGTTACTTTTAGCAACAGAACACAACTCCATAACACATCACAACGCCACACAACACAACGTCACACCACAACACCAACTACAGCACAGTAGAACAACACAACAAAACACAATAGCCCACAACACAACAGAACAACACAGCAAGACACATAGCATAATATACAACATACCACAATAACACACAATACAACAAACAACATAAGAACACCACAACACAACAACACAATAAAACCAATACCACACACAGTATGACACAATACACCACAACACACAATACAACACAATATCACACAATAAGACACATGAGAACATACAACGCAACAACATACAGCACACAATAATACTATAAAACACAACAATAAAACAGAACAACACACAATACAACACTACAATATGCATAACAATGCAATACACAATACAGAAAACAGCACAAAAACACAATAGAACAACACACAACACAACATAGCATAATACACAACAAAGCAAATATATAATACAACACAACAAAGCAAAACAAAACCAAACATAACACAGAATAAAACACATCACAACAACACCACACACAACACAACAACACACAAAAACACAAGCCAACACAACATAGCAAAATACAATAAGCAGAAAACAACATAACACAACGTACAATGAAACACAGCACAACATATAACATATAACACAACAACACAATAGAACACAGAAGACATAACATACCACAACAAAATATAACAAAAGGCAAGACAACACCACATAACAAACACAGCAAAACAACACAAAATAATACAACATAGTAAAATACAACACAAGAAAAGAACACAACAGAACAAAACAAACCACAGCACAACAAAACAATGCCACAAAATGCACAACAAAACACATGTTGTGTTACAAAACTTTCCTTGGGGAGATGCAGCACACATCTCCTTACCCAGACAGGGACCCCATGACAGACCAAACTATGGATGCCACCAAAGTACAGCTTGGTGAACCAATGAGGTTTATTGGGGCTACTTACAGGAATATGGGTGAGGGGTTACTTACATGAGCAGAGATGACTCAAAGACAGCTGTGTCACCAAAGCCCATCCCAGCATGGGTGACAGCTCACAACCTTGGGAACCTGGAGTTCACTGTGTAGCCTGCAGGCAGCTCAGCTGGTTTCTGCTTCTCCCAGGCAGCCGGTCTGGTCTCTGAGTCTTCTCTGCAGGTTGGCCCTGCTCTTCTGAGAGGGACTCTTATCGTTTATTGTTTACTCTGTCAGGGAGGGGCCTAGTAAGTCTGCTCGGTATCAGGGATTTCCTGAAACTATTTAGAGCTACTTACCTTCCTGCTAAAGGAGCTTCCCTGCAGGAAATAATGCTTCCATCTTGGAGAAACTGTCACACAGCACTCCACCCCTTCCTTTGGGTGTTATGATCTTTTTGTCCTGTTCCCCCTCCAAAGATCCCTGAGCCTTGTTAGGGAAAACTATAGATGTCTACCAATGGTTAAGGAATAGGATACCATGCCACCTAACAGTCACTTGTTCAAGAGCTTCACCTGTGGTCATGAGTCGAGGCTGACAGCAAGGGTGATCTATGATGCAGAGTAAGCTGTTGGAAACACAAATGCTTGGAAGGCAGTTTGACAAGTGCATCACTCCCATCTAGTAAAACAAAAGAAGTTGTTTCCCCATTGGGGCCTATGACTTCCCCAGCTGCAGATTTTTGTTCTGGCTTGCAGTACCAGACATGAACTCCCTCATAGAGTACCCATTAAATCTGATTGGAAGGCTCTTGGTCCTCATAATAGAGGAGACACTATAGCATAAACAGGCACACCCTGCCTAGCATGTCAGTATTTTAGTCCATAGGATCTGTAGCCAAGCAGGAATGTTGGTGAAAGCTCTCTTCCAGCAGCCTGAATTGCCCCTCTGGCACTATGAAAGGCAGCCAGTAGGGTGGGAGTTTCCAGCTCAGTCTCAGTGTAATTGCTCCACATTCCACAGACAATAAATAAGGTGTCTTTAGCAGCAAGGAAGGGCTTGTTCTGACATACAACCTAAGACACTAGCAATAGCAATGTGGGTTTTTGGGACCTCCAGGGCTTCCCTGGCCAACAACTCATAGGGAGATAGTCTATGTCTTGCCCTGGGATTTTCATTCACCCTATAGATTCTTGGAGTATTTTTTTTCCACCCATGTAGAGTACGATTTGGATTTAAACTTTTTGTTTATTTGTTTGTTTGTTTATTTATTTTGTTTTTTGAGACAGGATTTCTCCATATAACCTTAGCTGTCCTGGAACTCACTCTGTAGACCAGGCTGTCTTCCATCTCATAGATCCGCCTGCCTCTGCCTCCCAAGTGCTGGGATTAAAGGGGGTGTCACCAATGACTGGCTGGATTTAAGCTTTTTAATCTTTTGTTTTAATAACTATTTTTTTCCTTTCAATCAACTCAGTCCCAGTTGTGTTGTCAGGTAGGTGGAAGTACTATTATGCCCAGTTGTCTTCAGCCCAGTTCTGTACATCAATTACATCAATGTTTGCAAAATGTCTACCTCTGTCACTATTGATTGTTTGTGGACACCCATTCATAATACTTGGTTGTGTGAGACCCTAAATAGTGGCTTTCACTCTTGCTCGCTTTCGTGGAAATGCTTTTAAGAGGTCTGTGACTATGTCTAAATAGGTGAGGGCATATTTGCATGCCTCCCTGATGGGCATAGGCCCTATGAAGTCTACATTCCAATCTCTGATGGGACAGGTTGATTTGTGCACCTGTCTCATCAGAGTATCCATTGGTCAAGGCTGCAGTCAGGAATAAGCCTCACACGATTGGACAGCTTGCAAATATCAGAATTTTTCACAGGAAGGGCAGCAACCTTAGTTACATTTTAACCTATGTTGGAGCCTCTGTGACCAAATTTTATATGGAAACAGTGGACAACTTTCAAAGGTTGTGGAATGGCCTGTACCTTGCTAAAGGCATTTGTTTCCTGATTTGAAGTGGGATTTAATGGGTTATGGGCTGCCAGGTGGAAAACTACCAGGGATTTGGATTCCAGTTAAACTTTGTTATATATTTCTGTCCACATTTGCTGCCCCCAAAGTGGCTGACCCAGAACCATCCAGTTTTCTTTTTCCCACTGGGACATCCATAAAGTGAGGCCTCTATATACATCCCAGTGTCAGAACAGACTGTCATGAGTCCAGTCTCATTTGTTACTATGTCCTTACTGCTCTTAAACCCCCCATTGGCTTCTGTTCCTTCTCCCTATTCCAGCTAAGTGGTCTCTTCATTCGCTTGTATTGCTACAGCTACCCATTTTTGTTTGGTGCATCCTCCAGAACTATCTGTGTACCAGGCATCTATAGGGATGGGTGGTGTCCTTTCCAGTACTTTGTCTGGTTTAGATGTTGGTTCGATTACTGGGGGATTTTCAGTGGCTTTAAAAGGACAGTGGTCCTAGCACAGCCTGCATGACATTGGTGATGGGGCTTGTAGACACCATGTCTTGTTTACTTTAAGTATATCACCTTTGTAGATTTTGATTGAGGCCTTCAATCCAGCTCTTTATTGGGTAAGCTGTGTTTACAGTTCCTGGGCTAGACCCAGTTATAGATTCTGCCTGCTGCAATGCCTTATATACCACTAACAGCAGCTGTTCTAGTTCTACACAATGATCTTTCGCTCCTTTCTGTGACTGAGACCAAAACCCCATTGTGACCATTTGCTCAGATTGTTTTTGCCATAGCCACCAGCTATGCCTGGCCCCTATATCTTCTGTAGATTGATCTCCCATCCTCATTCCTTTAGATGAACCTGTCTGTTCTTTAGATGCATTTCTAGATCTGAACAACATTCAGAACATTATGGCATCCATATAATGAAACCTCTTTATAGAGGGTGGACAGGACAGCAAAGCAAGATTCTGGGCTACCATCCCATGACAAATAGTAGGACTGTGAATATAACCTTGTGGAGGTACTCTGAATGTCCACTGTCGACTATTCCATATGAATACAAATTGGTCTTGGGACACAGAAGCTAATGGAATATTTTAAAAATGCATTAGTAAGGTCTAAAACAGCATGAAAAGACCCCATTGATGGTATTAGTTGTTCAGTTAAAAGAGCAATATGTATTTCAGGAGTGTGGATGGGAAACTACCTTATTTAGTTCTCTATAATCTACAGTCATTCTCTAGGAGTCATCTGGCTTTTTCACAGGACATATTGGACTGTTGAAAGGGCTCTGAGCTGGATGAATAATCTCTACCCTTCCTAATTGTTTAATTTAAGCATGGCCCACCAGGTAGTCTATATTGTTTCACCTCCACCACCCCAACTAGAGCAGGCAGTTTTATAGGATACCACCTTGCCTGACCATGCATGACAGGCTCCACTGTCTACATTCTTAGGTGAAACTCCCCGACAGTGGTATACAGGATGTGGCCCAGTAATAAATCCATCCCCAGAAGGTTTTCTTTCAGTGAAGAAATACACACCATACACTCTTGGGGGAGAGAGGAATAACTACCTACCCCAAGAACCACCTTACCTTCTTACCTGTGCTGTCTCACTGTCATACCCATCGACTGTTGCCCACGGTCTCTGATGCTTTTGGCAGTTGCATTAGTTAAGGTACACTGAGCGGCAGTATCCACCAAAGCCCAAGGTACTGTGAACTTTAATGGGGAACCAATAACTCTGTAACTCAACATGAGATCTCTGGTCACTACGTACCGTCCTCACTGGTGGGTAACCTTGTCCAGCTCATCAGACTAGCAGCTTGGGGAGTTTCCACCTTGGGATGCCTTCTTCCATCAGAGGTGTTATGGGGACCACCTGGACCTCCTTGTCTTCTGTTTATTTTGACCCTTTGGTGAGCCACTAGTCAGGTTTAAAACCTTCCCAAAACTCACAAGTGCAGACGCTGGCTTTCTATCAGTATTTTTCCTAGGAACTCCAGCTCCACACAGTTCTAGCCACATTTGCCTTTGGGTGACTACACTTTTCATCTTCTCCCATGAACCTGATTCATATGACTATCCAGATCACTTGCATCTGCCAAAGCCTCTCCTACTTCATAATGATCCTGTCCCACATGGGGCTCAGCAAAGCCACTAAGGCCCCACACCAATCGCATCTTCTCTTATTCCTTAGTCCCTCAACGGTGCTTGTCCCTCCACTATTGCTTTCCATTCCCAGACATTTGTAGGGATCTCAGATGGCGATAACCAAGTGCTCCTAATGGCTTTAATAAGCCAGTCTATCAGGGTCTGGTTTCCCTCATTCTTTCTCAGTTTATGCAGGCTTTGCCTTAAGGCAAAGGATGGGAGTTACATTACTCAGTTTGTCTTCCTCCACAGCAGTCAGACTGGTCCCATCTGCTCCCATGTCCCACGGCCTCAGAAGCCAGGCTGTGACAGGTTCTATCACTGCCTGTTTAAAGGTCATCCCAGTTCCACCAGCTCAGATGAGTAGTTCCTGACTGCCACAGGTTTTTTTTTTTTTTTTTTTTTTTTTTGTGCTAGACCACTGTCAATGCCTTCATCAGCATGCTGGCTTATAGATTTCCCCTTTTTGTTTTTATTAAAGGTCAGACCTGAGGGGTTTCTTCTATTTCTTTTGCCACATTCTTTTCTTCCTCCCTCTATGAATCTTCCTTTGGCTCCCAAGTTCTTAGATGCTAGGGATGGCTTTTGAGTCCAGATCTAACTTATCTTCTCTTATCCTTCCAGTCTCCAAACCTTACGAAGTGGCAGCCAGCACCTCCATCTCCTCCTCTCATTTGTCTAATTTACTTGCCAGGTCAGAGCCTAACATGAAGGATGCTAGAGCATCTCCCTTTCTTGTTGCAATTGCCCCTTTATACAAACAAGCCCTTGCTTGGCTGCCATCTCAGCCTCAGATGTGTTTCTAAGCACACACAACAGTGGCCAGGCAACCTCTGCTGTTGCTGCTGACAATCTCACCCCTTGTGCACTAATGTCAAGACTGCAGAATGTCCTCTAACTTTCCTTTAACTGTTTCAGGGTATCTCTGTATTCCTGTGGTGAGCCCCATTCATCAAGCAGGTGTGCCACCCCGTACCACACAAAGGCCATCATCCTGGGATTTCTCCCACAGATACTCCTAATTCTAGTGGCTTGGCCTCAGTTGCCTATTTCACAACACATAGCAAGAACCATGCAACCGCTGTCATAGCACAAGGCTACATATTAACACACACTAAACAGGAAAGAGCTTTATCAGAATTTCTATTTCCTCCATGGATGCTCCCCTGTCAGGCTTCTCAGCCTTAGTTTCATGCCCCAACACCCATAGCCAGAGCCATGCACTCACTCCTCCCTAACTCGTCTTTACTTGTTGCGGATCCTTGTTCAGGCACCAATTATGTTGTGTGACAGAACACTTCCTGGGACAGACACAACACACACATCTACTCACCTCAGATTAGGATCACACAACAGGCCAAAGTACATGCGGGTGGTTAAAAATATATGGCCCCCACAGATTCATGTGTTTGAATGTTTGGCTCTAGGGAGTGACCCTAGTAGGATGCATGGCCTTGTTAGAGGAAGTGTGTCACTGTGGAGGTGGGGCTTTGAGGTTTAAATGCTCAAGCTACTTCCAGTGTGAAACACATCCAGTCTCTGCCTGGCTGCCTTCAGATCAAGATATAGAACTCTCATTTCCTCCAGTACCATGACTGCCTGCATGTTGCCATGCTTCCTGCCATGATGATAATGAACTAAACCTCTGAAACTGTAAACCATCCCCAATTAAATGTTTGGCTTTATAAGAGTTGCCTTGGTCATGGTGTCTCTTCACAGCAATGAAACACTAACTAAGATAGAAATTGGTACCAGGGACTGGGGTATTTCTGTGATAGATGCTTTTGTTTGGAGGAATGCAGACTTGGGGACTTTGGACTAGGAAAGAAATGGAATGCTTTAAGGGGGGCATAATGAGTCATCCTAGTAGAAGCATGGAAGACAGTGGTGCTGAGGGTGATTTGAACTTGGGGGCCTGGTCAAGAGGTTTCAGAGGAGAAGAGTTTTGGTGTGTTGCCTAGAGATCATTCTTGTGATATTTTGGTGAAGATTATGACTCCTTTTTGCCCTTGTCAAAGAGTCTGCCTGAGACTGAGGTGAAGAGATTTAGATTAATTTCATTGACAAAGGAAATCTCAACACAGCCTAGCATAGACTCTATCCTGTGGTTCAGTGTTTTGATCAAAATAGTAAGTTGAGAAAGGAAAAATACAAAATGTGTAGTTTAAGTATTAAAGGAGCACCAGGAAGTAGAAAGGAGCTCATTCCTGTGTTCAAGGAAATAAACAGATTAAAGATATTAAATGGAATTAAGGGAGTGGTGACCTCAGGGCAAGATTTCACCCAGCTAAGTTTCCATCTTGTAGAAAGGATGTTCTCCAAGAGACATTGCTATCTATTCTAAATTTACAATGCATTGTAGTTGTACAAGGGTAGTTACATAATGTTAAGTGCTAATACGAGCAAGTTATTCTTTATGCATTTGTAGTTATATGAGGGACAGTTATAACATGTTGGGCATTATTATGATCTGGTTGTTTTTATTTGGACACAAGGAGATATGATTGTGTGTTAAATTGACAAGGGGTGGATTGTGATGGCTATTCTCAGTTGTCAACTTGACTATATCTAGAATGAACTACAATCTATAAATGGGGGGTTGTGCCTGTGATCTGGATCTTAAGGCAGGAAGAAAACATGCCTTTGATCTGGATCTTGAGGATGGAGGACAAGTTTTTGATCTGGATCCTGAGGTGGGACGACAACACAGGCTTTTGATTGGAATCAAAACATGCCTTTAATACAGATCCTGAGGCATAGTGGCCATGCTTATAAAGGCCATAATGAAAAGGAATTAAAGAAAAGCTTATGTCCTGGCATGGTGGTGCACACCTTTAATCCCAGCACTTAGGAATTAGAGGCAGGCAGATCTCTGAGTTCAAGGCCAACCTGGTCTACAGAGTAATTTCCATGACAGCCAAGGTTAGGCAATAAAGGAAACCATCAAAACCAGAAAGCTGGTGAAGATATAATTGAACAAGGGGCCATGTTCAAGCCCCAGGAAACAGCAGAATTTGACAGCTTCAACCACTTGGTTCTGACTTTAGGGTCAAGAAATCTCCTTCCACAACTAAGGAAAGTTGCTGAGGCCAGATGTGTGGGAGAGGTATCCTTGCATGGAGGCCCAGAGAGGCAACTGTGTGAAGTTGTGAAGGTGAAGCCTGGATTGCTTGGAGACCCCGAGAGGTTAGAAATGACAGAGCTGTGAGATACCTACTGAGGTAAGCTGCTAACAGGGAGTGGAACCAACATAAGAGAAAGAAGTGTGTTGCAGTCCACAAAGCTGAAAGAAGTTGGAGACCTGAAGAACACTTTGACATCAGACGTGGAGGTGCAGAGTTTTGAGTTTGCCCAACTGGTTTTTGGTCTTGCATTGGTCCAGTATTTCCTCTCTATGCAGCTTGGTTTTTCTATGGAATGGACACTGACATTTGATGTACATTTTCAGTTTTACTCCTGGGATATTCTCTTTCTCATCCTGTGTAGGAACAATCTGAAGATGTCTGTCATCTGTATATCTCACTGACTCATTGTATCAATAATTTGGTGCTACTTGGAACGAACGATTCGGGATCTATGAGCAAGATGTCTGGAGGCTTGGGTTAAGACTCTGGTCAAGGCTGGAGAGATAAACACGTGCAAACCCAGGGACCAGGCACATGAACCAAGCCTTAGATTTCCGTGGTCATGTTAGACATGTCTTTCAAAACTATTGGTATGTTGTAATTTTGGTAAATTTTTATAGACCTTTTCAAATGTACTGTTATTTACCTTCTTTTCCAAGGGTTATGTTGAATGCTGTACACTTTCATGATTTTTTTTTTTTTGAGGAAGAGTCTCATCTATCTCATAGGCTGGCCTTGGTCTCACTGTGCAAATGAGTGTGACCTTGAACTTTGATCCCCTTGTCTCTATCTCCCAAATGCTAGGATCACAGGTATGTACTACCATAAATGCTACATGTGGTAGTGGGGCTCAAACTCAGGGCTTTTGTAGTTCTTTCTACCATTTCTCGGACTGGTTTATGTTCCTGAGACTTTGCTGATTTTTGATCGTGATCTCATTGTTTGAGATTACTCACTGAGAGGTCAATGGAGTCATGGGCTGGTTTTCTCAAATATGATCTGCAATGTTAATGATGACTTAGGAACACTTTTTTCTGAGACCACTTCGGCCTCCCTGAGGATCTGAGCACACAAAAGGACACTTTGACTCTTGTTGTAGTAGGTCACCCCACTATCTAGCCCCAGGTCACCCTGCTGCCTCCCCCCTAACAACTCTGATAGAATCTGAACATATTCCCAACATCCTGTGAAACCAGCCCATCTTGAATAAGACATATCACTGCAACCTCAAAGATCTCTATTTTCCTCTGAAAAATCTGGTATTTATCAACATACTATCAATGTTTAGAAGTTGTGCACTGAATAATATTACAGGCCTTATTTTGAGTAGCTTGTAGCATTTGTCTCTATGATAAAGCTAGGAGCATTTAATTCAGCCACAATGATAAAAATGGTAACTTTTATCTAGGCAAAACCACAACTAGATAAGGATTTACTAGGCTGCGTGTACCTATATTCTTCTGTTCACGTCCACACACATGAACATGATTCTAATAAGAGTCACTGAATTTATTGATGGCTAACTACATGCTTAAACAAATATTTTCTTTAAAATTTGTCTTCTAAGCCTGGAAAATGCCCAGCATACTCAAGAGGAGCTAATAGATCTTCTAGCTTCTTCTTCTTCTTTTTTTTTTTTTTTCGGTTTTTCAAGACAGGGTTTCTCTGTGTATCTTTGGCTGTCCTGGACTCACTTTGTAGACCAGGCTAGCTTTGAACTCACAGAGATACACTTGCCTCTGCCTCCCAAGTGCTGGGAATAAAGGTGTGTGCCACCACACCTGGTAATTAGGCAGCTGTGAACTGCCAAGTGGGTGCTGGGATTTGAACCCAGGTCTTTTGGAAGTGCAGCCAGTGCTCGTAACTGCTGAGCCATGTCTCCAGCCCCTCTTCTAGCTTCTTAACATCCAGCTCCAGCAATTGCCAGTTCGTCACACTGTGTTTTCTTCTATACTCTGTACTTGGTTGTTTTGAAGCAAATTCAAGAAAGCATACAGTTTAATAAATATTTAGATATATATCAAAAGAATGAAAATATTTTTCAAAACCATAAGCACAAGAGAAAAGTTACATTTAATGGTTCCTTCTTATATCCAGATGCAATAAGGCTACTTTTTATTTATGATGTCAGTTGTTAACGCCCTTTTGAGGTCTGTAATTTGTTCTGATGCTTTGCTGAGGACATTTTTTTCCACCCAACAACTTGAAAATTCTGTATCATTAAGTACATCAGTCTGGTTCCCTTCTTGGTTCTAGTTATCTGAGTTCTAGCTGGGGACATTTTCCTCAAAGCTGTAACTCCAATCACGTTTTTTCTTCCAATTGAAAAGTGATCTTACTTCTTTGTGTGATGTCTTAAACCCACTGGAATGCCTCATGGTGTGTGAGATGAGGGGTGGATCCGGTTTCTATTATTCTTTGAAATTCTTCAATTACCCTTTGCCATTCACTGAAATGTACAGAGATGCTGGTTCTATCAAACAGCATATTTGTATATGCAGCTGTGAACTGCCATGTGGGTGCTGGGATTTGAACCCAGGTCTTTTGGAAGAGCAGTCATATGCTTCTGCTGCTCCTCTCTGCGGATCTGCAACTCTTTTCTTTTGCCCACTCCACAGCTACAGTCACACATACCAGCCTGCTTCGGTAGCTATTGGCACTCCTGTTCCAAGCACAGCTTATCCTTTTAAAAACTTTTCTTTTTCTCTCTGTTGCCCTTGACTTTATATTTGGCATGTAAGGACTTTAAAAATGTTTATTTCAATTTTATGTATATGAGTGTTTGCCTATGTGTATGTGTGTGCACCTCGTGAATGCCTAGTTCCTGGCTGGGGTGAGGGTGGAGCACTGAGGAAAAGTATCAGGTCCCCTGAAATTAGATGGTTGTGAGCTTCAATGTGGGTGCTAGGAGCCAAACTTGAGTCCTCCACAAGAGCAGCAAGTGCTCTTGACCGCCACACCACTTCTCCAGTCCAGCTACAAGGACTTTTAAAAACTGATTTTTTTTCCCTTGCCTTTCCTGCTTGGTTTCTTTAAAGTGAAATTTAAAATCAATCTTAGACCCTCATTCTTAACAGATACATAAAAGTTTTACTAAAATAGAGCTCTATCTTATTAGTTGTGTATTTACTATCTTATTTTCCTATACATAAACTGGTATTTCTTAATGCACTACCAATTTATAGAGACTGTGCACTGTGTAATAGTGTAGCCCTTATTTTGGATAGTTTCTGACATTTCTCTTTATACTAAGGTTAAGAAGATACTGAACAAAGCAGAATGTGAGCCACTAACAGCCACTCTCTGTACAGTGCATCCTCATGGAAACACTAACATACTTCGATTTTACTTATTTTAAATACTGACTTGTTGCTGCATACAGATAAGGAGAGCAACATGCTATTTTGATCCACATATAATCAGTGAAGTTACTGCTGTGGTCAAGCATGTTACACATCTGTCACCTTCCACAATGTGTCACCTAAGATCTCTCCACAAAGTCTTAGTGGAGACACAGCCTCATTCGCTGACACCCTCAAGCTGCAGGCTCCTTCTCTGGAGTTATTCACCCCACTGAAAGGGAGACTGTCCCTTTGGCTTGCTCTTCATTTCCTTTTCTGCCCTGCCCCCCCCCCCCACCGTTGTTCTACTCCCTCTTTCGGTCAAGTTGTCTTTAAAAGAGAAAGGCTCAGTGTGTAAGTGAGATTGAACAGTGTTTTTCTTTTCGTTCTTAGTTTATGTCACTTAGCATGATGACCTCGGGTCCATCTGTGTGGTTGAGAATGCTTTCCTTGCTGGCATCACAACCCTTCCTAGAGGTGGGACAGTCCTGGAGTGTTAGTGTTAGTGAAAGCTTAAGAGATATTAATTGGCTTTTGCCTGACAAACAGACATTCTCTCTATGTTTATATTTTCAGAAGGCTTACCAACTATAGAACTCTGTACTAAGTGTAAGGTTTAAAGATGAATCATGAAAAGACCAAGACCAAGGAACTTACAGTCAGAAGGAGATGTAACTATACCACATGGTAATTACACCAGAAGAGGTATACAGATATGTCCTAAAGGCAGGAGATGAGGGGAGAGGCAGAGAGGGAGACAGAAGGAGGAAGGAAGACAGAGACAGAGAGAGAAGAGGGGGAGAGGCAGAGAGAAAGGGACAGGGAGAGGGAGGGGAGAAGGGAGGGAGACCAGCTTTAGCTTGAGGAGTACACAACAAATTAGCATGCTGTAGTCTTGTTTGCTACCAGAATTAATCAACTGTGAACATTTACCCACTGAAGAATCTAGGAAGAGTTATCAGTGCGTCAAACCAGTTTCCTGCAAAGAAATTAATGAACATTTCTATGTAAAGCACTTGATTTGCCCTGGAGTAGGTGGTATTTTGGGATGGGGAACAGGTGATGAATTCCTTCTAAGTCACTCTTATCAATAAAGTATCTATATTCCTACATGGACTAAGGACTCCTCTTCAGGACACAGGGCACAAGCATGAGCTCTGAGGTCTGAGAGGGAAGGCATGGCTTGGGTAGTGGTAGCAAACCAAAATGCATGTTGAGAGAAAAGGCAGAGTGGAGTGCAAAACCGCAGCAGGGAGACAGCAAGCAGAATAGCACACCAAGGAGCATTCTTCAACATGAGGCAAGGCCTTGTTGTCCCTGAAGGTGAATTCCTGACTGGCTTTCAGGCTAATGAGCCATGATACAGCTCACATTCTGTTCTATAGAGTAAAAACAGGAATTATTTGTGATTTCATAAACACAGCCACGATGCTTATCCTTATGTGTCTACTTGACTGGGCGTGGAGTGCTCTGATGCCTGATGAATACAATAGTCTTGTGATAACAGGGCTCATTTTGTTGGAATGTTCAATATAGCACGAGTGATTTGGATGATTATCTGATTTATTCTCTTACTAAGTCTTGGGATAGTTATCAACGATGATTTATCTAAATAAAAAGCAGTGGTTTTATATGTGGAAATAAATAGTAGACTAATAACTTACATATTAATTTCTGGTAGACAGTTCTGTGTACTGTATCCCAAGACATGCTTGCTCTCACAAGGAAACAAACGACAGCAACAGAACCTCCAAGCAAACAAACAAACAAATTAAAAAAAATGCTGTCTTTGGTCTTTCATATCACCATGGGAATCTGAAACATTTTCTAATTGTTGCAGGAGTTTTTGGGGTCACATTAGGTAGGCCTCAGTACTAAATATCAAGTAGATTTGTCATTTGAGTCTTGTCAGTGAGATGTTGCCATTTGAACAGCATCGAGGGCACTGAGACACTGACTGGAAACCTAATTAAACATAGTGCCCCAAGGCCCAGGATTGCTTATAGCAGTGGCTTTCCTTCCTAATGCTGCTATCGTTTAATATAGTTCCTCATGTTGTGGTGACCCCCAACCATAAAATTAGTTTTGTTGCTACTTCATAAATAATTTTGCTACTTTTTTTTTATAAATACTTTATTTTTTTTCCTCAAGTTACATCTCAGTCACAAACCCCTCCCTATTCCCCCTTCCTATCCCGCCCTTCCACCCTCTTCCCCCAAGAAGTTTCCCCTTTCAGTCCAACAGATGGTTCCTTCTCTTATAACAGTAAATACTATACAAAACAACAGATATAAATATGCCACATTTATGAGAGTTAAATGGCCCACTATACCTTCCCAATGTCCAGTTTATACATATTTGGCCCCTGACTTTAAGATTCTACTATCTAACCATCTCCATGTGTTTAAAGGTCTATATCTGACTCAACATTCATACTAACTTGCAACACACTTTTAAGAGTATCTTCTTAGATCTATAACACCCTCTTGATTCCTAAACAACTCAAAATTTAGCTATGAGACTTTAGCTGTCTATTCTTCAACCACCTCAGAGACCTGAGAGGGATAAATATATTTGCTTATATAGGAAGTGCAGGGCCTGCAGCTTCCAAAACTAAGAAAGGACATACCAATGACTGCCTGGACAGTTCCCATTTTCTCTCCATACATTCCTTCATCAGTCTTCAGCCTTTGGGTCCTGTTTCTATGACAGACATTTGTTGTAGAGCAGGGATTATGAAGGACTTACCTACCCTGTCTTGGCAGAGTTAGGCTGTCGACTATCCTGCTACAAATTTTGTCCTTTTTGGACAGCAGTCTGTCTGCAGTTGGTGCAAGGGGTTTTTTCATGCCAAGAGATAGGCTTGCCACTAATTCAACCATCTTACAGTGGAGGTTCTTCGATGCTTATCTTCTACTTGGAGTAGAATAGGGGGTGCTGTCAGGAGCTGATATGTCTTGATATCAAAAAAAAAAAGGAAAATCTTGATTTAAGATAACATCTTTGAATGCCATATTCTGCAGATCTCTTGGGGTTTTTGAAGATGCCCTATCCATCTCTTGTATTTAGATAAGCAAATGTTGCTTGTCTCTTAGCAACTTGATTACTGGGTAGTTTAGAGAATATCTGTGATAGACTGTCATAGTAGCTAACAAAGTGACATGTTTGCATGACTAGGAGTTTGTTTTACTTAACTATCCTAGACCGTTTTAGATGGTTGGTATCAAGAGGCCAGAGCTTCACATTTTATTTTTAAGTATCTCTAGGTATGATACCATTAGGAAGCGTTACCTTTAATTTTGTATCAATATACCAAGATCTATTCAATTGTGGTTAAATATACTCTTAATTATGTATCAATATACAAAGATCAATGCCTATGTAGCCAAATACAATCTTAATATTACGTCCATATACAAGGGTCAATACCATTGTGGCCAACTATAATCTTAATTTTGTATCAATATACAAAGATCAATACCGATGTAATCCAATACAATCATATTTTTGCACATTAAACAATGGTCAATACCACTTTAGCAAAATAAACTACTAATTTTGTATCAATATACAAAGGTATAAGGGCATATTCAATAATCTGCCCATTCTTCTTGGACCTTCCTGTGCTATGTCTATATCTCATTTTTTCTCAAGCCTATGCACTCCTACATAGGAGAGGAAGAAGGATACAGAAAAGGAAAAGTAGGAAGTCCCTGGGGCTAACCTCCAAAACCCATTAAACAGGACCATTTATCAGCTTGTAATCTCTTCCCCTAAATATCGGAGTTTTCAGTTATCCTTCAAATAACCAAAAAGAAGGGCGGAGAAACACCTTCCCCACCCTCTGGGCATGGGACGTCGCTCTCTTAAAGTGACTTCCTGCTGATTTGGGTCGTAGTAGACCTGTTTGGGGCCCGAACTCAAATGGAAAAAATGGTTAAAAATGTTAGTACACTCCTTTTATGTTCAGTCCTTCTGTTCTCAGCTGTTTAGATGACCTAAGGGGTTTGTAGGCAGAAGCTGATCTTGCAGGCTTCACTGAGGTTCCTGTCGGGGCATTGTGTAGAGCTGAACGGTCCCAGCGACATTGGATTGCCGTGGTGGTTGCAGGCCCCCGATGGAGACAGCTATTGAGGAAGTCTGCCAGGCAGAATCAACTGGGTCACTCGTCCTCCTTGGTGCCTGATTCTGCTCTCTGCTGAGGTTTCCGCTGTCCAGCCGTCCCCGGGCTCCCCTAATGGACGCTTCGATTCTCCTGGAAAGATAAGAACAGAACCCTGCCCCAATCCCAACCCTGGGACAATTGCCCTCTTTTTTTCTTTTTTTTTTTTAGGGGGGGGGCTAGGTAGTACTTCTCCTGAAGCAAATTTGGCCTTCCGACAACATACAAAGCGTTATCTTTCAATCCGGGTTAAAGAAGAAATCATTCTGTCACCTTGGAGCTAAACCAGCTCTGGTGTATATATTTTGAGATCCCAAAGGACAATCTGCCAGCATCGAGAAGGCCTTTTGTAAGTAATCTCCAAACCTAGGTCCCTCCAAATCCCATGTGTGTGTCTCTGAACTCTAATTATTGGAATCAGAGACCTGTGTTTCCCATCTGAAGGGATCAAAGATGTGTTCCACCACTCCTGGATTGAAGTCTTTCTCTATTTAGAGTTTGCCCAGCATCAGGCTGACCCTCAGCTCCGGGATCTGCCCGTTTCTGTCTCCAGGGTGCTGGGAGCTGGGACCAAGGGTGTACTCTTCTTCAATGGTGGGACCAAGAGTATGCACCCTCACCACCCCGCTCTGTATGACTCCAGAATGCATAAGACCACCAACTCTACGGTGCTCCCCCCGTCTCCGCTGAAGTCAAAGGCATGGGCCAATACCACAATTCTCTTTTATTTTACCTTAGTTCCACGTCTTCTTGACACCTGGAGGTCTGCAAAACCAGGCCGAATGGCTGTATCCTCTATTCCATTCACAGTGTTTCAGCCCTGCCACCTGTCTTTTTTTTTAGTTAATAAATTTATTTGTTTGTTGCTTCAGGTTACATCCTTATCATATTGTCCTCTGTTCCCGCTTCCCAGCCCCACCCTCCCATGCTCTACCCCCTGACCCTTCCGTCTTGTTCCTCTGGGATGGAGTGTCCCTGCCTAACAGTCTCTCACCACAGATCAGGAGTCATATGAGGGCCAAGAGCCTCTTCATTCTCCGGGGGCCTACGAGGCAGTACTGCCAGTGAAAGGTGTCTCCTTGCTACTGGGGGAATACCAAAAAAAAAAAAAAGACCAACAAACACACAAACCCACAGAAACAAAGAATATCCACAAAAAAAAGAGAGGAAAAAGAGAAGGGAAAAGGAAAAAGAAAAAAGAAAAAAAGGAAAAAGAAAAAGATAAAAAAAATTTATGTCCATGTTCCTTTTGGTGTGTTGGTTGTAGTACAGATATCCTGTATGATATAGTTAAAATCCTACTATAAGTGAATAGATGCCATGTGCATTCTTCTGAGACTGGGTTAGCTCACTCAGGATGAGCTCCTCTAGATCCATCCATTTGGTTGCAAATTGCATGATTTCATTGTTTCTTATAGCTGAGTAACATTCCATTGTATAGATGTACCACAATTTTTTAATCCATTCTTAAGTTGAGGGACATCTGGGTTGTTTCCAATTTCTAGCTATTACAAATAAGGCTGCTATGAACATAGATGAGGAGACTTCCCTATGTCTCCGTGAGAGGTCCTTTGGGTGTATACCCAGAAGTGGTATGGCTGGGTCCTGAGGCAAGGTTATTCCTAGATTTCTAAGATATTGTCAGACAGACCTCCATAGTGGTTGCACAAGCCTGCACTCCCACCAGCAATGGAGTAGGGTTCCCCTTTCTCCACACCCTCGCCAGCATGCGCTATCATTTGAGCTCTTTATCTTAGCCACTCTAACAGGTGTTAGGTGGAATCTCAGGGTCTTCTTGAGTTCCATTTCTCTGATGATTAAGGATGTTGAACATTTCTTCAGGTGTCTCTCAGCCCTTAGGGATTCCTCCTTTGTGAATTCTCTATTTAGCTCCATCTCCCATTTTTTGATTGGATTATTTGGTTTCTTGGCTTTTAGTTTCTTGAGTTCTTTGTAGATTTTAGATAATAGCCCTCTATCAGATGTGGGGTTGGTGAAGATTTTCTCCCAGTCTGTTGGTTGCCGTTTTGTT
>CAJQZJ010010085.1:8907571-8969622 GCA_907164525.1 Lophiomys imhausi | reverse complement strand
GTATATTTGTTTGTTGTATAAAGAAGGGCTTCTGATTTTTTTGAGTTAATTTTGTATCCAGCCACCTTGCTGAAGTTGTTTATCAGCTCTAAGAGTTCTTTGGTGGAGTTTTTGGGGTTGCTTATGTATACTAACATATCATCTGTGAATAGGGATAATTTGACTTCTTCATTTCCAATTTTTATCCCTTTGATCTCCTTTAGTTGTCTTATTGCTCTAGCAAGGACTTCAAGTACTATATTGAAGAGATATGGTGAAAGTGGGCATCCTTGTCTTGTCCCTGAGTTTAGAGGAAATGCTTCAAGCTTCTCTTCATTTAATTTGATGTTGGCTACTGGCTTGCTGTATATTGCCTTTATTATTTCTAGGTATGGTCCTTGTATACCCGTTCTCTCCAGAACTTTTAGCATGAGGGGGTGTTGGATTTTGTCAAATGCTTTTTCTGCATCTAGCGAGATTATCATGTGGTTTTTTTCCTTTCATCTTGTTTATGTGGTGAATTACATTGATAGACTTTCGTATATTGAACCATCCCTGCATTCCAGGGATGAAGCCTACTTGATCATGGTGTATGATACTTTTGATGTGTTCTTGAATTCGGTTTGCTAGTATTTTATTAAGTATTTTTGCATCTATGTTCATGAGGGAGATTGGTCTGAAGTTCTCTCTCTTTGTTGGGTCTTTGTGTGGTTTAGGAATCAGAATGACCGTGGCCTCATAGAATGGGTTTGGCAGTGTTCTTTCTGTTTCTATGTGGTGGAAGAGTTTGAAGAGTAATGGTGTTAGTTCCTCTTTGAAGGTCCGGTAGAATTCTGTGCTAAAGCCATCTGGCCCTGGGCTTTTTTTGGTTGGGAGATTATTAATAACTGTTTCTATTTCCTTGGGTGTTATTGGGCTGTTTATGCTGTTAATCTGATTTTGATTTAGTTTTGGTAGGTGGAATTTATCGAGGAAATTGTCCATTTCGCTTAGGTTTTCAAATTTAGTGGAATATAGATTTTTAAAGTAATGCCCGAATATTTTCTGGATCTCCTCAATGTCTGTTGTTATTTCTCCCTTTTCATTTCTGATTTTGTTGATTTGGGTTCTTTCCCTTTGCCTTTTAGTTAATTTGGCTAGGGGTCTGTCTATTTTGTTGATTTTCTCAAAGAACCAACTCTTGGTTTCATTGATTCTTTGTATAGTTCTTTTTGATTCTAAGTTGTTGATTTCAGCCCTAAGTTTGATGATTTCCTGCCTTCTGCTCTTCTTGGGAGTGTTTGTTTCTTTTTTTTCCAATTCACCCAGCTTAGCTGTTAGTTCACTAACATGAGCTGTCACAATTTTCTTTTTGAAAGCACTTAGTGCTATGAACTTTCCTCGTAGCACAGCTTTCAATGTATCCCATAGGTTTGGGTATGTTGTGTCTTCATTGTCGTTGGATTTTAAGAAGTCTTTGATTTCCTTCTTTATTTCTTCCCTGACCCAGTGGTCATCCAGTAAGGAGCTGTTCAATTTCCATGTGTGTGTAGGCTTTCTGTTGATTCTTTTGCTGTTGAAGACCAGCTTTATTCCGTGGTGGTCTGATAAGATACAAGGTGTTATTTCAATTTTCTTGTATCTATTGAGACTATCCTTGTGACCAACTATGTGGTCGATTTTGGAGAAGGTTCCGTGGGGTGCTGAGAAAAAGGTGTATTCCTTTGTGTTTGGGTGAAACGTTCTGTAGATATCCGTTAGGTCCATTTGTTTCATGATCTCTGTTAGACTCAATATTTCTCTGTTTGTCTTCTGTCTTGATGATCTGTCCATTGTTGTGAGTGGGGTGTTGAAGTCTCCCACTACTAATGTGTTGTGATCGACGTGCGCTTTAAGTTTTAGAAGTGTTTCTTTTACGAAAGTAGGTGCCTTTGTATTTGGGGCATAGATGTTCAGTATTGAGATTTCCTCTTGATGAATATTCCCTTTAATGAGTATATAGTGCCCTTCTTTGTCTTTCTTCATTAACTTCAGTTGGAAGTCTGTTTTGTTTGATATTAGGATGGCTACTCCAGCTTGCTTCCTGGGTCCATTTGCTTGGAAAACCTTTTCCCAGCCCTTTATTCTGAGGCAGTGTCTATCTTTCATAGTTAGATGTGTCTCTTGTATACAGCATAAGGAAGGGTCTTGCTTGCGGATCCACTCTGTAAACCTATGTCTTTTTATTGGGGAGTTGAGTCCATTGATGTTGAGGGATATTAGTGACCTGGGGTTGTTATTTCCCATTAGTTTGGTATAGGTGGTGGTCCTGTGCCTCTTATGTTTTAGTTGCTGAGGGGTTTTCTATTCCCTTTGTTTTCTTGGGTGGAGTTTTCTTCTCTGGGTCGGGATTTTCCTTCTAGGATTTTCTGTAGGGCTGGGTTTGTGGGTAGATATTATTTGAATTTGATTTTGTCATGGAATATCTTGTTTTCTCCATCTATGTTGATAGAGAGTTTTGCTGGGTAAAGTAGTCTGGCTGGGCACCTATGACCTCTCAGGACTTGTAGTATATCTGACCAGTCCCTTCTAGCTTTTAAAGTTTCTGAGGAGAAGTCAGGTGTAATTCTGATAGGTCTGCCATTGTATGTGACTTGACCTTTTTCTCTTACAGCTTTTAATATTCTTTCTTTGTTCTGTACATTTGGTGTTTCAATTATTATGTGGCGAGAGGAGTTTCTTTTCTGGTCTAATCTGTTTGGTGTTCTGTAAGCCTCTTGGATTTTCATTGGCATCTCTTTTTTCAGGTTTGGGAATTTTTCCTCTATGATTTTGTTGAAGATATTTCCTGGACCTTGGAGTCGGGAGTCCTCTCTTTCCTCTATACCTATATTCTTAGGTTCCGTCTTTTCATTGAGTCCTTGATTTCTTGGATGTTGTGGGTGAGAGATTTTTTAGCCTTCTCATTTTCTTTGGATGTTGTACTGATTTCTTCCACTGAATCTTCCATGCCTGAGATCCTGTCTTCCATCTCTTGCATCCTATTGTTGATACTCACATCCGTAGTTCCTGTTCTCTTCCCTTGGTTCTCCACTTCCTCTTTTAACTCTGACTGTGTTTTATTTATTGTTTCTATTTCTATTTTCATGTCTTGTATGGTTTTGTTCGTTTTGTACATTTCCTTCTCCAGCTTGCTTGTTTTTGTATGAAAATCTTTCATAGCCTTGTCCTTTTCCTGTTCAAGCTCTGTCACCTTGGCTTGGAGCTCTTTAATGGTGTTGTTCCTTGTTTTGAGTTGTAGAATTGTGGCTTCTTTGAATTCCTTCATAGATTTAAGTTCTTCTTGCAGGGATTCTATCACTTTCCATAATGCAGAATTGTCAACGTTTTCATGTGATTCTTTTGGTGTGAGGTCATCCGAATTGGATGAGCTAGGATAATTCTGCTTTGTTGGCGTCATATTTCCTTGATTTCTATTTTTTTTTTTGACCTTTGGCCATTGGGTGTGTTTAGCTGTCTGTTCTTGTCGTTTTCTGTGCTTGGATCCACAGTGGATGCTTTGGTGCAGGGGACGAGTTACTTGGCTATCTGTCATTGCTTACAGGGGGATTTCAGAGTCACTGTGGTTTTAATCGTCTGAGGCACTGTGAGCTGGTGCAGCCTAATCCCAGGTTGTGAGTAATGGACCAGAATTGTTTCACTGCTCCCAATTCAGACTTATCTATGTTGCACTCTGAGTTATCAGCCTGTAATGGTTCTGATGGTATGGACCTGTTTGCCCAGGCACAGATTCTGTGGGCTTTGTTTGTCATCATGGAGGCTGACAGGGTCTGGCTCCACACCTATTATGTCTGGATTTTCCAGAATACAGGTATGGTCCCGATTTCTGGTTTCTCACTAGGCTTCTCACCCACAGGCCTGGCCTCTGAGTCTGATTCCCTCCCTGTCTGCATAGCCACGGCTCTCCCTCCCTGGCTGCTCGGCTGTGAGTGCACAGTGCCCCGGATCCCCCGGCCGCCTGAGTGGACCTCTCGCCCCAGCAGCTCAGCCGTGGGTGCGTGGATCCCTGGCCCAGCCCACGTCTGACTCTCTCCCCAGTTGTCCTGCCGTGGGTTCGCGGGGATTTGGCCCTGCCAGCCTGGCTCACTCCCCAGCTGCGCTGCCGTGAGTGTGCAGGATTAGGATTCTCCCGCCCGCCTTTGTGTTCCCGGTTTCCGCAGTCTGTCTGAACCTCCCGCCCTCTGCTTCACGAGCGGCTGAGGACCTCCCGCTGAGCCCCCTGTTTGTTCCTTGCTAAAACTTCCACTATCTCGCAAAATTTTTTAAGTGAGTATAAGTTCTACCTGAGGAGTGGGGAGTCCAATAGGCTAGTGAACTAACGCCAAGTGGCCTCTGATCCTGCCTGCTGTGAGTTGGGGTCGATCTTACCAGGCGCCTCTCCAAATAGGAGTTCCCGAATCCCAGGTTTAGTGGCTTCCATGTCTGAGAGAGATGGGTGAGAGCCTTTGCCCTGGGACTTTTAACAGTCCCTTGGGAGCTGTGAGTGTTCCGGGGTGGGGGTGGGGGTCTAGCCCCTCCGGTTTTTGCACAGTGCCCAATAACTCTGTGTTTTTTATGGCTCTTTTTTCCCCCGCGTTCAAAATGCGTCAGTGTAGGTTGCCGCCATCTTCCTTCCCCAATTTTGCTACTTTTATGAATCATAATGCAAATATCTATGTTTTCTGATGGTCTCAGGTAACTCCAATGAAAGGGTCATTTGATCCTCAAAGGGGTCACGACCCACAGGTTGAGAACTGATGACTTTAGGTCATCTAAAACAAGCAGCGATCTTGTTTTAGATACACATCTTCGAGTGTGTCTCAAAATATGCTCCACATCTTCCTGAGATTGGATGGCTTTCCTTTGCAATCCAGTTAGGCATCTAGGCAAACCTTTTTTACAAAGCGCACTCTGCCTCTCCTAGACATGAAGCTCAGTGTTTGACTCTTGCTCCTTGTCTTCTCGCCCCACTTTTTCTATAGGGTCACCACCCACAGTCTCGGCCTTCAGTTCTCCCTATTTGCTCCCACTTCTTTGCTGGTCCTGTTGGTTTTTCTATTTTCCCTTTCCATTTCCTTAATTCTTCCTCACAAAACCTGGGACATGGACCAGCAAGTAAAGAGGCTGTGTGTTTATACAGTAATGGCAAGAAAGAAGTCAGAGGACAGAATGCAAATATTCTTTAAGATAAAGATCTCTTATTAAAACACTTTTTAAAATTACACTTACGTGTGTGTGTGTGTGTGTGTGTGTGTGTGTGTGTGTGTGTGTGTGTTCATGAGCGCCCATGTACTTGTGGACTCAGAGGACAACTTGCACAATTCGGTTTCCTCCTTCTACCATGAGGGGCCCAGAATATATCGCATACCATCAGGCTTGGCAGTAAACACCATGAGTCCTGAGTCACAGTGCTGGCCCAAGATAAATATCTTAAAATATTGATCCTTCATTTTCTCTTCTTGTCATTCTCAGAAGTAGCACTGCAGATGAGAGTAGCCTAGGAGCCAGGTCATGTGACTCTGGGGTACATTTCTTCCACCCACAGATGCCTGCCTGGTGGTCTTGGCTTACCCATTGGAAGGCAGCTGGTACGTCTTGTGGCTTTGATCCACTCCCTCAGAACTCTTAGTTGGAATCCAATGAAAGACACTCATCTTCAGTTTGGGTCTGGTCAAACAGGACAGAGACAGAGGGAAGCAGAAGTGTGTTGGTGTGTGGAGCCCTGTTGTAGGTAGCACTGCCTCACTTTTGTCTAGCAGACCCACCTTTCAGGACACATAGGTCAAGTGTGAATGTCACTGTCCTCTTTTCAGAGCCCATCAGTTAAATTCTGAGTGCTTCCAAATGATGGGGAAAATTGTTCAGACTAATTACAATTATATTAAATCACATTAAGCATCTTGGGTTTTTTATGTTAAAATAGAGTCCAGTTTAGACTATGAAATGGACACAGTATCTTTTTTTCTATTAGAAATCACGTTCTGTATCTTTTACCCAGAAAACACTGAATTTATAAGCATACTTATACTGTAATCATTTCCTGTGATTACTTTTCATTTTTATGCTAATATAACTCAAATTTATGTATTGCATTACTTTTCCATAGTGCATCTATTTTGATAAATAGAGAAAAAGGGGGAAAACATCTAGAAAAATCTCCTGAGAAGGGCCATAAATAATGCTTTTATCATCTTTAATAGAAAAACACTTCATTCTCTCTTCTCCATCTTTGGCTTCATTATAAATATCTCTAATATTTACACACATTACATAGATTTGTAAGAAGATTTAAGGAACCAACTCCAGTGCACCCAAACCAAGTGGCTTGTCAGATTCCACGGCTCCTAAATCTGCAACCTCTACAGGGATGTAACTGACCTTGTGTGAGATTTCGAGGACCTTGTGTGTGATTACAGACCCACTTCTCAGTGAACTGATTACCCTAAATGGCACAAAATACAGTCAGACAACTAACAGGTACCTCAGGAAGCATTCTAATTCATGATCTTGCAACCTGAGGAATAAATCTGAGGTAAACAAAGAAGGCACCTGGCCATACTCATCAGATGACTGGATTACAGACAGTGGAGAGAAAGGGCTCCATATTCTGTGGAGTCAGGGCAATAGGAATGGGGGTGTCTTAGTTAGGGTTTCTAATGCTGCAATGAAACACCATGACTAAAAAGCAAGTTAGGGAGGGAAAGGGTTTATTGGACTTACATTTCCTTGTTGCTGTTCATCACTGAAGGAAGTCAGGACAGGAATTCAAGCAGGGCAGGAACCTGGAGGCAGGAGCTGAGGCAGAGGCCATGGAGGGTGCTGCTTACTGGCTTGCTTCTCATGGCTTGCTCAGTCTGCTTTCTTATAGAACCCAGGACCGCCAGTCAAGGGGTGTGGCCACACCCACAATGGGCTGGGGCCTCCCACATCAATCACTAATTTAAAAAAAAGTGCCTTACAGGCTTGCCTACCACCGGCTCTTACGGAGGCATGTTTTAAATCGACGTTCCCCCATCTCAGACTACTTTAGCTTCTCTCAAGTTGACATGAAACTATCCAGCACAAGAAGAATGTTACATGGAGGGGCAAAGAATTAAACCACAGTTACTTGATGGTTGCTTTCCTATCCAAGACATACTTTATTACTATTTTCTTGTGTGTGTATATATGTACATGTATAAATGTGTGTGCAAGCCTGTGTGTGTGTGTGTGTGTGTGTGTGTGTGTGTGCATGTGTATAGGCCAGAGGTATTTTCTCCCATCCAAGTACTAACCCAGACCCAACCCTGCTTAGCTTCCGAGATTACATGAGATTGAGCGTGCTCAGGGTGGTATAGACCAGAGGTATTTTGTTGATTCCTCTCTACCTTATTTTTTTGAAAAAGGGTGTCTTTCTTATTCAGAAGCTGCTTGTCTAGCTTAGGCTTGCTGTCTAGCAGGCCTCTGAGAGATTCCTGTTCCCTCCACTCAGCACTGGGATTACAGGCCATAGGCCATAGAATCCAATCTTGGGTCCTCAAAAATAGTAAACACTTTACCCACATCTCCCCGACCTCAAGTTTTAAACTTTAATAGTCCTGTTTCAGGGTTTTGTGACAAAGAATGACAAATTGACTTGAATTTTGGCAGCATCTGGCTTTAGGTTTTTGGTAATTTATTTATGTTTGCTTGTTTGTTTTGAGAGGGGCCTAAGAACCTACCTGTTGTAGGTCCATATATGGACAATGGCCACCTCAGAAAGCTTAAATGTTCACTTTTTAAGATAGATATGTAGGTAGACATATAGAGAGATAGATGATAGGTAGATAGATGACAGACAGATAGATAGCTTGGCATGGTGTCTTGGCTTCATTCCAGTTGCTGAAACAAAAGTATTTTAAGGGAGGAAGGATATACTGGCTCTCAACTCCAGGTTACAGTCTGTCATTGTGGGGATGTGAAGGTAGCAGAAACTTGCAGCCCCTGTCACATCACACCCATAGATAAGGGAGAGCAAGAGTTCATAATGCACACACCCTTGTGTTCAGCTTCACTTTCTCCATTTTCACATATTACAGAATTCTAGTCAGAGGATGGCCCATCCACAGTAGATGGGTGTTCCCTCCTCAACTACACAATCAAGGTGACCCCCTACAGGTATTCCAAGGGGCCCATCTCCCAGGTGATTCTAGATTCTGTCAAGTGGGCAATCAACGCTCCCCATCACCCCTGGAGGTTCAGATCTATATCAACCCTCAGAGGAGGTTGAGGCAGCAGGATCCTGGGGAGTCTGAGGTCAGCCTCAGTTACACAGTGAGTTTCAGGCCAACCAGGGCTATAGAGTGAGACCCTGCCCCATAGAAACAGATAAATGAACGAAACAGACAAGGGATTGCAGCAGATAGATGGAGGGAACTCTAAGACAGATAACAACTAAGGGGTTGATAGGACCTCTGCCTGTTTTCCAGATGTGGATGTCAGCCTCCCCCAGATTCTCCAGACCTATGTGCTCCTGGTTTTGCGAGGCACTGTAGTGATCTGGATGTCCTTGGTGGTCTATGGAGGTGAAGATGGGGATTAAGAGGGGACTTGGAAATCACTCCAGAGGGGAGTCACACAGAAGAGGGACAGCAACCTGTGTCAAACAATTTAATGCCCCATTCCGGGTGGCATCAAATGGAAATTACAGAAAAACTTCACATTCTTGGGCCATGGAGAGCCTTGGGATATCAATGGAGAAGTAGAATTTGCTCTGAGTGAGCCAAGAATCTGATTGCTTATTCATAAACTCTAGATTCAGCAGCTGGTGCCAGCATTGTGGCTAGGATCCAGGACAGAGAGCAGGAAACAGGGAGATGGGGCTGAGGTAGTGCATGGCTCTAGGTGCCTCCCTTTCTCTGACATCAGAGGTAATACCTCCTCCCACAAATCTGCATAGTCAGCTCCTCAGCAAGTATCAGGGCATCTCAAGAGCAGCACTGAGCAGCATTCTCCTGAAAACCAGCCATTCATGCAAATAAATGATTGATACTAGTAGATAAGACTGTTGGTTGGTCTGGAATTTCGTGCTATCCTCTGCACATGCCAGACAAGAGCTTGGAGGAAAGAGTGGGATGAAGGAAAGTGGAGAACCCCTGTTTTCTCTTTTCTGTATTTGTAGAATTGCCTGCAATGGACCCTTAGTCCATATCTTTTGGGTCAGCCACTGTCACTCGGTAAGGTTAAAATCAGGTGACCTGGCCTGGAAGCTGGGCTCTTCACCAAGTCTACTACAATCCCTCAAAGGTCACAAACAGGCTATTAACTATCTGGGAAGACATTTTCTATTTGTTTCCCATTCTGCTCCCCAGAAACTGACCTGAAACAAAGACTTAATTTGTAAATGAATTGTCAAAAAAAAATGACTTCAAGGAAGAACCTCAGAATAATTTCAGGGGAAATCCAGGCTTCAGCTGGACAGATGACAGTTCCCCTTAGAGGTTGCCCTCTCAGTCACTGACATAGACCACGTAGGGACTGGGGGCGCAGTGGGGGCTACACTTCCATATGTCTCTGTTTATTATGCATGAACCCAAGTAACCTTGGACCTGAACCATCTTCTGAAGGAGACTGCTGTGGAAACTACCAGAAATGGAGCAGGGAGCACAGAAAAAAGCTGAAGTATAGATGTTAATAGGTCTGAGCCCCTAAACAGAGAGAGAGAGAGATCATCTATCCATCCATCCTGTCTACCATCTATCTAATCAGTTGTTATCAACTATTGTTTCTTGGAAAGAATAGTCTTTCATTCCACTTTTGATATTAAGGTGATGCTCTTCATATGAAGATCAGGTGACAATGCATAATAAGACTTTATGTTGTTTTATATTTTTTATATTTAGCAAAACAAATGTTGGCAACTGCACACACACACACATACACACACACGCACACACGCACACACACCAAGTGAGAACCTGGTATTAGTTTATACCTCTTCCCCTTTTGATTGCTTTCCAGATACTCTGTGGCATTCTCTCTGAGACTTAAGACAGACAACCACAAGGATGAAGAGTTTGGAAGGCAGCACAGTCTTAATTGTGTAAACACTGCATTTCCTCCCAGGAGGGCCTCTGCACTCACAATGTGCAGTTTCCCATGTAACTCAAACGGGTTGGTGGAAAGCTGACCCAGAAGGAATGTCCCTGGGGCCACTCTTGCCTCACTTCTTCATACTCTTGGGCTAGGGATTGGCTGTGGTCCCAGGTAGGAGAGAATCCTTTTAGTGTCTTCTATCTTCCCAGTTCTGTTCTGTTCAGAAATTCCAAGAGACCATGGTGTAAGTTGTGTGTGTGTGTGTGTGTGTGTGTGTGTGTGTGTCTCTCTCTCTCTCTCTCTCTCTCTCTCTCTCTCTCTCTCTGTGTGTGTGTGTGTGTGTGTGTGTGTGTGTGTTTCTGTGTGTGGAGGGATGGAGGAAAGGTGAGGGACTGTACCTCAAGGAACTGGAGAATGACGAAGTTTAATACAATGAGAGTCCAGTAAAAGTTATTCAATACTCCGTGCCCTGTTCCTATTCAAAGAAATAGGTTGCATCAGGTTAATAGTCTCCCCAGTGACAAATTCTGAGAGCTGACAATTTTCCCCCTTCTACTTTACCAAGAGTGACTGGGTTTTCCATTTGGATAAAGCTTCATGCATTTCTCATCTGCCAGCTGAAAATTGCAAACAGGGAAATTCTGTTCGCTGGAGCACAGAAGTAGTTTCAGCTGATTAGAATAGTTCTAGGGCCTGATGGTGCTTACTCTGAACTTCTAGAGGCAAAGATATGTTTGTGTGAAAAAATGAAGGCTGATCATTCCACTTGGTATTGTGCTATTGACTCTTCATAAATCTGCAGCAAGCGGATAGGATTCTCCAGCAGTGTTATTCTCATGGGTGATGATGCTTATACGACTCCATAGGATCTTATAGAAACTTGTGTTTGAAGACTGTGGCTTGTCCTGGAGTTGCATGTCTCAGATTAATTTGACCAATTGTGACTCTGTTCAGCTGACATTTACTTAGAATGGAGCAGGTCCACTTCTTGGTCTTGGGGACACCACAGTTGGACTACTGTTTTCTATGAAACAGCCTTTGAAATTAGGTATTTTCACAGGGGAAATTTAATGCGATATCATGCAGCATTGGAAATTTACTAACTAATCTTGGATTGCTATTATTTTTTTCCCCTCGGAGTAAAAAAGAAAGTCCTCCCAAAGGCAAGCTAGATCCTGTTTTGATACAGGTGTGTAACTGAGTAAATCTTTTTTCTCAAATTGAGCAATGTGTTTCCATAGAAAGTAATGTTGGAAGTTCACAGGTTTGGAAATGTAGCCAGTTTGGGATGTGACGGAGTGGTAGGGCACTTGCTTAGAATACATAAGTCCCTGCCTGGGTTTGACCCAGAGTACTGAAAAATATGTACAACAAACAAGTACAAAATACATCCCTAAACCTGTAAGATTTAAATGGGTAAGAGTCAAAGACCCCTGATTTCATCAACCACACAGCAAGCAAGGACGACAGCAAGCAATGTACACAGAAAGGATGTCACTCTCCTGCTAGAAAGTGGTCTAGATAATTACTCGGAGTCCTTCACTTTTAAATGTTCCCATGCAGGGGATAAGCTGGGCTAACATCTTGTTCGGAGCTGTTTACATTTTTGGATTCCTTCCTGATTTGCCCTCAACTGTAACAAAACAGGAAACCAAGAAGAGAGCCTGCTGAGGACTGCAGGGATGCGACCCAGTCAAGCCCAGAGAGCTTTCTTGTCAGAGATTCTGAGTCCACAAGTGGCTGAGAGCAGCAGCGGTGACTTGTATGCCTACCGGAGCTGTCCTCTACAAGGTGGTACCATCCACTGCATCACACTGACAGGTGGCCTTCTCTTTAAGCATGTTACTGTCCTGGTTTTTTTTTTTTTTTAATTTTTTTGGTCATGTGATACTTGTAAATGGTCTTCCCATTAAACGTTACAAGAGGACCAGACTTAGTCTATAAGGTCCCTTCTGAGCAAATCTGGAGTTCTGTAAAAATTAATGATACTTCTGTAGCATAAAGGCATTCACTGAAATGCCATTTAAAATTAGTTTGGAGTAGGTGGGGTGGCTCAGTGGGCTGAGGAGCTTGCTTGAGTCCCAGGACCCACGTGATGGAAGGAGAGATGGATTATCAGAAATTTTGACCTCCATGCTCATGCTGTGACCTGTGTGCGCCCCCCCTCCCACGTGAAATAAATAAATAAATGTAATAAATTAAAAACGCAGCCTCCAGTAGTTATTTGTGATATTTCTGTGGAGATCCTAAAGTGGTATTTAATGACATTTATGGTACATTTTCTATGGTCGATATTTTCTTAAGTACTTTCTCATTTAGTCCTCATAAAATTCAATAATGCTTGAATTCCCACTCTTCAGATGAGTGACGGGAGGGTTTGGAGGGGTGCAGCAGATTGTCTAACCTCAAATAGGTAGAGAATGAGAACTTTAAGTCTGGCAACCAACCAGGTATCTAAAAGACATATATACAGCTCCCGTCACTCAGATCTTTCTACTTGACACCATGGTGAAGTCACTGGCAATCAATGTAGCCAAGTTCCAGGGGCACTAGACTGTTTTCCAGGAAATAAGGAGAGTCTCTCTCTACAGCCATTTCCCCAGCTCCTCTCCTGGCAGACTTCATCCCTTGAAGATGGTCTTGTGCACTCAGGGTAGGTTTCTTAGCCGAGTGAGCCCTTCCCTACAACCCGCTGGAGCCCACACCTAGGAGCGTCTCCCTGTGAACCTCACTCAGTACTTATAATATTAACTACCCTGTACCACACAATTCTTTCAGGAAAAGTGCATAATGTGGGCTTAAAAAAGCATTTTTTTTTCACACAATTTTGTTCATGAAAACCGTTGGCAAGAGACCATAAGAACATCATAAGCCTTGTTAAGAATGTAAGAAAAATAAAAATATGACTTAATTTAAAGAGGGTGTGTTCACTTCAGAGAAGGGCTCTTAACGATCTTTCCTTCAGAATCAAGATGGCCATGTTTCCCATAAGGTTGGTGCCCTGTCTCCAATGTGTTGCTCTGGACAAAGAGCATCCAAGCAACTCTGTAATTTGAATATAAAGTTCTGAGCAAAGAAAGACTGAAAGTCATTACTTTAAAGTTTTGCATGCCTGTGTATTTAGATGTTTTCTCAATAAGGCAGAAATTGCAAAGTAAAATTAGAAATTCTCTTGCAAGCAGTTTTTGTAATTTGAATATTTTAAAAAGTGACAGAAAAATGGCCCAGTTGATAAAAGTACATGTAGTATAAGCTGACAACCTGAGTTCTATCCCTAGGACCCAGGGTGAAGGACAGAACTGAGTCCCAAAAATTGTCCCCTAACACACACACACCACCTCCACCACCATCACCAATATTAATAATAAATAAATAAATAAGTAAAATTAAAAAAAAAAACAATTGAGACATGGTCACGCTATGTATGTAGTCTTAGCTGGTCTGGAACTTAGACCTATAGACCAGGCTGGTCTGGAACTCACAGAGGTCTGCTTGCCTCTTTCTCCTAAGTGTGTGGATTGGATGCATTACTGATTAGTGCCCTGTCACTAATAATGTGTCAGTATTACATTAAGGAAAGAAAGAAAAGCAGTTGGCCTTGGAGTCATTTTAACCAGGAATAAGTTCAGATTTGAGTTCTCTACTTCCTGTGCCCTGTGTCTTCTATCCTCTGTTGTCTGAGTCTGAGTCTGTGCTAGGGTAAACGCTGTCTTGTGAGTCTATCCCTGTGTCTGTACCTGCACATCTGTCTGTGTGTCTGTCCCTAACAAGGGACCCTGCTCTGTCTTTATTGAACTCCACAGAAATCATCACATTGGGAAGGAATGAGGGATATTTTATAGAAACCTTTAACAGAATCCTATAAAGGATTAAGTCAGTGGCTCCAACTCACCCCAACTGACCTAGATACAAAGTGTATTATAGACATTGTTGTTTATCAGCCAATATCCAAATGTTGTGTTGGACATCTATGCTAGATATTCATTTTAGAAGATTGCTTTAAATCTCCGCATTTTCTATTTTCAACAAATGATACACATGCATTGTTCTGGGTCAGGAGCATGGGCGAGTACATAACCCAAGATTACAGCTACGCATTAGCTTAGGTTGTAAAAACTGATTACACAGAAAATTCATGGCAACTAAAGCTGATTGTTACATGGTTCTCTTAAAAGCAGTTTAAACAATCAGGTTGAACACACAGTCTTAAGTGACCTCAGGGTGTATTATTAACTCTGGCTGTGAGGGCCAGCAAAAGTTCCAGTCTCAGAACATTACAGAAAATTTTATCACAATGAATTGCCACTCTGAGTGATGGGATTCAAGGTGTGCATCACCATACCTGGCAAAAATAAAATTTTTAAAGACAAAGTTGAGTTCACTCTTAAAGACATACATAAGGAAGAACAAAATTGATTTCTTAGGGGTTTGTTTGTTTGTTTCAAGACAGGGTTTCTCTGTGTAGCCTTGGCTATCCTGGAACTTGCTCTGTAGACGAGACTGGCCTTGAACTCAAAGACTGGTCTGCCTCCCTCCCAAGTGCTGGGATTAAAGATTCATAGCTCACTGCCCAGGGATTTCTTAGTTTTCAATGGGCTCAGGAATCTGAATATTTCAATAAGTAATCTTCAAATGTAAAGCATGCAGACTTAGAGAAAAGCATATTTTTATTATAATTTGATTATAAGTGTTTAGTGTTATCAAACGTATATCAACTTTTGCTATATCAACATTTTATTTTATTTTTCAGTTAAGGTATTCATGTTTAACATTCAAGCTGGAAAACATATGTACCAGTTTTGTGTGTCAATTTGGCACAAGCTACACTCATTGGAGAGAAAGGAACCTCAGTTGAGGAAATGCCTCCGTAAGGTCCAGTGGTAAGGAATTTTCTCATTTAGTGATCAATGGGAGAGGCCCCAGTCCACTGTGGGTGGTGCCATCCCTGGGCTGGTGGTCCTGGGTTCTTTAAGAAAATAGGCTGAGCAAGCCATGGGGAACAAGCCAGTGAGCAGCACCCCTCCATGGCCTCTGCATCAGCCCCTGCCTCCAGGTTCCTGCCCTGTTTGAGTTCCTGACTTCCTTTGATGATGGACAGATTATGATCATAATCTGGAAGTATAATGTGAATAAACCCTTTCCTCTCCAACTTGCTTTTTGCTCATGATGCTTCATCAGGGCAATAGAAACCCTAACCAAGACAACATAATTAAAAAAAAAATCCCTGAGTTAATGGCTAGTTACCATAAATGTGGACCCAAACTGCTACCAAATATCTGTGCCCTTAGGTATGTCATATAACCAACTCCCTAGAGACTCATAGATATCATTTCTAATGGAGTTAGCCAGATCCTAATGTGGGTCACAACTTAATAGTCAGTTGAAACTACTGACAAAAGGTAACTAGAAAGATGAAATACAATGGTAGAAATTTAGAAATTAGGCATGCATCACACGTGTCAGACAAAATAATTTTATGTAACCTTCCTGGTGGGTACCTAAACAACATGGCTTACATACACTTTAGGAATGCTGAGGTAGATGATGCCAAAGGTGCCATCCAGCTTGGGTGCTCTTCACTTGGCAGCGGCTACAAACCGATTACCTACCGGCATTATCGGTGTCTTCCACGCACTCATGGCTGTGGGCCCAGGTGCTGTGATTCCTAACTCTTCTTGAATGGACGGGGCCCTGTGACAAGGCCTTGGCAGGGGAGCGTAAGAAGAGATGGCACACATTCATTCCAGGCAAAATTACTAAGGGGTGAGTGTGTTCTCTCTCCTTCTTCCCTTTCTGTTGGCTCTGAGAATTGAGTGTAAAAACCCTATTAATTCTGGGTTGGAAGTGGTGGAGCCTAAATATGGGATCAACCCAGCTGGAAGAGCAGGCTCCTCACGTTAGGAACAGCTATTTTGGCTACTTGGGAACAAGAAACAAAACCTCCTGTCTTTGAGCTATTAACATGGTGAAGGGTCTGCTTGTCATGTTACTGATTCAGACACCAGCTTGTGCAGGAAACACAGGAGAAGAGAGGCAGGCCAGTGCCTGCATCATAAACAGGAGGTTGCACATTACTTTAGGCTTCCCCTAGGCATGTCCTACATGCCAACGACATACTGGATGGTGTGTTCAGCCGTTCTGCCTTTTGATGATGACTTACTTGGCCCAAATTTTGAAAACGGTAGATGGAAAAATCCTTCTGCTTCTGCAGCAGCCTCTTAAAAGCAATTAGGAAAATAATTTGGAAAACAACTTAGAGGACCTTATGGCAGGCTTCGTTTTGAAAATAGCTTCCTCTACTCTTTGTTAAAGTAACATTTTGTTTCTCTCTGATCCTTCGTGGTTTATAGAGTGCCTTTCGGTGCAATATACATTACCTGATTCTATCAACAACCTTAGTGATAGGAATGCAAGGGGTTGTACGAAAGCAAGGGCTGTATGAAGTGAAATTATTTAAGGTTTGCGTGGAGGTAGCAGAGATAGTAGTGGCTGAGTTTCTTTGGCTTTTAAGTCCTAATCTGAACTGGGTGTAGTGTTGTATTCCAGCAATCCCAGCACTTGGAAGGTGAGGCTGGAGGATTGAGAACTCAAGACTACTCTCAGCCTGGGCTTCATGAGACAGCATGTCAAAAAACAAAACAAAACAAAAACCCCAAAACCAGTAAGTAAAAAGAGGGGGGAAAAGGAAGGAAGGAAATGTATGTGAGAAGGCTCAGTGAAGAAACTGCCAACATGACCAGTCGATTGTGTGGTTAAGGTTTTTATTGTAGATATGAGAGAGAGGGCACAGCCAGAGGCATCTGAAGGAGTAAGAGTAGACAGGAGAGAAACAGACTGGACATGCCCAGGGCTAGAGGAGCCGGAGAGTGCGAGGGAATAGGGGAGATAGGGAGAGGTAGAGAGAGAGGTTAAGAGAGCAAGCTGGGAGTAGTAGAGAAAGCAGGTCACAGGGAGGGTGAGTAGCTATGGGGAGGAAGGCTCAGGAGACTAAGGTAAGGGCTTCAACATGTACAGCAAGCACTTGTGGGAGGACAGTGATGGAGCCTGGAGGCTGGCATGGGTTCTGGTTTGAGGACACGGGTACATGTCAATAGAGAGCCATTTTGTCAGGGGTAAAAGAAATGACTCCCTTTGACAGATGGGAAACAGTTTCATGAGTTCCTGAGGAAACGAACGACAGCTTTTATCTAATTTCTAGAAATCCTCCTGTAGACTAGATTGAGCTGGAACTAGAGTCAATTTTGGACGGAGTCAGTGGATCTGCCATTTTGTGAGGAGTGAGGTAGCTCTTGGACCTGGTAGGGAGGAAGGAAGGGAGGGAGGGAGGGAGGGAGGGAGGGAGGGGAGGAAGGATTGTGGAGTCCAGGTTTGGATATTTTGGGCTTGGTAACTGAGCCCTGGATCTTGCTGCTGCTGCTTCCTCCTCACCATCCTAGAACACAATAGAGAAGTGGTAAAGGTACCCCTTGAGGCCCCTTCTACTTGGTTCTCACACCCTGCTGTTTCTTTTCCAAGAAAATGCCAAGACAGCGAGGGGACAGTGAACCTGAGATTGTAGTTAAGGAAGGTGGCACTAAAACATGAAGAAGGGGGCTCATGTTCTACTGAGTAGAAAAGTGGGGTTTGGTTTTTTTTGCACTTAGTAAGATTTAAGCATTCTGTACGATTTTCTAGGGAATTTAAAACTCCCTTAGACTTATAAGAGCTACCAACCACATTTGTTTTAAGCAGCGTAGTGATAATATACACAGCACTGCTAAGCATTAAATGAAATAAAAATACCCATGACCATTTTCTCTGCTAAATATAGGGTAGGATCTGGAAAAAAGAAAAAGAAGAAAATGTGCCCAAATTTTTCTGGAAAAAATAAAGTCTTTATCAATGAAGCAACAAATCATAAATACCTGAACATGCTCTGTTTTTCTTTTTCTTTTTTTTTCTCTTTTTGTAGTCTTGGTTGAACTTATAGAAGAGGTTGGGGAAGGGAGGGAAAAAAAAGAGGGTTTTTTTTTCCAGTTGAAAGAGCTTTTCCAGAAATCACACAAAAAAGATTAAATACTGGGCTATCCTTGCGCATTTCAGAAATGGTATTTTTGTAGCTATGTATAAATAAATCCATCTCCAAGCAGAGACCTCTGTAGGAAATTTTTGGACCAGTGTTTCCATTATTAAATAAATCTCTGAGCTAAAAAGTTTCCTAGATTCCAACCTGCCTGTCTAGTTATTTTTGGACACAACATCGTCTGGAGCATGGAGGGACAGAGAGACTCCATCTGCAATGTTTTCTTGTGTCCGAGACACCCGCCAGACAACTGAGAGAGTAGAGGCTTGAGTTAACACAGCTGGCTCTCGGGGCACGTCTTGGAAGCAGAGAGCCGTGGCTGCCAATGGAGCTGTTTTTTGGTGTGTGGTGTAGGTTGTTCTGTAACAGCGAGCCTTGAAGGCCACCCAGTCAATAGCTACAGAGAAAGTCTAGAACAAGGATGCCAAAAGTCTCCGAGCCTTGAGTTCAAGACTGAGAACTGGAGCATCTCAAACACGTCTCACAGAAAACTGCCTTCCATGGTGGAGCTCATCCACTTTGGTGATCGGTCCAATATCTGAACAAATGAATGTTCTACCTTGGCTTTAGAATTGCTCAATGGATGAGTGATTCTTTAAAAACATCATTTATTCTGAGCGCACACTAAATGGGTTCGTCTGGATGTTAAGGCAGGAGAACCATTTGATTTCTTGGCTTCAATAACCACACGGTTCTCATGCTGCAGACTGTGTGTCCACAAGAACTGGACAACTTCTAGGAGACTCTGGAGTTAATTAAAAAGAAATAACTACTTCAAAGGACACATGTTAAAATTGTCTCAAATAACAAAGAGGTGGAAAATACCACAGTTCTGAGACCATCTTTTACCTGTGTTGATGTGAGAGGCAAACAGTCACACACAGACACAATGCAGCTTCTAGCACTGTTTAATAAAAATTCCTGGCTAGAGAGCTGAATATATTAGGAAAGACAGCATTTACCAGGGCACGCACAAGTTCATTGCAATGATTAGAGGAAAATAGTTTTATAGACAGAGTTGCTGCAGGGAGAACAAAAGCCAACATTAGCTTTTTCCTCTAAACAAGGCTTTGTGTTTATTTTCTTATAGATATGAACAGGGAAAAAGAAAGCCTATTAGCGAATTCTTTTGGAAGAGGAAAGTATATTTGACTTTCACAAGGATTTTGAACACACAATACACTGGGTGGCTGGTTATTTATTTGTTAAAAACAAAAACAAAAAACAATTATGGAACATTACCCAGAGCAAAGGCGCTCTATGTGGGGGACAAAGTGGATGCATACATAAATGTCGAAAGCCTCACCCTTAATGAATTGACAGGGTAGAAAGTGAAGCAATAAAGACCCCCCAATTGCTATAAAAACAGGCACAATATTAGAAGAGATGATGGTGTTACAGGAAGTATAGAGGGAGAAGAGTAATTCCACGCTTTAGGAAGGCCTTAGGAAGGAGGTGGCCACTGGGCTCAGCCAGAAAGGATAGGGTTTCTGCAGGGGAGTCACAGGGAGCGAGAAAATCTTCACTGGAGAGACAAAAGACAGAGAAGGTTGGTAGACAGGTGGGGGGCATGTTTCTGGAGTGGTGGGGAGCATGGCATGTTGGAAATCCCCTGAGCTCAAAGAGGTGCGGTGGGAAACAGGCCTGGCAAGGAATATGGCATTGTAAGATTCCTCTAAGCACACCTTACAGAGCCAGGATTTTCCCATTCCTTCAGGGAAATTGCATTCTTCACCTTGCACACCAGCTGAATCGAGGACGTAATTGGTTGTTTTAAGTCCAATTATATTTAATGCAGGTGAAGGTGAGGATTATGGATTTTGATATTACTTAAGACAAGGTGTGCATAATAAGGCCTTTGACAGAGGTTAAAACAATGGCACGCAGTACAGTGGTCTGCCCCTCGGCTAGGAAACAAGAAAGAGATGACAAAAAAATGAGAAATGAGCCAATTAAATTACCCAAAAGCATCATGCTTGTGAAGAAACTGGGAAAAAAAAGGTCAGGCTTTGGAGTTGTGCTTCAAAGTCTAATTCTCTTTCTCTTTTTACAAGTGCTTTTAGTTTCCCCTAACTACTTAGTAATTGTATTAAACTCAGGACAGAAAGGGAGGGTTGGGGGTGGGGTAAATGTATCCACTGACTAGCTTCAGGAAGTAATGGTATGCCAGCCATTACTCTATCCAACATTTTATTATCATTTCTGCAATCCCGGTTTCTTCATTAGGGGGAGTGGATCTTCTCATATCCCCCCCTCTTACCCATGTTCTGGCTCTAAAGAACATGCTATGGGTGCAGCACAGAACAGAGACTCTCCCAGGAGTATCCCAAGTGAAAGGAGGTTCACATCCCCTGGCATTCAAGAGATGTAAGCATGTTTAAGAGTTTAAGAAAAGAAATTGGCCTCTTGACACATTGGTTCAAACCTTTATATTAGACTCAATATTATAAAATTATTTGGGTGGGGTTCTATGTATGCAAAACGCAAGTTTGTTTTCATCATAGCACCACTCCATTCGTATTAGACCCAAAGAAAGAAAAGCACTTACGATGGGGACCATAGCTTTCTTATTCATAAATATTTTTCTTTTAATTAGCATATTGCTTGGGGGAATTAACATCACCAGGAAGACTATCATCATATAACTAAGATCTGATGAATAATTAGCTTACTATGTGATTTGTATGCATTACTTTGTTGAATATTACATTTAAAGCGCCCACCATTTTTTTTTTTTTTTTTTGAGATAGGATGTCATGGAGTCCCTATGTAGCCAGAACTTCAGATCCTCTTACCTCTACTTCCCAAGTGCTTGGGTTGATTAGAGGTGTGTATCACAACATCCTGCCTTGTGTTTGTTGAATTTATGCATTTCTTTGAAAGCAATGGCACAGAATTTTAAAATGTATTTCTAAATAGCTTACTAAAGCTATTTGATTGTTTCTTGTGACATAGAAATCGGAGACATTGGGCGATAATAAAAAAAGTAAGGGTTGGGGTCTGGAGAGATGGCTCAGGGTATAAGAGTCCTTGCTCTACAAGGATGAGGACCTGAGTTTGGATCCTGGCACCCATATGAATGCTTTGCAAAGCCACATGTGCACTTGTAAGCTCAGAGCTGCGCCTGTATTGGGGTGGGGTAGTATTACTAGAGCTTACTGGCCACTTGCCTAGCTCCTGATTCAGTCTGAGACCTTGTCTCAAAGGAATAAGAATGCCATGACAGAGCAGGACACTTGTCCTTCCCTGGCCTCTGCATGCCTAGGTGTGTTTTCCTCCACACCACACACACATATGCGTACCACTCACTTATATACATTTATACCTGAAGAAAGAACTATCAAGAATGAAGAAGATAGGGACAATTAAAGCCAACTGTTTTAGCCGTGTTCTCATCTATTATGTCATTAGCTTTGTTCCTCATCAAACAACCTTATTCTTTATTTTCTTCATTTTATGGATGTACAGACACACTGAAAGCCTTCAGGAAAGCTTATTCCAACCTAGATGCATATCGGTGGGAGTGCAAGCTTGTACAACCACTATGGAAATCAGTCTGTCTATATCTTAGAAAACTTGAAACAGCTCTACCTCAAGACCCAGCCATACCACTTCTGGATATACATCCAAATGATTCCTCACCAAACCACAAGGAAATTTCCTCATCTATGTTCATAGCAGCCTGATTTGTAATAGCTAGAAACTGGAAACAACCCAGATGTCCCTCAACTGAGGAATGGACAAAAAACTGTGGTACATCTATACAATGGAATATTACTCAGCTATCAGAAACAACGAAATCATGCAATTTGCAGCCAAATGGATGGAACTAGAGAAGCTCATCCTGAGTGAGCTAACCAAGACTCAGAAGGATGCACATGGCATCTATTCACTTATAATCGGATTTTGGCCATATAGTACAGGATATCTATACTACAACCAATGCACCAAAGGGAACAGGAACATAGACTTTGTTATCTGTCCATGAGACACTTTGCCCTAGTGGTGCTGCCTTGTAGGCCCCCAGTGTATGAGGAAGCTCTTGGCCCTCATATGACTGCTGAACTGGGGCAAGGACTGATATGCAGGGACACTCCACTCCATAGGAGTGGGATGGAGGGATGGAAGGGAGAGGAGGTAGAGGGTGGGAGGGTGGGACTGGGAGGGGTGGAAAGAGGATACTGTGATGGAGATGTAACCTGAAGTAATGAATAAACATAAAAAACATTTTTTTTCTCAAAAACACAACTCCACCTATGCAACAGAGACTTCAGGCCCTTAGAAGTGACTCAACAGCTGCACTGAATATTCATTTAAAATTCCTGCCTAGAGGGAACTGATTTTTCTTTGAACTGAATTTCAAATCAATATGTTAAATTTCTTCCTTAAGAACCACATGGATTGAAAATTAAAGGACAAATTAAAAGCTAGCCAACTCCTTGATGGCATGCATTGATCCTCAAATACTGAAGATTATTACAGAACCAATCGGGTTTATTGTGATGGAAAATTAATATTCCCAACTAGTCTTGAAAGCCTGAGCATTTTAAACTTTCCAAGTGGCTTTTAACACTTTTAAAAATTCTCATTAATAGGCATGTAATGTCGGAAAGTGGATGCTTAGAGACTGCCACCTGATCATACCTCTGTCATTCATTATTGTTGAAGAAGGTCTTGGCTGTGATTTTTAAATTTCAGAAGAGTAGAAAATCTTCACCCGGAAGTGAGATGGCCCAGCAGTCAGGGCACCGTGTTAAGCTGTCCGGGTCAAAACTTGTTTGCTAAATGGTTTCTTTCCATCTTCAAAATGCAGACAAGAGTGGTACCCACATCAGAGAATTTGTGTCTTATAGCTTTCAAGATGTCTGAGGTGATGGGCAGTCTAGAGCATCGTGCCAGTGGTAGAAAGAAGTTCTGTAGGAAAATGGAGAGCTCTGTTTCAGAAATGAGGAACCAGGGTCTGAGCAGGAGGGGCTCCAGAAATGCCCAACAAAGGCTGGGTCTTAGGGCTTCCTGGTGATACTTCTTTCTCCAGTCCCTTTACTTCCTCCTTATCCTCCCAGACAGAAGCTCATGATGGGAACATTTTCCTTCAGCCACTGTGTTACCCATATTTTGGATCATAGGCACCAAGTATTAGTCTTCCCTTTATGTCTAGAATAAGAAAAACAAACGAATGCACTGTACCCATTTACAAAGCTCTAAAGGATGCTGATGTCTAATGTGCAAAGATGCTCATGCAAAGCCTTCTTCCCACAGTGATTTTATAAAATGGTTAAAGTGAGACCTCTTCCCTGGTCTTGGCTTTATCGGTAATTGGACTCTGTGCTCACTGCTACACTACCTGAAATTGTATACCTCCACTCTGCCTAATATTATTCTGCACACATCACTAAGCCTGTTCATCATTGGCTACAAGTGAATTCTTCGACTTCTTCTCTCCCAACCCCCTTGAAAATAGAAGCGATCTTGAGAATAGGTACTGTTTTATTTAAACTTCTGGAAAGAACCAGAGCTTTCTTTCAAGAGATTTGAGCAAATGAGTTTAACAAAGGTTCTGTAAGAGAACCAACAAAGGATTGTGAGGCTTTCCAGCCATGCGCAGGAAGCAGGGACCATTCCAAACTTTAAAGGGGAAAGCAAAAAATCACTAGTCTCGTGAAGACTCTGAAGAGGAAGGTGCTGAGGACAAAGGAATCCAGAGGATTCTAGAGGAATGTAACCACAGGCTGGCAACCCCCACCAGGGTAGAGGACAGAAAGTACTGGAAGTAACTATCCCAGCAGGCACTGCCCTGCCCCCCATGCTGATCTGCTACTAGCTTCTGCTCTTGGCTGAGCCCAAACCAAGGCAATGGGCTGAGAGAGCTGGTGAGATGGGTCAGGGGGAAGCAAACAGTGTTAGCTCAGGGGATGGACAAATACTGATTATTGGAGGTGTTTCCTTATTCCTTCCCCACCAAGCTTTTCTATTAAGACTTTTCATAACCCTCTTCCATCTTTCCTCTTTACGTTAGACTTCTCTGCATGGTTTCTATTTATCTTTAAGAAATAGTTTCTCATGATGTCTGCTTGCGTGGACACATTTTCTCTCTTGCTCAATAAAAACAGTTTAATGAATGACAGAGAGTCTGTGGAGTGCTGTTGTGAAATAACTTTGCTTTTCTTACGCCTCAGTATTTCAGAACTACTCTGGTTGCATTTCCTCTCTCATCCCTGGGAAATCCTTAAGGTGAACCCCATCATTTTTCTCCAGCCACTTTCTTTGTTTTAAGGCATCTTATTTAGTTTGTGTGTTCTTTGGAGACAAGGTTTCTCTATGCAGCCCTACCTAGCCTGGAGTTTGCCTGGTAGGCGACCTAGTCCTTGAACTCACAGCTGTTCTCCTGTCTCAGTTTCTTGACTGTTGGGATGACAGGCATGCATAATCATCCCAGGCCACTCTATTCACCTTAACACATTAATACACATTGATATTCTTGGCAGTTAATAAAGTGTCCAGTTCATCTGAAGTAAGAACATTCAATCCAGTCAGGCAGGCTGTCACGTGCTTACCATCCTAGCACTCCCTCCCTCTCTCCCTTCCTTCCTTCCTATGCTGGGAATTGAATCCCAGGCCTCATGAATGGTAGGCAAGCATCCTACCACTGAGGTACAACCTTAGCCCTATAATTTTTATATCGCAAATAGTAAAGACTAAATCTTACAACCTCATATCACAGGAATGTTGCCATCCTAAACATTCTATTCCAGTCTTGTCCTGTCCAGTTCAGTCTTGTGCAGTCTGGTCTTGTTGGGTCCAGTCTTGTGCAGTCTGGTCTTTGTAGGGTCTGGTCTTGCTGGCTGACTATTGTGGCTGTCTGCTTTTGAAGCAGTATTCCTACCTCTAGATGACTTATTTAATCATTTGGCAGTCATAAACTCTTCATCAATTATGTCCAGGCATGACACTGCACCAGACTATCCTAGTGAAGAAAAGAGACACAGTAGATTATACAAATTCTAAAAGGACAGTCAGATGCTGAAAAAAAATCTCAAAAAAGACCTAGACCTGAGATAACATGATATGTACAACCAATATTCACAAAGTTAGTATACCACGTTTTAATAAACAATTTCCATATGAGTTCACACTTGGCATTACATAATAATCATACAAATAGCATTTTCTATATTTGGAATTATTATATTAAACCATATTCCAACAAAGAAGATTAAGCACAGCTATTTTAATTAGCTTGAATTGAACTAGTATTGTTTTGGTAAGTTCTATATAGTTCTACTCTATCCAGGCAAAGCATTATGTTGGGCAAATGGTGGTCACTCTCACACATTAAATATCAGTGCTGTCACAAGAGCCTGCATGGTACTTGAGTGAGTCTGAGATGCTGTGACATCAAACACGGAGGTTATAGTATGCAAGAGAATACATAACTCTTTCATGAAGAAAACATATGATGTGCTTTCCCTAAATATATTTTCCCATAAAAACAAGACATAAAAAAATACCACAGTCTTTTTCAGACATAATATGTTATGTAGTTGCTAACTGAATACTATGGTCATACTTTAAATTTAATATTTAAATAAAACATTAATCTAAATTTAAAAATAGAAATGGTATCAGATATCTCATTTTAAGTGCTTTGCTTTCTTTGGATTTCTAGGCTTGTAGGTTTTTCCTGGACCACTCTAGCTTCTGCTTGCTGCAGTGAAGATGGATGGTTGTCTACAAGGACCAGAGGATCCTTGGATCCTCCCTTGACACCAGCTCAAACGCTGCTCTCCTTTCCACCTCAATTTTCACCAATTGATTCTAGCTTTGCTACTTCCTCTCTGAGGTGTGTGAGAGAATGTCTATAAAGCACAAAAAAAAAAATGCCTGCTGCTGGAAACTAGATTTTATTGTATTTGTTTCTTATGACGTATAAATCAGTCATGGTTTGGATGTGGGATATTCCACAGAGGTCCAGGGGTTGAATAAATTCAGAGGGAATGTTCAGAGGGAAGCCTGCAGAGAGGGGGCTGGATCAGAAGGGCTGTGGCATCACTGATGTTAGTAACCCGCTGATGAATTCATAGCCTAATGGCTATTCAGAGATGGCTAGTGGGAGGGAATGAGCCAAGAGGGCTGTTGCCTTGAAGGTTGTATTCTGTTCCTGGACTGATTCTTGCTCTTGTCCTCTCCTTTCCTTCTTTTCTTCTTCCTCATCTTCCTTATTCCCTTCCTCTACACCTCTCTTTTCATCCCATCCTTCTCATGGTGTCATGAAGTTAGTACGTTTGCCCCTCATCTTCCCCAATAGTAGTTCTCTCACAGCCCAGAATAAACAAAGCCAGCTGACCATGGACTGAGGCTCTTGAAACCAAGAGCCAAGATAAATCTTTTGTTCTTTGACTATATTTTCTCAGCAAACACAATAATACTTTACTATGCTGCAATCTAAAATACATCCATCCCTGGTGATGATATATGCATTGCCACACATAGTTTATTCACGTGTACATCAACTCATTTATTATTATCAACCCAGCAAACAGATGACCTGAAAGTGAGGGGTGTGAAATACATCTGCTGTCATCTAGGTTTTTCTATTAGTGTTGCTCTTAATGTTTAACCATGTCAATATTACATTTAAAACATCTTTCATTGATCCAACTCAGATAAATTTAGGAAGCAGCCCAAGATTTAAAGTACTGAATTATCTATTTAAAACCAAGGTTGCATAGCATAATGGGGCTAATAAAAACATTCTAGAGCCAGAAAGATGGCCCAGCAGATAAAGATGCTTGCTGCTGAGTCTGATGATCTGAGTTTGATTTCCAGGATCCACGCAATGGAAGGAGGGAATTGACTTGTGCAGTTTTCCTTTGTGACAAAGTCTTACCCCACCCCTCACCAAATAAATAAATAAATGAACAAATGGAATAAAGATTTAAAAAGCGTTCTAAAAGTCACACTCAACTGAGTTTAGAAACATGCAGAAGAGAGAGGGAGGCTACTAATGGAGGAAGAGAGTATCCTGTTGGTCAAACAGACTCCTCTTAATTAATAAAACACAGCAAAGGGAATGCAGCTGAGCAGAGGAGACAGAGACAGCAGTTAATGGAGAAGAAACATTTGAACTCATATGAGGAAAGTGGAATGAAAAAGAATCGGATCAAACCATGAGAAACAAAACAAAAAGGAAGGCGTAAATAAAAATAGATAAATAGATTGACATAGATAGATAGATAGATGGATGGATGGATGGATGGATGGATGGATGAATAAATAAACCAACAAGGAAAAAAATCACCTACATCAGTGACTGGGGTACCTGGGCCAAACTGGTTTCCCCATTTACAGATAAACTATCAAAACCTAGTTATATACTAGTTATTGGACAGGCTGTTAAAGTGAAGTAGAAAAACAAAGAAATGAGGAAACACCAGACAACTGTTTTTGGGGGAGAGGGATACAGGAGGGAGGGAACAAGGAAGGGAGGCTGGGAGAAGGGCAATGTTAACATTAGGTAAACTCTAAACTATGTTCAACAGGGCAATGAGGCACATTACATAATACACAAAAGATTAAATTTATGGAGAAGCTATAAAATTCTACAACCCTATAATCAGTAAATAACACAGAAAACTAATAGAGTCAAAAAACTGCTGGAAAAGTCAAGAGCTTAACAGAAGAGACAATGGACACTTTCAGAGTGCTTCTTTCAAATTTGGTTCTGCCTTCCTTGGAGAAACCTTTTGTTCTTCTAACCACACTGCCTCTTCCCTCTTCCTGACTAGGGGTCTTGGCAACTCTAAATTTTGCTTTTGTCAGGAGCTTCCTCCAACTCCGCTTTTCAGGTCATCGATGAATCTTCAATTTAAGCACATCTTCATGCTCCTCTCACATGAGTGTGGAAGTCTGTTTCTTCTCAGAGGTGAGAGGGTCTTCTGTGAGTCCATGAGGACATTGATGATACATCATCGATCAAGGTGTGCCACTCCCACCCCGAGGTCCACTGAATTTCTTTTCTTGAGCCATGCATGACCTTCTCCTTGTCACCCTACCAAATGTGGAGCTGTCATGTTTCAGGGATGGTGAAAATGTCAATATTTGGGATTTAAATTTAAAAAGAAAAAGATGAGGGTTAAAGTTGTGGTTGTGTGTGGGGTGGGGGAGAGGAGGCTGGAAAGAGAATCTCTGTGGATCCTCCTTTTGTATAAGAAGGGTTTTTGTAAGCCAGGGACAGGTATGGAGGGCTGAACTGGAAGGGTTTCTATTAGGGAGACCTTCTGGACCACTCAGCTAAATTCTCAAAAGGGTCAGTGAAAATCTGGAACAAGTTTGGGATGCTGTGAGTACAGGGCAAGGACAGGGACAAGGGCTCCTAGAATTTTCAAATGGACACAGTGAAGGGACCACCACAAGGATTCAAAAGGCAAATAAAACCATCCATTAAAATCAGTGTTTATTTTGAGGCCCTGTCCCTTATTCTAGCTCAACAGCTTTGCTTTACAACACTGGGTTTGGCAGGAAGGATAGGATATTACAGACTGGAAAACCCAGAAAAAGTGAAATTGGTGAGGTTGGAGAGGGCAAACTCAGATACAAGACAACCTAGCAAAGTAAGCCACACCACACAAACTTACCTGATGTAAAAATATCACTGATTTTGGAGGGCACAAAGCTAAGAAATACATTATTTTTTCCACACTAATTTGACTGTACAGTACCTTGATGCATATAGGTGAGTTTTAACAGTTCCTAAGCTACTTTTCAGGAAACAGTAACCCTTCATTAGGCTGTATGATGGAGAGATAAAGTGGGGTCCTGGAGCCATGAGCCTAGTGTCTTGGAACCTATTAATTCTTCCCTAAGAAAATATGACTTAAGTAAATCAGAAATTGCAGAAGGGTGGTCCACACAGCCTCCAAGATGTGGTTATGTTCATGTGCAGATACAAAAACAGCCACTCAGCTTTGAGGATGACAAGCATCAATTTACTAAGTACTGAAGATGCTGGGTACCATGTCTCATGTTTATTGATGGTTTGGGTGTCTTTATGAAGTACCTGTCAATTTGTTGACCTGTTTTTCTGCAAAATTCTCTCTCTCTCTCTCTCTCTCTCATAAAAACTTATGATCTGATTTAAGTCTTTTGTGTGACTTGAATCTTCCACCAAGTGAGATAGTTTCTGTATGATGAGCAGAGTGCTAACCTTTTAATGTAATCTAATTTATTCATCTTTCTTTTGTGATCAGAACTATTTTTGTGTCCCACTGAGGAAAAATGCCCTTTTAAAGAACATTAAGATATCCCATGTTTTTTTTGTCCTGTCTTTGGAAAGTCAGTCTTCAAGTGTTGACTCTGTCACACTGGTCCCGTTGTCACTCCGTGGTACAGGAAAGGATGCTCTGCTGTCCTCCAGCCTCATAACTCAAAGTCTGTGCACACTGGAGCCAGCACTGTCCACAGTATTGAATCTAGGAGGCAGCATCTGAATTTAACTGTTGTGAAAAGAGAGTCTTTGAGAAAAAACTCTGAATGCTTACTCATCTTTTTTTCTCCAGCTTGCTGAGATTATGAAACTCTTTTCATAGTTTTTATTGTCCATCAGAATAAAACCAGCCCCCCATTCCCCAAGCCACACTCCACTGAGGACACGTTTTCCTACAGGTAAGAAAGAAAGACCAGAAAGATCTTTCTGTTCAAGGAGTTAACTTTCTTACCAAAGAAGATGTAGTGTAACGTTCATTCTCAACTGGACACAGACTAGATCATCTGGGAGAAGGAAATCTCAGATGAGGAATTGCCTGCATCAGATTGGCCTGTGAGCACATCTATGGGAATTTTCTCTTCTTTCTTTCCTTCCTTCCTTCCTTAACTTTTTATTGGTTCTTTGTGAGTTTTACATCAGGCACCCCAATCTCACTCATCATCCTCTCTCCTCATACCCACCCTCCACCTTTGCAACCTTCTCCCAACAGAAGGAAAAAAAAATCTTGCTGTAGAAGCTGTAGTGTGTCACAGTGTGTCCCACACTATACCCTTTGGTCTGCATTTCTTGGTTTGCAAATGTTCATTGGTTTCTGCCTCTCTATAAATACTATAAAAAACTGAACTGGAACTCCTCTAGGATATCCTGTTGTTGCCCTGTGTTATGGAGGTCCTGTAGTTTTGGAACTGTAGGACTGGCCCCTTCATGTACTCCAGCAGTTTGTAGATGGGGTAGATGTTGGGGTGGGCCAACTCAAAGCCCTGGATCTGGGCCTGAGAGGTACCTGCGTTGGTCAGCCCACTGTTTATCAAGCTTTCACACATGGGGGCGGCTCACTGCCAATGCCTGGAACCAAAGCCAGCTCTATCCTGCCTGCTATGTGGGCATTTCTTGATTAATGATTGATATGTAAGGGCCCAGCTCTCTGTGAGTAGTGCCACCCTGGTGCAATTGGTCCTGGGTTATATGAGAAAACAGGTTGAACAAACCAAGATGGAGAAGCCAGTAAGCCATGGTCTCCACTTCAGTTCCTGCCATGACTTTCCTCAGGGATGGGCAGCAGGGGATTGGAAGTGTGACCCAAATAAACTCTTTCCTCCCCAAGTCATTTTTGGTCATGGTATTTTACTGCAGCCGTAGAAAGCAAATTGGTTCCTTTCCTTTCCTCATCATCATTCAAAGGAGGACATAATTGGGTTTGGGAGATGGCTCAGTTGTTAAAGTACTTGTCCATCTTCTCCCAACACTTGTGTGAAAAACCAAGAGTGGCAACGTGCACCTATAATCCCAGCACGGGGGAGACATGGACAACACAGGAGGATCCCTGGGTCTGTCAGCCAGTCAGTCTAGCTAAATTCAGGAGTTCCAGGTTAAGTGAGAGACCTTGTCTCAGAAAATAAGGTGGAGTGAGATAGCAGAAGACAGTTGATGCTGATCTCTCTTTTCTGTCGGCATGTGCCCACAAGAACACGCATACCCGCGTGTTCATATACATATACACGAACATGTCCACACAGACAGACACATATATACCCAAAGGAAATAATGATTTTTAAAATAATTATTATAAAACAAAAGCCACGGGGCTGGAAAGGTGGGTGGTAGTTAAGAGGTTACGAGCCCTGACTGCTCTTTCATAGGACCCAGGTTCAGTTCCCAGCACCCACACAGCAGCTCACAGCGATCTGTAACTTCAGCTCCAGGAGATCTGATGTTCTCTTCTGGCCTCCTTGGGTACTGCACACATGCCAGTAGAGCACCCATATACATTAAACAAAAATAAGAAAAAAAAAGGAAACAAAACAAAAAATAGCCACACTGAGTTTGGTGTCCTGTATTATTTGTCCTTATATGGTTTATTCCAGGGACTTTAGGGAGTTACCTCTGCTTCAGCTTCTTGTTTAGACACAAGCTGTATTTGAGGTTTTAAGAATTATTATTATTATAGTTGAGAGAAAATATTATAAATGATTATCTCAGAATCACTCCTTATGAGAACAAAAATAAAGCATTTTTCATGTGAAACTCTTCTGGAGTTTATTTTCTTCCAGGAATTTGATGAAAAAAAAAATGTTTTCAGGAGAAATAAAGCCATTATTTAAGCATCATTTTGAAGCTGCTGCAAGGTTAATGAATACATTTTATGTTCTATGCCAAACTTCATTTTCTCTACCAAATGGAAACCAGTAGGAAACCAGAGTATAAAGAAAAATCTAAGTAGCATTAGACGTGAGGAAGCCTACAAATCAGGGGAAGTCTGTACGGAAGGGTTCTGTTCTCCTCCTGTCTGTCGTTATAGGAGCCAGACAGTAGTTCCGCAAATGGGATTATAGTCTAAGCGCAGTAATGGCAATAACAATGAAGTAGGCCTGCTTAGACAAACAAAATCAACAAAACAAACAAACGAAAGCCTTCGTTTCTCCATAACATCTTGCTTTAGGATTAAACACTGTTCCTCAAGATCTTGAAATAAGAGAGCAGCTTTTCTTTTCAGTTTGGACGTGCCACTCCCTCCAATCGATGATGCATCCAGTGTGTACCAAGAACCTAGTGGGCCAAAAATCGTGTTAAGTGCTGTTGATAAGACCAAGTGTCCTTCAAGATGTGCAGGGAGGCATGGAAGTAAACTGACAACGCTATTCTAAAGTGCCGGGTGCTCGGGGAGCAGTCACAGTACACGGCAGTCGAGGGTATGGGCCCTGGCAAAATGGGACAAAGCATTCAGAGAAGACTTCAATGGGAGTGACATATGAGCTGAGATTGACCGGGACCTGAAGTATATTAATTGAAGATAAGAGTAATTTAAGAAAGCCTTGTACATGGTGACCCTAAGTAAATAGTGTCGCAATTCCAACAACGCTAAAGAAGAAACCTTGAAGAAATGGCGGGAGGGAAGTCAGGCGGGGAGGCTGGGATTTGGTTCAAGGAGTTGAACCCTAAACTCAAAGACAAGAGGGTGTCCGACCCTGGGGAGAGGGAAAGCCGAGGAGGACAGAGAAGGATTTTTGGACGTGGCAGCGCTGAGAGCACTGGCGGTTACAGCAAGACTGTTTCAGCTGGGCGGTGGAGGAGGGAACTGAGAGGAGCGGAGACTGCCAGGCCTGGCCTTGGGATCAGACCTCGGGCTGTGGAGCAGAGGCAAGGCAAGTTGGGTTGACATCTCGAAATGTTTGTTCTTTTTACTTTATATCCTTACTTAAAAAATTACATCTGTTTATTTTGTATAAGAGAGAGAAGGAGGAGAGAGAGGGATAGAGACAGAGGGAGGGAGGAAGAGAGAGAGAAATAGGGAGATAGAAAGGGAGGGAGGAGGAAGGGGAGGAGGAGGAAAGAGAGAAGAGAGAGAGAGTTGGAGGGAGTTAAGTTCTCTTCAGTCCACCATGTGGGTCCCGGAATAGAACTCAGCCTCCTGAGTTTAAGTCTGGGAGAAACCTTTTTATTCACAGAGCTGCTGCCAGCTCTTTTAGTGTTATTATTATTATTATTATTATTATTATTATTATTATTATTATTAGAGTAGTAGTAGTAGTAGCAGTATTAGTATTATTATTATTTGTTTTTTTTTTTTTTTACAATCTCATTCTCTCTTGTTTTCTTAACTGTCCAGGAGTAAGTGTCTGATGCTTTTTTATCTCTCATGTCTGGGAATATTTGTGCATTTATGTATTTATTTACTGCTAGGGGGATAGAGAGTTCAACCCCGACAGGGAACAGCCCTGTGTGAGCACTCTGTGCAGGCGTTGTCTTCTTCACTTAAAAAAGAAAACATTCATTTATTAATTCAAGTTACACCTCGGTCTCACCCCCTCCCTCCTCCAAGGCGATGTCTTCTTAATGGCACCTTGGGGTTCAGTCCCTGTGACATAAAATCCTGGTGCATGGGGCCATCAGGAAATGGAAATTCAGCAAATAGATTTTGTCTTCCTTGGCCTTCAGGCCGGGTTCCAGTTTCTTTATGGGGAGGAGAGTTCCATGACCATCTCAACGGGAAACTAAATATCTCTTGGGTTCCATAGTGCGTTTCTTAAAGTACAAAGCTATTCCTACATAACACAGCAAAATTGCCCAAAGCAGGAAATTAACATTGGTACCGTACCTTACAGACCTAATTCCGAATCTCCTAACTGTTCTAATAATGCTCTACTCTGCCTGAGGACATTAGACCACACACTGCAGTCAGTCATTGTTTCTGGAGTTGCCTTCACTCCACAATCAGTCTTCTTTGTACTTCATGGTGTATAATTGGAGTGTGTATGTGTGTGTGGGGGGGGACTCACATACAGAGTCAGTTGGAGGGACTGGCCTTTCTGCCTCCCTGTTGCTGGGATTATAACGACATGCCTGGCTCTTTATATGTGTGTTGGAGTGTGAATTCAGGTCCTCATGCTTGCATGACAATTGCCGTACTAACTGAGCCATCTCTCCGACCCCAAGTATGAACACTAAAAAGAGGACAGGGCTGATGTTTTTCAGGCAGCCAGTTGATTTAGTCAGTCAGTTGCTTCCTTATGCCTAGATTCTGGGGTTGCTTTCATGGCAGGGGTACAACTGTGTCTTTCAGTTATCAGGGGCACACGGTGGTACTTTCTCTGAGTCTGGCTAGTCATTTTTGGCTGTTTCATCAAGGTAGTTTTTGCTAGATGACACAACCCTAAAGTTTACTGTTTTTCTCTTACAAATAATAGGCCTTGTGGGCACATGTTTTGAGGCAATAAATGTCCTGTTTCTCCTTAAAATTTCATCCTCCAGAGAAGCTATTGATTATTCTTACCTGAATCAATTAATCATGTTTCTTATCCATTGGTGATATTCTAAATCCATCATCTCATCTACATTTATTAACCGCATTCTTAATATAAGGAGGGGCTTTCTGTTCTCCATTTAATTAGTTTCTTGTTCTGGTCACTTATGGAGTCTTGTTTATATTATTATTTAACTTATTAGTATTGAATAGCTTTTAGGATCCTTGACAGGGTTTATAGAGATACAAAGAAAAGTCAGGGAGGCATAGAAGAGAATGTGCATGCTTGGTGCAGTGAGCCCAACTCCTTCTGCATTTTTTAATTTCAATTTTTTTATTGAAAAAATTTTTATTTTGTGAATTTCACATCATGCATGCTGTTCCCTCTCATCTCCCACCTCCCCCCCCCCAGACCCACTCTCCATCCTTACAATCTGTCCCATCATAAAAAATAACATCTCATTGTGGAAGCTGCAGTGTATCTCAGCATTACTTTGTCCACACATTCTGCTTGCAAATGTTCATTATAATGACCCCTTGGTCTGGTACGAGGCCCCTGGTTTCCACTACTCCATCAGTACTAGAACCTCACTGGAACTCCTCTCAGATATGCTGTAACTGTCCTGTGTCATGGAGATCCTGCAGTCCTGGGTTGTGGAACTGACCTCTTCTTGCACTCTAGCAGTTCATCCATGGGGTAGATGTTGGGGTGGGCCAACTCAAAGCCCTGGTTCTGGACCTGCAACCCCACTTGCAGGTCCAGTTCTACTATGGAAAGGTGCAGGGCCTGTTCTCCTGAGTGCTGCAGCATGTGAGGGGCAGGAACAGCTCTCCTGCTCTTGTGACTCCTTCTGGGCCAGATCTCCTGTCGCCCAGTGGTGGTGAGGGCAAAAGGGAGGAGAGAGCATCTCTCCCTTGCCAACACCACCACATAGCAGACAAAAAGCAGGGCTGGATCTCCAACACTTACTCCCTCAGGGCTGGTTCACCCACAACCCTTACATCCAGGACCAGCTGTAGTGTGCTACTCAGGCAAGGTGCAGGGCCTGCTCTCCTGAGTGCTGTAGCATGTGAGGGGCAGGGAAAGCTCTCCTGTTCTTGTGATCCCACCTGAGCCAAATCTTCTGTTGACCAGTGGTGGTGAGGGCAAAAGGGAGGGGAGGGCATCTCTCCCTAGCCAACACCACCACATAGCAGACTAAAGGCAGGACTGGCTCTCCCACACTCACTCCCTCAGGACTGGCTCACCCACAACACCCACATCCAAGGCCAGGAAGAGTTTTGCTATTTTCTGGTTTGTTTCCTGTCCTGGGAGCCTATCCAATGCTTGCTTGGTACTGGTCTGGTAGTCATCTCAGGCTACCCCATGGCACCAAAGTGGTGTTGCTATCCAGCTTGTTCCCCTCCCCCCGGAATGTTAGGCTAATATTCATTCAGATGTTCATAGGTCAGAACACTGAATATAGATATAGCCTCTCTCCTCTGCCACCTACTGATGCACATGTGACATAAAAGTCACATTTGCAATGCCTCTAGGGAGAATCCTTCTGCATCTTTTAAAGCTTTCAAAGGCAGGTGTTAAGGAGGTGCCCACAGGAAGTGAGGGCTCAGGAGAGTTGGCCCAAAGGTAGTCAGAACACACTGTTTTGTATGGGTTGTGTAAATGCTATGGGTGGGAGAACAGAAGTATTATAAACCCTGTGAAGAAAATGATTCATTTTGATAGTTTGGCAAGAGTTTCTCTAAAATGAGCAGATTAGTTAGATGCTGGAAGAGGGAAAGAGATCATAAAGAAGAGTGGAGAAGGGACAAAGTGATGTCTCAAAATAACGTGGCGGTTACATTCCTTCTGGAAATTTGGGGAGGTGGTTGGCTCTTGGATATCAATTGCAAATGCTGCTGGGATATGAAAATCACTTCAAGCTTTGACTGTATTTGTACAGTCTGAAGACTAGGGGTCAGAAGTTCAGGAGGCAAAAAATCCCTCCTAGACCAGGGATCTGAAAAAAGACCCCCCTCTCCTTAGTTTCCATAATCACCAAGACAAACCCTATATCCACATTAAAGCCTTAGGCAGCAGGTCTTCGAAGGCTCCTTCAGGATTCCTGAGGGGCTATGGAATGTCCCTTCAAACACTGGCTTCTGACTCCTGGGAAGGTACCCACAGGCCATTTGCATGAGGAGACTCTGCAATGTTCATCATTTAGCTTTATTTATTTTATTCACATTAATCAGAAGCAGATGTAACTCAGAATGCAAGTTCTTATTTTAGAGTTTACATTAATCCCAAAGATGCAGAAATATGGTGTGATAGCTGAACTTCCAAAGAACCAAAAAAGTTCTCAAGTTTTTCCAAGTAATACTTTAAATCCAAAAGCATTTCTAGCACATGGTTTTGTTTTTTTTTTTTTTTCTTTCTTTTTGCTTGCTCTTGTGTTTGAAGGATGGAAAGGCAGATTAATGTGGTTTAAGATGTCTGGAAGCAAAAATTGAAATTTGTCTGTTACCCTGTTATCCAGAACATATGATACTCCCAAAGAAAATTCAAGCTAAAGATTCTAATCCTGGATTTCACTTCAGGAAAGGCTGCCTAGCTGCAAATGTAGGTCACAAACTTTTGGCATCCTGTGTGGGTTTCCAGGTGTCTGCTGACCTCTGAAACAGAGAAATACGTGTTTCAAGGCACAGCACACCGGAGAAGAGAATCCATTCCAAGCCTGAAGTTTTTCACTTTTTGAAATTCACTTTTCTTTACCTTTCTTGCTTCTAGTTTTTTGCTCACTGTGTGGTCAGAATTTTTAAGTAATCAGAAGAATACAGTATTTCCCTCTCTTTCTTTTCATCAGTTTATAGATAAACCTCAGCTTTGGGAAAAGTCAAATTAAGTTAATCTGATTAGAACAACAACAAACAAGACAATTAAAAATGTGGCTTCTCATAGCTTAGACTGCTCTTGATACAAATAAAGAGATGACAATGTGGAAGGACTTTCTGAGTATTGGACACAGGAGGGTATGGAAGACAGGGCCATTATCACATTGTAGTTTGCAAGCTGGATGCCCTGATAAGTTAAGCATCACATGGATGTCAATGAAAATCCAAAGAGAATGTAATTTGAAGGAAGAGAGTAAGATGAAGGAATGTGAGTTCTTAACCTTAGGATTCATTGGTTGAATTTCAAGTGGTTGTAGGGCTCCCTTGGTCTGCCGCTCGACCATTTGTAAGACCCTCTAGCAAGGGACTTGTACTTACTATTTAATTAAAGATGATTCCATCCACATAGTATACACACACACACACACACACACACACACACACACACAGTAGGCAATAATTAAATTGAATTAAATTAAAAATAAAATTGAAATATAATGTCACTAGGTGATACATGCCTGCAATCACACCACTCAGGTGACTGGAGAAAGAAGTTTGGGGAGCTCCAGGTTAGTCCAGCCTGCAATAGAATCTGCAAAATTCTATTGAAGAAAAAAAAGGTGGATACTTGTTATGACAGGAATCAATAGTGTTTCATATAACCCAAGTGTGGGAACACTCTGAGCTTCTGAAACAGCGGAGCCAAGATGCTGGAAAGTCACCTGGATCTCTCTATCTCCTACTCGCTTCCCTCCCACTACAGAACAACTTGCCATTTTTTGTAGTCTCTGCTCTCATTTCTCAGAACGGGGATGGCAGGTTAGCTGAGAGGAAGGTGTCCACAATCTGAGCAGTCAGCAATGACCAAAGGAATCACATGAAGGCATGAAGGAGGGGACAGGCCTAGCAGTAATTGCCAATGGACAAAGTACCCCTGTGAGTTGGAAAAACACCTGAAATGTGTCTCAGCAAATGCCTACTGTGTGTGAGTCACAGAGTTGTAGAGCTTGTCTGCCTTCACACAGAAGAGGACTCTGAGATGACACTGGTTTAGAAGTGACCACTATGAGGCAAGGTATGACAAAGGTACATTAGAAGTTCTAGAGGAGGAGCCAGGTATAGTGTGCACACCTGTGATCCCAGGTAGGTGGAGGTTGGAAGAGGGAGGGTTTGTGGCTAGCCTGAGTTACACAGTGAAACGCTGTCATAAAATAAAAACAAAGCAAGCACATGTTTCAAAGAATCTAAGGAGCAGAATAATGTAGAAGTTGGAGGTTTTGGGAGGTCTAACATGGAAGACATTGTAGATTGGCTGTGGCAATGAGTAGACTGATGAGGCAGAGAAGCTAGGCAGACCTAGGGTCTGTATAAAACCAGAGAGGATGCTAAGAACTGGGAGGTGCAAGGGCAACGAGCGTGAGGGATAGCTCTGGTATCGATTAAGATTTCCTTCAGCTGCAAGTGATTAAAAAGGGGGAAAAGGAGTAGATAGCATAGTAACCATGGCTTGAGCAAGACAGAAGCTTATTTTTGTCTCACATAAAGAAGCTTAGAAGCTGTGAGGTTGAGGTGGGTAGAATAGCCCCCCAAACACCAGGAAATCAGGTTCCCTTGTGTGCTGTGTCCTTGCTAATTGGTTTCTATCTTACAGTAGAAGAGGACAAGCCCCTGCCCTCATGTCCATATTCTGCCCAGCTGTCTGTAGATGTGTGAGAGGGAGTAACTTCCACCATGTATGCTTTTTACAGGTTTTGCCCAATATTTTCTCCTATTTCCGATTTGCCAGACATCTTAATTACTTTTTTGTTATTGTTGTGATAAAGACCATAACCAAAAGCGATTTGGGGAAGAATTAGTCCAGGTCAATAAGGGCAGGAACTCAAGGCAAGGACTTGGATGCAAGAACTGAAGTAGAGGCCATGGAGGGCTGCTGCTCACTGGTTTGATTCTCATGATTTTCTCAGCTTGCTTTCTTAAAGAACCCAAGACCATTTGCCCAGGAATGGCACCAACCCCAGATGGAGAGGCCCTCCTGCATCTATCATTCATCAAGAAAATGCACTCTAGACTTACCTATAGGTAATTCTCAGTTGAGGTTCATCCTCCCAGATAACTCTAGCTTGTGTTAAGTTGACAAAATAACAAAAAAGTTAAAAAACCAACCAAAACTTGATAAAATGAACACAAGTAGCTGTATGGTGAATTGGAGAACACAGTAGCATTAGGTTGGTTAGGAGACTCTGGAGGTCTAGAATAGCGTCAATGGGAACTAAGTAGGTCCTATAGAAACTGGAAGGTAAGATGGTGAGAAAGAAAGAGGAAAGGGGGAATTCCTGTCTTGAGCCTCAGAAATTAGGAACTGCTGGTGATGTTTATAGAAAGGAAGTAGGAGGAGGAACAAATTGGAACACAAAAATGGAAGACCATTGGTCTGGCACTAGGTCCTGTGGTTTGGGCATTTAAGTAGGGATTTCTAGTAGGATGGCTGAATCTGAGCAAGAATCTCCAGGACAACTTTTGGCAGTCCCGGTGCCTCTGTGGTGTTGTGTTACCAGCACTTAACACCAGCCCATGGCTTGGAGTTATGATATTATGATATTACAAGCCATGGCTTGTGCTTGCGAGTTCTCTGAGAAGCTGAAAAGGCAAGAAGCCTCCATCACTCATTTGCAGTGAAGTCTCTGGTCATCCAGGGCGATCTGGGCATATTTAGCATGCGTAAGTGAGACTTGTGCATACTGATACGGCCATATTTCCAGAGCATTGTCAATAAGGCTGCAAATGTAATTTTGGATGTAGATTTTAGGTGGACGGTGGGGGTAGATGTTGAGGTTAACACTAAAGGCTTTTCAGGAACGTTCTTACTTCAGGGTTTTATAACTTGTTTACAAATCAACTATTCATCCTCTCAATAAATATTTATTGAGAACTGCTATGCTGTGCTAAATATAGGTTTCATGAGAGTGCGTAAGGCAAACATGGTTTCTGACTCTATGGACGTTAGTCTAGACTAGGGGTTGGCAAACTACAGCCCCTGAGTCAGATATGGCCTACTGCTTTGTTGTTTTACCTGAAAACTAAGGAAGGCTTTTGTACTTGGAAAGGCTTAGGAAAATTAAAAAAAAAAAAAGAAAAGAAACCAACAAAAAGAATGATGGAATAGAGAGATGGCTCAGAGATTAAGAGCACTTGCTACTAATGCAGAGGTCCAGATTCAGTTTCCAACACTCATACTGGATGGCTCACAACTTCTTAGAATTCCAGCTCCATCCTGACATCCTCTCCTGGACTCCTTAAGACAAGCACATCCATGTGCATACATTCACAGACACACACACACATACATGCACACATTGATAAAATGAAAATCTCCAAAGCAGGTCTGGAGAGGTGACTCAGTGATCAAGCACACTGGCTGCTTTTCTAGAGAACTCAGATTCGATTCTCAGTACCCACATGGCACTTACAACCATTTGTGACTTCAGTTCCAGAGGACCTGATGCCCTATTCTGGCCCCCATAGGCACCAGGAATGTATGTAATACACTGACATACATGCAGGCAAGTACACACACACACACACACACACACACACACACACACACACACTCACTGCTGAGTCTGTTTAGTACTGGTTAAATCCACATAATATTGGGGCTGACTAGTTAGTATTGTATAACAAACTAAGGGGTTCATCCTTAGGGAAGACTAATTGTTTTCCTTTCTCAATAGTCCTTAGTTGCATTTGTTTAAGGGCAGAACCCTGTGAGATTTCCTCCTCACATGTTAACATGCTTGTTGGCCACTGTTTTGGTCTTGTTTAGGCAGCCATATTGCTGTGGTATCATGCAGGTAGCTTCCCTATCATTTCTAGGAGAAACAACCTCCAAGCAGGTTTCCCAGTTTTCTGGCTCTTACTATTTTTCCACCGCCTCTTCTAAAATGATGATGATTAGGTGTAGGTGTTGTGTTGCAGATGTATCTGTTGGGACTGGGCACTCCACAGACAATTGATCTCTGTATTTTGACCAGTTGTGGTTCTCGGTGGTAGTCTCTGTCTGCTGTGAAGAGAAGTTTCTTTGAGAAAGATTAAGAGCTACACTTATCTGCAGGTACACCTTAGTTACTTGTCTTCTGCTGTGACAAAGTACCAAGACCAAGGCAACTTATAGAAGAAAGCATTGAATGGAAGCTGAAGTTTCAGAGGGTGAGTCCTTGACCCTCATGGCGGGGAGCATGGCGGCAGGTAGGCAGGCATGGCATTCAGGCAGTGGCTGACAGATCACATGTTAACACAATAAACATGAGTCAGGGAAAATTAACTGGGACTGGCATGAGCTTTTGAAGCATCAAAACCTACCCCTAGTGACCTACCTCCTCCAACAAGTCCATATATCTCAATCCTTCTCAAACAATCCTACCAACTGAGGACTAAGCGTTCAAATATATGAGCTTGGAGGCAGGAAGCATCTCATTCAAACCACCACAGAGTCTAAAGTTGAAAATTTAGAACATAGTTAGAAATTTTGTTCACCTAGTAAAATGGTAGTAAGTTTTTCTCTAAGATCCATGATCTCGCTAGCTCCAGAGAGTTAGTTTGGTTTCCAGAATCAGGCATGATTTCCCTCCTGTTGAGGTTGCCTTATGTCCAAGAGAGTTGCTGGTTACCACCAAGATATGAGTGCCACCATTGTACCTTTAGGAGTACCTAGTAGGGAAGATCATTGCTATGGTTCACAGGCATCACAACTGGATAGAAATACTTATTGCTTCCCTCCTTTGGAAGCTTGCATGGTACTTGTTGGTATTATGAAAGCTAGTCGGTAGGGAGGAGAGCTAGTCGGTAGGGAGGAGACTTTCAAGTCATATCCAGGTGGAATTTTCTGAGTTCTATGTTTGGAGTACATAATATTTTCAGTAACATCAATTTACCTTCACTTTTGGGAGGCAACCAAGGGCAACAAAAATGTCCTATATGGTTTTCAGTGTCTTTTGGATTCCCCTGACCTTATGCCTGGGGTTTATACTCTTGGGGGAAGTATTGCTAACCCAAGTGGCATAATTTCATTTAAGACATATAAGTATATGCACACAAATACACATATATGCATTATATGTAATTTTATTTTATTTTTTTATATAAGTACTTTATTTTTTTTCTTCAAGTTACATCTCAGTCACAAACCCTTCCCTATTCCCCCTTCCTGTCCCACCCTTCCACCTCCTTCCCCCCCAACAGCTTCTCTTTTCAATCCAACAAATGTTTCTTTCTCTTATAACAGTAAATTCTATACAAAACAGCAGAATTAAATATGCCACATTTATGAGAGTTAAATGGCCCAGTATACCTTCCCAATGTCCAGTTCATACATATTTGGCCCCTGACTTTAACCTTCTACCTTCTAACCATCTCCATGAGTTTAAAGTTCTATAACTGACTTAGCTTTCTTTAAATAAATATAAAATATGTTTAATTTTTTTAATCTTAAAAATGACAATAAGAATGATATTTTATAATGCCTGAAAATTATAAGAAAGTCAAGTTTTGCTATTCATAAAAAGTTTTAATTTGCACAGAACACCCACATATTGCATATTGATTTTGATTGCTTTTGTAATATGATTGCCAGAGTGTAGTGTGATGGAGACTGCATGGATTGTACAGCCTGAAATATTTATTATCTTATGCTTTAGAAATAGCTTACCAACTACCAGTCTCAGCACAATTAGTCAAAAAAGAGCATCACACAACCATGCCAATGGTTAAGCCATCTGGGTGAGTTTTACTACTGTTGTATCCTATCTGTGGTCCCCTTTCTACCTACAACAACCATCTAAATATCGAGGCCTATGGTGGATCCTCAAGAGATGAGTCCTGCTGAATTTAGCTTTCAGGATCCAGAATTTTTTAGCTATCTTTTCACCTTTAGTGTTGTTAATCTTTTTTTGTTTTGTTTTGTTTTTTGACACAGGGTTTCTCTGTGTAACCCTGGCTATCTTGAAACTCTCTCTGTAGACCAGGATGGTCTTGAACTCATAGACATCTGTCTGCCCCTGTCTCCCGAGTACTGGGATCAAAGGCATGCACCATCATAACATAGTACTTGCAAATGAAGAGTTACAACAGAGGCTATGCTGTGTAGCTTGCAGATGGACCAGAAGGCCTGTATCTGTTCTTTTGGAAGACCCCCTCTACGACACATAGTCCACCAACCATGTGTTTACTACAAAGCAACAAAGCCCAAAGTGGATTTGAAGAGAGGTCACGTGATAAGACAAATGCCTTGACCCCCTCCTCCTGCTCTCCCATGGATGACAACTCAGGGAACAAGCATCTGGGTAAAGGAGCTATTTGTGTTATCCATTTGATGATAACAGCCCCATCTTACATTCTGCTGCAATCTCAGAAGGTCTCCTGAGTGAGAACCGCTCAGTTAATCCAGAGAAGCCTTAGAAATAATAGTAGATATTTGTGTTAACCCGAGTGTCTGGGGATGAGTCATTTACATAGAAGTAGAAACAGAGTTTGGATGGGGACTTTAAAAGGTTCTAAAGATGGACAGATGGACTTCTGGGTTATCCAAAGCTGTGCAGGTAGCTTTGGGGTACAGGTCTACCCCAATGTGGAGAAAAGTCTTCAGGCAGACTTGATATTCCACAGGTGCACTGAGGCAGTTTTCCTAGTTATTGAAATATGGAGATGTTTTTGCACCAACTGGGAAATAACAGAAACAACTTCAATAAGCAATAAAATTACAGCTTAGCAAAATTCCCGCACATGTGATTTTAAAGTCGAGATCCCATGCATTGTGGTGCAGACTTTTCTGGTTAGGGCACTTGGAGTGCCAATCTGTGGAGCATGCCATGGATGTCAGGCTGTTTGTTTTAAGCATCGGGAAGTTGGATCCAGTTCCTAAAGTCTTGGTGTGTGGGATGTGTGGTGGAGGTAGGGGAGGAGCATCATATAACAAGCTGAGGAAGACAATTCTGCACACGGCCAAGAATTAAACTGAATTTGCTCATGGGAAGAAGTAGAGTTCAGGCCCAGGGAGAGGTTGTAAAGTTTCTGCAAGACCCTGTTCAATGACTAGGAAGCCATGGGCTTAAGCAAGTGACCATGAGAGTTCTGTTACCTCCCCTATTATGAACCCACACTCTGGCCTGTGTCTTTCTTTGCTTTGTTCCTGGTCCCCCACGCAGTCACTAGAGCAGACTATGCAATTGAGCTTCAGACAATGTACGGTGAGAGCACTGACGTACCTGCCAGCCATTGCTATCCATGTCTTCCTTTCTTTCATCCCTTCTGTTCTTCTTTGCCCTTCTGTGGTGATGATCTTCCATCTGGCCTGGTCATCCATTAGGATGCCCTGACATCCCCTCAGCCTGTGCTCCTCTCCCATCCTCCCTTCACCTAAGCCGTGCCTATCTCAGGATGGTGAAGGAGGTGGGCAGGACTATGCAGAGGTCTAGGAAGCACTGGGCACAGCCAGAGGGAAATGGAGGCAGCAGTATAAACCATTGCTCACCAATTCCCAGTGACCTCACTTGAAAGTAAAGCCATTGAAAAAGGTTAATACAATTCCCCCAAATTAGCCCATGACTCATAGAGTATAGTTTAGAGAGTAAGTTAGTTTGGGCTTTTCTCAAAACCCTAGGCAAAGATGTTGGTGCAGCTAGAATGTTTTGGAAGGTTTCCTAGGTAAGCAAGAGTGAGGACACAGGCTCATTAACGAGGGGAAGAGAATCCGACAAAGGCATGTGACTGTACTGCTCTTCACGTTAGGCAACTGGGACCCAATAATGCCAGTGACCCTTTGAGAGACCACACAGAATGCTTACCCAGAACCAGTCCTAGTGGCATGAAATAGACCCCTAATTCTAGCTACTTGTGAGAACGAGACAAGATGGTGGCATGTTCAAAGTTTTCCAAAAGACGTAGTCTATGGCTCTGGACACTGCTTCCTGTGGGTGCCAGTTTACCATTATTTGAGGTTGTTCCCAAGAGATTTGCTTCTTGGAGCCCTGGGCTTTGCCTTCAAGGGTCTAGATAAGCTCCAGAGGCCTTAGAGAAATCCCTAGGGCAGAAGAGCAAAGGCAGTCACCACACCTGGGATGGGAGCAGAGGGCATGCTGGGAACTGACCAGTGCAGCTACATCTGGATCCAGAGGCTGGCAGAAGCTGGAGCCTCCATACCCATCAACTTCCATGACCCAAGGATGCTTTAGATTTTAGAATGAGTTCATGAGTGATTTGTGCTACAACCTCTATGTCGCATTAGAAGTTTTATATCATACTTAATCTAGATAATTTGGACAATAAAAGGAAGCATGTTCTGGGATTTATATTTGTGCACTAGCGTATGTTTATTTATATACTAATGAGGATTAGCGCTTAAGCTGTTGAGTATTTTAATTGGCATACTGCCTATGATAGTATAGGTGCCTCCCAGGTCTCCTTACTGCTGCTTGAAGATGGCTTGATTGTGTCCTGATGCAGACTCCACTTTGGTCTTTTACCTGATCCTCACGACCTCGTCTCATGACAACATCATTTCTCTCCTTTCCACTCCCATCCCTGACCTGCCCTTTAAATTTTCTACATCTTTTACAGGAAGTCAAAAGATTGGATGTTGGATGTTTCTTGTCCTTGTCATATCCTCTAAAAAACAAAGCAAAACAAACAAAAAACCCAAAACCCTCTCTGCTTGTTCCTGGGTAAATAAATGTGTCTGATTAGGGAAAAGGTCATGTGTAAGTTGAGGGAGAAAGAACCCCATGATGAAGATTTCAAGTCATTTGTGTACTACACTAACCCTTGTGTTAAGAGCTTCCCAGCAAGAGCAGAAGACATCAGGAAAGGATTTGACCATGGAATGGGAATCAGCGCATGGTTCTGAAATGACTCAGACCTAAAAGCTGAGAAGAAATCAGGAGAAGGTCAGAGACAGCTGTGGGGTAAAGAAATCAGCACATTCTAAGATCTGAGAATCAGAGGGATGTGAGGGACATTTGGGTAAGGATGGGATTGGGACATGTGCGCCCACTTGGCTTCCTTCTACTAAAATGATGAGAAAGGCAGAGTAAGTATGACAGTCACCCATGGCATGATGAAGTCCAGCCAAGGGGTATTTCCTTAAGACGATAAAAAGTGACCCACATCCAACTGTTCTAAAGGTGGGAGAGTTACTCACATTCCTGAATAAGAGTTTACTGTTGACAGTGGTGAGAAAATTGAGCCAATGGGAAACACTGTAATGATCAACAACACGGAATACAAAATCTGTTCAGGGAAGGAAGATTGAGATTTGCAGCTTCCTGACTCAGATGTGAAAAAGTTTACACAGACAAATGGAGACTCAGGGTGTTGATCCAATCATAGTGATCAGGTAACACAGCGGAGGAAGCACAGGAGATGGATGTGAAGGGACTGAATCTCCTCTTCACACCTCGGGCCCAGCAGAATATGCTTAAGACAAAACTACAAGTAGGTTTGAAAGTGCAGTCTCGAGAGATGTGTGCAAAATCCCAAAGAGTATCCTGAAATAGTTGTACATAGTTTCCCCCAGAGACATAGAAGGAAGGGAGGTGGCACTTCTGCTGGGGAGTATATAGTTTACAGCTTTTTTTGTATGTGTATTCACATGTGTGGGGATCCTGTGTGTGCCCTGGTGCTCATGTGTGCTTCTGGAGGCTGGAGGTGTCTTGCTGGATAACTCTCTTCACTTACTGTATCGGGGCAGGGTCTTTTGCTGAACCCAGAGCTTGGCAATTCTGCTAGTCTGTCTAGGCCACTTGCCCTAGAGATTCCCTGTCTCTAGTGCTCAATTGCTGGGATTACAGAAAGGCTGACACATGTCTGTGACTTCCAGTGATACGATTCAGTTCCTTAAACTTGTATGGCAGGCACTTCACCTTACTGAGCCATCTTTCTGGTCCATGCAAAATTGTTTGATTTTTTCCTCTGTAAGCACACTGTAACTCAGATTGAAAATAGAAACCATGCCATGACAGATGTTTGGGGAGGGAGGGGCATGGACTAAGTAGACCTGAGGGTTCTATACAGGGAGGTGGAGTCAGGCCATAGTCAGGGATTTTAAAGAAAATAGAAAGAGAGTGAAGAGAGGATTTTTTTCCCAAGGAAGTCATATGACTAAGTTTGTATTTCAGAGAGACTATTACTGTTTTGGTGTATAGAGATCAGATAGAAAGAGTAGCCACGGGAGACCAGCTTACAGCCACCACTCCCACACTATCATGTGAGAGGGGGGTCATTTGGGTGAAGGTGGTAGAGAGGGAGCTGTAGAGATGCAGAGAAGTGGAAAAAATCAGGATGTGCTTTGAAGAAAAACTATTTAGTCGATGACCATATAAAGGAATCTAAGAGGAGGGAAGAGAGATTTTTCCTTTATTAATAATCACCATATGCAACTTCAAAATCATGGACAATAAAATTTCTCAGTAAAAAAAAAACATTCAGATTACTGCTGAATGCAGTGTTGCACACTGGCAAAGATACTCATTTCAGCTGGGCGCCTTTGCAAACTGCACTGGCTGCCCCTTCCTGGCCTTGTATCCAGCAGTCCCATTTTCTTCAATTAAGCTGCTGTTTAAAGACATGTCATCTGTTTACCATTAATTCATATTAATACAGTCTTCCAAGCGTCAACGGGAGAGGCAGGCTAGAAAACTGACATTATGTTTATATAATTTCTATGCTTTTCCAGATGCATGAACATTTTGATTCCAAACCAGCATTTTCAGAGGAAAATACAGAAAAAAAAAAGAGGAGAATAAACTCAATGCTGTTTTTAAAGAGAAGTATCAGATCTCATGCTGTTAAAAATCATTTTTCTCCCTGGCTTTTGCTTCACTTGTTCTTGAGAGTGAAAGCCCTAGAGTCCTCCTATCCCCCACAAACCACTCCCCTCCCTGCACCTCCCACTCCCCCAATGAGAACGCCCTTCCCTCATTTACTTCTAGGCCATCTGGCAGTTTTTCTTGGCCATGACTGAAAATTTTCTTAATATTTTCTAACAAAATTTGGGGTTTGTTTTCTTCCCATAGTAGTCCTTTTCATTTCCCTGAGGATGGAGAGACTCTGAGATGCTCTGATAAAGTTTAATTTAAAAGGGGATGGAGGAGAGAGTAAGCACGCTAACTCCCACTAAATTCAGTCCTCCCCACAAAGGCACCTTGATCGGTGTCCCTGTAAGTTGACTTGCTGACTCAGGAAACAGGCAGACAGAAACTCATGCCAAGCAGGGTTTTGTATGTCTGGGGGTTAGAACCAAAGCCAGCAAGTATTCAGGAGAGATGGAGTTGGGGGATCTCTTTGTGTCTAATTTCCTTTGCTTGTGCATCTGGAGCAGTTTCAAAGCATCGGACAGGGGATGGGATAGAAAGTGGTTAGAGTGTCAGAAACTCCTGGTGTGTGTGTGTGGCAGACAGGCATCTCTACACTAGGGCCAAATACTATGTGTAACACGTTCCTCTTTGTAACCCGCTCCTCAGCAAATCACCAGACTCACAGAAAAAGCACTATGCATTTCAGCAGTCATGTTCTACATATGTTAGTATTTCTCCCATTTTCTGCCATACCATCTGTATCAGGAAGTTCAGTGTCTCAGACATAGTGCAGCCATCATGTCTTGCTTCAGGACCCCATTTCTCTGTCTTCCTCCAGAGGTAAACATTGCTGTGAGCCTGAAGTGTGTCTCTCTTATCCATGGTTAGCACGCATTTAGTGCATTTAAAGGCTTCTCAGGAATTATTTAACAGTTTGCATTTCATTTTGAAACTTTACTTTTCCAACAGCGTCTTGCTTTTGAAGCTTATACATATCACTACAAGATCCGTGGCATATTTATTCCCACTGTTACACAGTGCCCTAGGGAATCAAACCCCACAATCTATCACCCATTGTGTCTTCCATGAACATAAGTCACTTCATTGCCTTGTTCTGTCTGACTAGTTCTGCAGTGGATGTCATAGCTGTCACTAATGGCTTCAGTTTCTTACTGCTCTCTGTATCCATGCCTTTACAAGTGGCTCTCTGGTCCCTCCCACTAGAATATGTCTTCCTGACCCTTGAATTGGGTTTGACCATATGCCTTCCTTTGGCCAATAAAATGTTATCAAGCAAGATGTAACCCACATTAGGAGAAATATTGTATGTGCTGAGGTGGTAATCCTGAGTCCCTGTCATTGCCACAAGAAGAATATGCTTGGGCTACTCTCTAAGTCCTGGATGGGGATGAATAGGGGGCACAGATAAGAACTGAGTACATAGTTGAATTAAGACTGCATCAGCTGATACCCAATTGGGTATGAACTGTCCTAGCGGAGATCAGAGACACACAGCTCAAGTAACCACTGTCTAGCCTACAGCTAGCTCTACAAGCTCAATCTATACTGTCACTGAGATGCCAATGTTTGTTACAAACCAAAGAACATCCTTGTAAGTGAGAGAAAACTTCTAAGATTTTTACCCAGACATAGACCTGCTGAATTTCAAGGGAAGTGAATTTTCCATTGGACTGGATTTTCCTCAAGACTGCACCAACCTCCATTTTCACCAGTGGAATGTCCCATTCTGTGTTCTCACCAGCACTTTGTTAATCTGTCCATTGGTGACCTTCTGTCTGGTTTCAGTTATTGTAACCAACCACAGTCTAAAAAATAGTGAACAGAAAAGTTCAGAAACAACACAAAGGTTTTAAAATAAATTTTATTGCAATGTATTATAATTGTTTAAGTTTTTTAATAAATAAATTTATTTATTTGTTGCTTCAGGTTACATCTCCATCATATTGTCCTCTTTCCCCCCTTCTCAGCCCTGCCCTCCCACCCTCTACCTCCTAACTCTTCCATCCCACTCCTCTGCGGTGGAGTGTCCCTACATAACAGTCCCTTGCCCCAGTTCAGAAGTCATATGAGGGCCAAGAGCCTCCTCATACACTGGGAGCCTACAAGGCAGTACCACCAGTGAAAAGTGTCTCATTGCCAGGGAGAGAAAACTAAACAAACAAACAAACAAAAAAAAGTCTATGTCCATGTTCCCTTTGGTGCGTTGGTTGTAGTATAGATATCCTGTACTATATGGCTAAAATCCGACTATAAGTGAATAGATGCCATGTGTATCCTTCTGTTTAAGTTTATGATTAGCTATTTTTAATGACTTGCCATGCTCAATGTATAAATTAAAGTTTATCATAGCAAAACCACACTTTGTACAGGTTCAGTTATTCACACTTGCAGGTACCTGTGCAAGGACAAGAAGCCCTTGGAGGATAGAACCCCTGCAGACAAGGGTGGGATGCTATAATTCCTTTTCCTCTGCACTTTTATTGTTTTCTTCAGAGGTTTACAATCCCATCTGAGACTGTCTTCAGCCATTACATCCTGGGCTTCAGATGAAGCCATTTTGAAAATGGATTCTTTTGCCCTGACTATTCTACCCATCAGCCAAGCAAGTCCTTCCATCAAACCATCCCAGCTAGTGTCTCTGACCCTGTGAAGAAGAGTCACCCTTTGCCCTTTCAGGGTCCCTGGTCTGTAGAATCTATGAGCATAGTGCAATCACTATTGCCCTGCCCCACAGCATTTTGGGACAGTTTCCTTAGCACCTCTAATCCCTTCAGGCAGTGTGGGGCCATGTTGGCTCCATTGCAGTGCAGGGGTTGGCCTCTACTTGCCTCTGTCCACTTTTCACCTCGAGCTTACTAGACTTGCAGCATCATTCCTCACTGGCTGATTTGAATGACTTCTTTAGTTTTGGCCAAGAAAATTTCTGGATTTGTTTTTGAATCATGTCTTCAAATATTCTTTGCATGTGTTATTTCTTTGCTGTGTATCTGGGCAGGTCTCAAAACAATCTTATCACATCATCCTGTCTGGTTTGTATCTTTAGCACAAGGGCTCAGGAAGCATGTGGCCAGTTCAGACTCTTAGATAAAGTCACGCTCAATCCAGTCACTTATTCGAAGTATTAATTGTGTTCCACTGAACACAGGCACTGTTATAGACCCCCTAGATGATAATAAAGGCATTAGATCTGATACTTATTCTCAAACTTATGGTCTGGTAGGAAGGATAAGGCATACATAAATAACCATGGTATCACATAAACTGCATAAAAGAGATACACAATTATTATGACTTGAACAATAGGCCAAACTAAACCAGGCTAGTGGAAGCCAGTTCAGGTGATTCCTTGCAGGGTGTGTGCCCCATTGGAGAGATGTGTCACACCATCACCTGCCCAGAGCCCAGCATCATGGCCCAGGTGACTCCAAATTTGCTATCTCTGGTCTGGACTTTGCAAGAGTTTCTTTCCCTCCTTACTTTCCCACCGCTGCTGATATGTTGATAGGAAATATTAGAACCATCTTCCATACTTCCTCTTAACTTCTCCCTCCTCCCTATGCACTTCTCCCTGTGTCCTGATGCTTTGTCTATGTATCCTGTGACAACTGTCATCAGCTCACACTTTTTTCAGCATGACACGTATATTTTGCATCTCTAACTCTAGACTTTCATGGTTCCCAGCTGCTGAGCTGAATTCCTTCCCTGAATGATCTCTTTTTTTTTCCTATGCCCCCTTTATGACTTTAAAACCTTCAAAACTTCCCTCTTGTGTTCTGCATCTCGTTTAAACCCCTCATCCAGACCTCAAGATTTCTTAAGCAACCACACTCTCAGTAGGACATGCTATTGCCTCAGAAATCCTGGGGCATCTAGATACTCTTTGTCCTGTCGCGTATTCCCAATCTTGTCCATGTTGCCCAGTGTCTGGAAAGTCTTAGCCTGCTGGCCCAATGCTCTCAGCAATTTTCTCTGGGAACTCTCATTACAAATATTCCATTGACTTTTCAAACTCCCAAGTGTAAAGTACTAAAAGAGGGTGCTTTCATATGGGGAGGGGTCCAAAATGGCTGGCGGTGAGGAGCATGGAGTGGTCAGGGAGTACCTGTGGGAGCCTGAAGGCGGCTGGCAGTATGTTCTTATTTCCTAGCAGGACAGACTGCTTACTTAAGGGCACAAAGCTGACCAATTTCTGGAACCTCCCATCTAACTCTGGGGACATTTCCACAACTTAGCACAAGTGTCACTGTAATGTAATCAACAGACAGAAAGATTGTGAAGACAGATTTCTGTCCAGAATGAAAAGCGCGTCTTTAACGTTTCAGTTTCTATAAAGAGGAGAATGAATGACCTTACTGTTACAACTATGCATCCTTGACGTTAAGATGGGATGAGGAAACGGGTGTTCTGTTGGGAAGGGGACGTGGATATGACCTTTGTGATCCCTCTGAAGGGTAAAATTCCCTGCTCCACAGCCTGTTTGGAAGTGCAGCAGCTTTCGCCTGAGCATAAAAAGCTGGATGAAGTGGAGACAAGAGGAAAGAGGGATGCGGGGATGCTAATGTTTATTAATCAGTAGTATAGGTAACACCCGAGGGATTTACATTTTTATTTAGTCATTACAGCAGCCCCTTGGAATAGGATTTTTATCATCACCCAAAATTTGAAAAGAAAAGGGAGGAAAGAAATTCAAGGTTAAGAGAGGCTAATAAAATTGCCCAAGAGCACACACCTGATAACTAGATAAAATAGAATTTCAGCCAAGTAAAGGTGTGGAGGGTGAAGTTCATTTTTTCCTATCAGTTCCTTCTACGTGGGTCTCCAAGGATACCTTCTCATCTAGAACGAAAGATTTTTATCATGCAGCCTACCAGAGGGTTGTTTTCTGCCTCCCTTCCACCTTCTCTCCTTTCTTCCCTTCTTTCCTTTCTCCTTTCTTCTGTCTCCCTTCCCCTCCTGGTTTTCAGTATCTGTTTTATGAGCGTGTGTGTATATATGTATGTACACATGCATGTGCATACATATATATGCACCTTTGTATGCATGTATGTGAGGGCCAGGCAATAACCTTGCTGCTTTTCTATTGTGAAGAGACACCTCAGCCAAGGCAAGTTATAAAAGAAAGCATTTAACTGGAGAATTGCTTATGGTTTCAGAAGATGAGTCCATGACCATCATGGCAGGGAGTATAGCAGCAGGCAGGAAGTCGTGGAGCTGGAGCAGTAGCTGAAATCTTATATCTGATCCATAGACATGAGGGAGGGGTGGGGGGAGAAGGAGGGGGACAGGGAGAGGAAATGGGGGTGGGAGCTAGGCCTGGCATGAGCTTTTAAAATCTCAAACCCCACTCCCAGTGACACACCTCCTCCACCAAGGCCACACCTACTAATCCTTCCCCAAAAGGTCCACCAAATAGGGACAACCTTTTAAATATGTATAGGAGCCTATGGGAGTCTATGGGGGCCATTATCATTTAAAACACTACATCATCCACTGGTTTTGTTTGTTTGTTTGTTTGTTTATCTTATTTTTGAGACAGGTCTCTCATTGGCCTGCAGTTCTCTGAGCAGGATAGGATGGCTGGCCAATCCCCTCGGAGATCTACCTGTCTCAGCTCCCTCAGTGCCAAGATTACAGGAGCCTACCATCACACCCTTTCCTTACATGGGCTCTAGGAATCAGACTCTCATCTTTAGAGTTGAATGGCAAGCACTTTTCCAGGTGGTACTGCCAGCTTAGCACCTTTGGTGGTCTTTTTTTTTTTTAAGAAACATGATCTCAGTCTGTCTCCTAGGCTGGTCTTGAACACAGGGTCATCCTGCATCAGTCTCCTGAATATTGAGTTGGTGAGGGCCACATCATACCGTCCTTGGCAGGACTTTTAAGAATGTTTATTATATTATCTAACAAAGAGAACAAATCAATAGACATGGGACCAAAAGGAGAGAAAGGCTGGAGAACTGACCAGCTTCTATAGTTTTTTACCTGGTTGGCCCTTGACTTGAAGAACAGGAATATTTAACTCAGCAAAGCAGATCCTCAAGAGCTAACTGTATTCATGGGGACATCTAGAATCACTGCCATAAAGGTATTTCTGACCTAATATGGAGTTGTGTAAAACAGCTTTAATTCTAATACAGTCCCTAACAAAGCCGGCCATAAAGAGCCAGCACCTCACCTCTCCTGGTATTACTGTGGACTACTAGATAGTTCCTAAATTGCTTTTAAGAAACTCTGGCTTGGGCATAGATACGTGGTATGAAGAGATAACGTCAAGTATCTCTGGATTCTCATCACCTGTCTTGAAGCACCAACTGGTGTCTGCTGTCAGTCATGGTAGCTGCTTTGGAGAGATGTGCTTGGTTAGGTAACTTGATCTCTCCTGATTACTTTTCCATTTAGAAAAGAAGGGGTATCCGAGATAGTCAGTCTGAGGGGCATGGTGTTTTGATTGAAAATCCACTCAAATAAACTGATGCATGTTTGAAAAATAACCCAAGTGACAATTGAAGTACTTTTGTATTTGAAAACGGGTCCTATGATTCTTTGACCAGATGCCATTAGGTGAGGGTTCTCATAGGAAACCCCAGAAGGAAGAATTTTATTATAGAAATACAAGGGTGAGATCTCATGTGGCAGGGGGTGAGGAGTGGATTAATTTTTTTTTTTTTTTTTTTGCCTGTGTTACAGTGTTAGAGCAAGAAAGAGAGGCAACCATTGTAGAAACATTGACAATAAAATATTCTTTATGGTTTCCTAGCCTGAATTCCATGTGTGCTTCCAGATTCATGCTCAATTGCACAGTGAGTGTATGCCCCTGTGGGTGAATTTGAACACAGGATTGGTTGTGTGGTTAATTGCAGCCGAGAGAGCAGTTTAGTTTGGCTTTTGCTGAGAGATTTTAGACTTTACTCTTTTAGTATAAGTTCAAAAAAGAAGTCCTGGCAATTGCTAAAATAAACTGTAGATATTTAAATTCCTAAACCATTGTCTGTGTGACGTAGATAGCAGACCAGTTTCTGGAGGGATTACTTTGGATTGTGCCTTTTGAAACGGTCTTGGAGTTTAGGAACCAGACAGTCAAGGTCTCTGAAATTAAAATAGGCCCCATAGTCAGCAGACAGAGGAATTTAAAAGGAAAAAAAAATCCAATTGAGGGAGAAAGATAGTAACAATCTCAAGGACGTATTAATTATGTCATTAAGTCAGAAATCAGATGCAGAGACTGAGGGTCCAGCGGGATATTGGGTGTCTTCTCTTTAGTCACGCTGGCGTGTTCTGATACTGTTGACACTTTCCATTGCTCTCTGACGTCCAGCGGCCCTGATCAGTGAGAAGCACCAGAAGAGGGTCAAGGAGAAGGAGTTTATCCCACCAGCGCCCTCCTGATGGGTCCTTCAGGCCAAAGGCTGTTCGTAGCTCTTGCCAGGAGACAAGTCATACACTGCTCACCCTGCCTCACCCTCCTAACTTGCCTTTTCCCTGGGGACTCTCATATGTTAACTCTGCCACCCTTTGTGTTCCTTCTACTATTGTCAATAGTCTCTTTGCTAAGATATACTTCAAATTGCCATTTTTCTTGTTTTGATATGTCACCTGCTTCCTGTTGAGTTTTACGTCTTGCACCATCAATATAAATAGGAAGAAGGGAAAAGGAAGGGAAGGAAGGAAAGAAGGAAGGAAGGAAGGAAAGAAAGAAGAACTCTGTGATTTGTGGTGTTCTGCAACATTGCTGAGGTAGAGTGAGCGACATCTGCTCATGTTTGTTCCCCTGACAACCTGTGCAGGCACAGCCCAGGGCTATGGAGTGGCAAGGAAGCAGCAGGTAGTTAGGGGGGCCACAGCTCTTGATTGTACTGAAGTGACAGAGAGGTAAGCACTGACCACTGGGTAATTGTCCTCCATGGAGATGGACTTGTGCAAGGGGAGGCTATTGGATTTTGTGCAAGCTCATTGCTTATTCAATGCAAATTTGCCACACATCCTGAAGCTTTATTGGGCAATAAGTGCTAGGGTTTGGTTTTAGTCTTTTAAATTATTTAGATGATAGTTTTTCTCTTCTGGCTAAATTGAGTGTTCAGGATTTGAATTCAGCAGTGCAGAGACCTATGTGATAATTCTGAAAGGGAATTGTCCTCCTGGGGCCTCACCTGAGAAAAAGAACTTTTTTGTTTCTTTCTGTTGGGATTTAAGATCCACGAGGTAAATTGGGTATAGCAATTAAAATGTGGACAAAATCAAGTGGAAAATGGATTTAATAGGATCTCATTGTTGCTAAATTTTAATAGTAGTTGGGGAACCATGTCGTAGGCCATTTATAGAATAGTTTAGGCTAGCTAATTGGGTGTTTAAAGAATTCAGCATTATTTAGGGTGTAATTGGTATATCTGTATACCAGCAAAACCAAAAACAAACAAGAAACTCAATGTTGGTCAAGACAGTCAGGCTTCCTGGTCTCCGAGGATACATGCTAGCTAATGTGTGATAACTGAGCAAATTTCATTGCCCCTACATGAAATAAGAAGCAAACAGTAGAAACTTTATTGTATTTTGGCCTCATGCTCAATCACTCATATAGGGTTAATCAAATACAGATTTTTGTCATCACTTCAGTGTGGGTGGTCTCAATTTCACATCTTGCTTCCTAAGCTTTATATTTCTGCAACTAAACACCTTCATCATCTGTAAAGAAAAAAAAAAACAAAAAAGACAAGTTCCCAGAAACACAGCTTATAATGTTTACAGAAATGCTGGTTACACTCTTGTAGGGGTTAGATAAATTAGATTTAGAAAATATATAGGAGTTTCTGATACTGTCTCTTAATTCGGGGCATGAAGAGCATTATCAGCATGAAGTCAGCAAAAACAGGAAAGACTTAATAGACTGAAAAACAAGGTTGAAGTCAGGAAAAACAGGAAAGACTCAATAGACTTGAAGAAACAAAGTATCTGGCCTGTCATTGTTTTCAGCTGCTAAGTGGGTGGAGCCCAAATTAAGCTGAAACAGAGTTCCTCCTATTTAAGGACAGTGCATGGAGCCCAGAAAGAAGAAGAGAGCTCCAAGAGTCCTGCTGAAAAAAGGGCTGGCCATTGATGGCCAGCTCTCTCCCTGAAGCAGAAAGAAGCCCGTGAGCAAAGAAAGCCTGAGCAAGACACCAAAAGGCCAAGGACTGGACCCTGTGGCTCAGCTTTTGCCTAGAGGGGTTTGATCTGTCTGATCAGTGGCCTAGGGGAAACTGTGCCTGGCTTTAAGGACTGAGGCAGAGCAGCTGAGTTCCTGATTCAAAAGAAGTAAGTTGGCTTGCAGACGGCTGGGGTCTCCCACAGAGAAGAAAGCATGAAGCCTTATTTAAGGTGAGACTGCAATAACCAACTTACCCTGAAGAACCTGCATCTGAGAGATCCAGAAGAAGGACTGCTAAGTGCGTTAAAGAATCGACAACAAAGACTGTGTTCCTGACGACTGAGGACCTGCCCCAGAGACTGTATCATTCTAAAAGGTTATGAAAGTAGTTGTTATAATTATCAATAGGTTTAGTGGATAGGTTAAAGGGGTTGTAGGAATTTATAGGATTAATAATTAAGAAATTGTTGGTGTTTGTTATAAGTGAATTTAGTAATAAATAAATAAGTGTTAAATAATAATTTAAAAGTTCGGTTACACACTCTCTGGCCTGTAGACTCAGGACGTCAGGACCCTGGCTCCACCTTTGCTCTAAGTGACGCCTTCCTAATTACAGTCTCTGCAGAAAAGGATGAAATTGAACAACAAGGCAATTTCTGCAAGGAATCTTCCAAGATGGCTTTCTTCATTATCTTCCTTGGACCAGATAAGCATTCTGTTTTGCCTTCAAAAGAATTTTTATGAGCCAGATGTTCCACTCATACTGTATTTTGCGATTGTAGAAGGAAATCTGAGCACCTGGGAGGAAGGGAGTATTTAAAGAATGATAAGAAAATTCCCAACTTGCACAGCCCATTGTCCACGTGTGCTGTGCTGCCACTGTATGATGAGTTTTGTGTTGTTGGATCAGACAAAGCAAGGAGGGGGGGTGCTTGCTTTGTTTTAGACACTATTGAGATGTTTCTATCCAGCTGGACTCTTTTAAAAGATCTCCAAGAAAGCATGCTATGAAAACTGCCAGATTATGTGAAGTATTATCTTAAAATCACTCAAAACCCAGCCATTCTGAAACTTCTAATTTAGGAGTGAATCACAGTCCAGAGTGAGCCCTGGAGTTCCACTGAACAGTTTAATCTCATTGTTCTGAAAATATCACTAACCATCCCACCACCAGCTGGAAGACTACATTTTAAAGAGAGAAAGTGTTTTTGTCCCTTGTATCCTTTTCTTTCCCCTGGGTGACTTTATTTGCTGTAACTCTATTGACCAACAACTGAATTCAAGAAAAACTTGAAAAAGAAGATGTTTTTCAGATGGTAATGCAAGTTAAGATAGAAATTGAGTTAGATATAGAACTTTAAACTCACCGAGATAGATAGATAGATAGATAATAGAATATTCTTATTAGTTACCAAATACATATGGACTTTACATTAGGAATGTCTGTTATTCCTTACAGTTTTCCTAATTGTTAAAAAAAGACATATAACTGTATTTGACAAAAATTTGTATTTTACAGTTTTTGAGGCTTGTTCCAGGTTTTATCCTCTGTGATGTGTACCCTACCCTTTTCTAATTGGAAATAAATTTATTTCTTATAAAAAAGATTAAATAAGTAAATAAAGGATACAAACAAGGAAAAATAAATCTGTAAGTGATTGGTTGACTAGCTAAAAATATTCGTACTTTAAGTAGATGCAAAGACTTAGTCTTCACCTGGGATTCAGGGCATCAGGGGCACAGGAGAAGGTGGATGAAGGCAATGGTCTCTCGTCACTGCCTCGAAGCCTCTATAGGGAGGCAGTGATATTCTCCTGATCAGTCTTAGTGCTGATGGCAGTAAAGGCGGCTGGCAGCTGTTAGTGATGTATATGCTAGTTTTCAAGGAAACGTGTTTTTTTGTCCCTCTGGGATTAGGCTCCAAGTCTTATGCCTAGCCTGACTATTTTAGAATAAAGTAAAATAATGATGAAAACTTCCCAACTCTGCTTCCTATCCCTGGCCTACAACTTCACGTGTATGCATCCCAGTATGACAAGACTAAATCATTTTCTTATTCCATTGAGTGGACAAAAATGTCAGCCTAGGGATGTCAAAGTATGCAATGCCAAAAGACACAGAATGGTGGCATGGCATAGAGAGTTAAAAGCATGAGCTCTGTACCAGACTTCCTGGTTTCCAATTCTGAATCTCTACTTATTAGCTGTGTGATCATTCTTGTTAATTAACTGTTCTATGCCTTAGGTTTGTCATTTAAAAAAATGGAGAAAAACACTAGTGCCAGCACCATATGCTTGTTGTAAACTGTTGATGAGAAGAGCTCAGACTAGAGTGGCTGGCAGATAGAAGGTGATATAACTACTAATAACAATGTCAGTTTCCAATTCTGATTATTAATGGAGACTTCCAAATTCCAGAATCCACTATTTTAACCATTCTTGCTCTAGGATGCTCAAACACCTAACTTTTGTATAGCTATCTCATCTAAACGGAAAGATTCTCTCTTGGAGTAGAACGCTCAAAGACACAGGATGTACAGAAAACTCACAAGTCTCAGGAAGGTCCTGAAACCTAGAAGAGTCACAAGTCCTCTTCCCAACATTACACAGGCACTAAAAATTGCTGGGAAGAGGAAGGCTTTCTGAGGATGCTAGGAAGTTACGTAGGGACCTCTAGGGACACAGGTCTCATGAGCTGTTCCTGCTGCTGTGCTGCACTTTCAGTGATGTGGCTGCCTCTGAGCAAACCATGTATAAAAGTGAGAATTTTATAATTTTGATTTCTTTAAAAAACAAATGGGAATATGTTTTCATTTTTATCCCAGTTATGGGGATACAGCTGCTTTGCAGCAGATGACTAAGATTTGTCTTGTGCTCTAGCAGGAGCATGGTTTTGTCAGCTGGAGGTAGTTTCTGCAAGTGTGTGTGTGATGCTTGGAATTCTGGGAACTTTTCAGCGGATATATAAATGTTAGAGCCCCATTCCTGTTGGCTGGTTGGTGGTTGGGGGTTGATTGCGGTTGGTTGAGATTTTTCAAGTAGTCATGTGCAAAAAAGTGAGAAGAAGAGATTAGATATCCTGTTGCTGAAGGTCAGACTTGCCCCGAGGAACTCGACACTTTTAATCAGCAAGAAGTAGCCTAACAATAACATCGTCCCTTTCGCCTCTATCCTTTTTCCTCTCCTACCCAGTTTTAGGAAGTTAGTAAGGGTGAAGAACGGTGGAAGAGAGAAAAAGGAACCCACAAAGTAGCAAGTTCCAGCTGCATCTATGCACATCCAAGTAACTCCAACAAAAGCACTGGACCTCTAAGCTTTTGGGGAGGATTGCTTCTTTGGTGTGCCATTGGTGTTTCACCTGGGACAAAGGGGTGTTTATGTCTCCCCAGGAAAAGTCACACAGCCCAGTTTCTCTGAGCTCCCAATATTTGTCACCAGGTTCATTCTGTTTTATTCTCATGGCCATTATCAGTCGTGAGGAGACACAGCTGTCCCTGTCCTTATCACCAGTGTGAAGAATCCGCGTGCTGTATTCATCAAAGAAGAGCAGACCTATGTCTCTATGAGGCTTCTAACACTACCAGGGATTCAACTTCTCTTTCTTATTCACCACATGATGTCTTTCAACCTTGCCCAGTTTCTCCTAGTCACCAACTAGCATCTCCTTTTCTCCTTCTCTTGCTTCCAAGGGATAACCTTGCTTTTTATTTCTTGGAAAAACCAGATATAAGGCCGAAGTGCCTTCACACTGCCATGATATCTCTTATGCAGTGAAATGCATTCATTCACATGTATGTGTGCTTGAGGGGACAGACTGTCCTTTGTACTTTTGATGCTGCCCAGGGCTCACTACATCTGTTATCCTACTTTTTTTTCTGTTTGTGATGTGCTTCCTCAAGTGAATCCTTTTCACATCCACATTGAGATAAACTTGCACCCACAAGCTCACAAATGTGTTTGTGCACAGGCCTGCACATGTGTATACACACACACACACACACACACACACACACACACACACACACACACACCCTTTGCCTTAATTCCATATCCCTTTCAGTCAACACCCAAGATAACTCATTCTTCCTATTCACAGCCACATTTAGAAGACTTGTTCCTATTTTCTGTTTCTTCAAGGACATTCTTCCTGCTCCAGTGTCCTACATCTTGTAAACTCTTAAAGGCATTTTAGAGTTGTTGCTTCTTTGCTCTTTGTTCAGAACATTTCTCAGATGTGCACATGGAGTTCCCAAACGTGCACAGTGATGCACAAGATCTCTGTGCTGGTGTGACTTCTGGACAGATGGGTGCAGCCTTGAACCCGGAAGAAACCCCTGTCATCTGAGTTGCTGCCTTGCCTGGGGAATGAGGGGCAGCCTCAGGGATGTGCTTCACAGGGCTTTCCTCCATGGACTGATGACAGAGCTCTAGCCACACTACTCCAACTTTCAGTTCCCTTCAGCCACACCATGGTTTGATCAGTCCTTCCTGAATCTTGCACATAACTACTGCAATCTCTGCTTCTTCTCACTTTTGTTGAAGCTACCATCTTGGCTTTTACCAGGATCTCACTTTAATCCCAGAACCAACTCCAATTCTTCCACTGGAGGCACACTCTGTAAGCCCCCATGTTCCATCTCAGAACCTAAAAGATGTTTCTATCCCTGGATGTTCAGGAAAACAGCTCCAAGCTTTTCAGAGACCTAGCACTGGCATTACTAGTACGTAAATTAACTCTGAGTTCCCAAATATGTTACCAGGTTCATTCTGCTTTATCCTCATGGTCATTACCATGGTTAATTTACTGCAGAAAAACCAAACCACACTACACCACACACACACACACACACACACACACACACACACACACACACACAC
>CAJQZJ010010085.1:8875337-8889903 GCA_907164525.1 Lophiomys imhausi | reverse complement strand
AACATCATCATCATCATCATCATCATCATCATCACCATCACCACCACCACCTCCACCATCACAATAATCATCATTGTTATCACCATCATCATCATCAACTCCAGCAGCAGCAGTAGCAGCAGCAATGGCTGAGGATAAGATACATCCTTCCAGGGGCTGGAAAGATGGCTCAGCAGTTAAAAGTGCATACTGCTCTTGCAGAGAACCGGTTTGGTTCCAGCACCCAGGACAAGTGGCTTTCAACATCCTGTAATTCCATCTACAGGGGCTCCAAGTAATCTTCTTGTGGCTTCTGTGGACACCTGCTTTCCTGTGTACATACCAACACACATATACACATAATTTAAAAATGATAAAAATAAATCTTTTTTTCAAAGATATGCTCTTATATTGCAAGTTTCTGGCAACCTGCTTCCACCAGTGAAGGGCCTTCTCCCAGTCTTTTCTACTGCCAAGTAATGCCATCAAATTCTGAAATTACCAGTGGCTGAATCCATTGGTTAGGTAAGAGTCTTCATGATCCAGTCACTCTCCAAAAGCTCAGTATCTGAACACACTGGGGGAGGCATCCTGAGCAGGTTAAGCTCTCTGGGAGACCTTTGTCCAAACCATAGCACTACTGTATGGTTTTTACATTCTTTTTTACAGATGGAACAAGGGGACTGAGAGCGAAGGAATTAGCTGTCATGGTCACACTCATGTTTGAATCGCAGACTCCAGAACCATTGTCTTTAAAAACGGTCTCCTTCTCCCGACCCCTTACTTATAACCTAAGAGGGAAATCAAGTCTGAAGTGGGAAAACAAGTCAATGCATGCTGTATTTTAAGCCAAAGTAGGAAGTGAAACAGGGCTGCACTTTCCCCTAAGTTTTCCAAACAAGGCTTTTTAAAACCTCATTTATTCCTATCTGAGCATTGTAATATAAGATTTCAGCTATTTCCATTAAAATAAGAAATGGCCAGGTAGCCAAGTAAACTATAGAACATTGTAATTGCCCATGTTGCAGAAATGTCTTTGGATCTGTTTCAAAGAGGCTTGTTATTGTACATGTCATAACTATTACCACATGAGCACATACACACACTCTTTAAAATCCTAATCAGTGTTTTTGATCACTGGGGCCCCAATGACTGCGGGTTCTCTAAGTATTTTGGTTGCTCCCTCTAAAGATTGAAGCAGCACACGAACTTCAGTTTGGACATACCACAAGCTTCCTAGATTCCAGAGCGTCCGGTTTCTCTACGCTTTTTCCCGTGATGTACATTGTGATCCCAGCTTCCCGTTTCTAGTGAATGACTTCCTACAGATTACATGCCAAGTCTTTCCCTGGGCCCCTATTTTCTTTTCCATGTAACAGGAGTGGCGGTGATCCATTTTGTTTGCAGTGAATTTTTCATCAAGTGTATGGACCCAAACTCTTAAAATACTGTGATCGCTGCTCTGCTGCTGATCGGTGCCCTGCTGCTTGCTTCTCAGATGTGAAGCTGGGAGAGGCAGCGACCCGGAACCAAAGGTCTGCTCTGCGGTCTCAAACTATCCATATGGGACAGAGCATTGAAAGTCCAACACAGCCACCAAATCACTCATGATCTCCAATGGACTTTAACTGAACTGTAATAAAACTAACATTTTAGCCATCCTGTGCCTGCTCTTGGGCCTCAGCTTGCAGTTGAGCAGAAGGAAATGCAGCTGGCTTTCTTCCAAGTCCATCAGGAAGCAATATTTCAACTTCCCATATGCCAATTCCAACCATCAACAACCTGGGGGACCTAGAAAAGTGAAAGCAGTCCTACATAGGAGAGGAAGAAGGATACAGAAAAGGAAAAGTAGGAAGTCCCTGGGGCTAACCTCCAAAACCCATTAAACAGGACCATTTATCAGCTTGTAATCTCTTCCCCTAAATGTCGGAGTTTTCAGTTATCCTTCAAATAACCAAAAAGAAGGGTGGAGAAACACCTTCCCCACCCTCTGGGCATGGGACGTTGCTCTCTTAAAGTGACTTCCTGCTGATTTGGGTCGTAGTAGACCTGTTTGGGGCCCGAACCCAAATGGAAAAAATGGTCTTAAAAGTGTGTTGCAAGTTAGTATGAATGTTGAGTCAGATATAGACCTTTAAACTCATGGAGATGGTTAGATAGTAGAATGTTAAAGTCAGGGGCCAAATATGTATAAACTGGACATTGGGAAGGTATACTGGGCCAATTTACTCTCATAAACGTGGCATATTTATATCTGTTGTTTTGTATAGTATTTACTGTTATAAGAGAAGGAACCATCTGTTGGACTGAAAGGGGAAACTTCTGGGGGGAAGAGGGTGGAAGGGCGGGATAGGAAGGGGGAATAGGGAGGGATTTGTGACTGAGATGTAACTTGAAGAAAAAAAATAAAGTATTAAAAAAAAAAAAAGAAAAGTGAAAGCAGAACTTCAGGCTTTCACGAGTAATTTGCTGTTGTTCAACTCCATGGGGAAACTACCCCAGGGAAGAAGGCTGCGCCGTCCCTGCCGTCCTCCATACACTCATCCATCATTTTATTATGTCATGATCTATGAATTGCAAATTATACAAGGTCGTAGGGTAGACGTTGTAAGTGCTAGGAAAGACAGGTAAATAAATGCTTGGACAGTGTAGCATGGGGATGAGGGCTGGAACAGGGTATATATACTGTCCACAGGGCACAAAGAAGAAACCCCAACTCTGGTCCTTGAGGGGGGCTAGGAGTGGACTAGTCCAAGGCAGATCCAGAAGAGATGTGAACAGAGTCTTGAGGTTGAGAAAGCATTTGGGGACATGGGTGTTCCAGCCAACGCCAAGAGACCCTCTAGTGGAAATGCTAAGAATACAGTGACTTTTAACAGGAAAGCCCACAGAGACCTGGATGAAGTGGACAACATGCTCCTTTGTGGCAAATCTAAAGTGGAATACTGTCATTTTCTCCTAAGGAATGTCGCCATTACTTCCCTCTCCCCTAAAACTATATCCTGGGAGAGGGCGTGTGCCCATGGATTGAGATCCAGGGTACCTAAACACATGCGTTGAGAACCATGTGCACAGTTCCTAAAGGAAAGTTAGGGGGCAGTTCCTGGAAGATTGGCTTTTGAATCGTGATAATACATTTTCCACTGAGGCTCAAAGATCTGGCAGGTGGACAGCATCAGTTCTGTAGGAAATTACTAAGTGTGAAATCTCAGTCTATCACAGACTAGCTGAAAAATTCCAGACAAATTACAGATCCCTCTTAGCATGGATAATGGAGTTATTAAAAGCTCTCTTCCCAGGGCTGCTCTGACATACGCGCAAGTGTGGTCACGGACACGCAAGGGTACTTAGTTAGCAGAAGCTGTCTTACTTCATATCTGTGCTGTTACAGCTTCACGACTCATAGAGCAGAGGACGGCCTTTCTCATTTCTGACCTCCTGCCCATCTGTCAACACCTCAGAATCTGGTGACTTAAAGCAAGAATGATTTATGATTTTTGTCCAGTTTGTGACTAGACTGGGGTTCAGCTGCATAGCTATGGCCCTGGTCTTCCTTGGGGTTCACTCATGTGGGTGGTGAGGTCCCTTCCCACAGTTTCTTTGGGAACGTGCCTGGATCCTGGGCAAGGATGACCAGAAGGAATGACTTACATTAGAACCTGGGATGCTATGCCCTCTCTCAAACAATTTGGGGACTTCTACGTACGCACGGTTTGTCTACCAGGGCATCAGGTTTCTTTATCGGTCAGATTATCTGAGATGACAACATTGGAAACTTCTAGAAACATATTCATTACTGGTATGGCCTCTTTCCCACCACATTCTATTGATGAAGCAACCAGACTCAGTGTGAGAGAGCACACAAGAGCACACGGTTCAATGTAGCTCCCCCAAATGACTGACTACTCCATACTTCAATTTTTATATAGTTCAGGTGTACAATCTCTTAACCCAAACTTTCAAGGTCAAATTTTGTTATGTATTTTATATTATATTAAGACAATAAAGAGTTAATTTAATGAATACACCATGTATTAGCTTTTGCTCTCAGTAGAATTTGGAAAAACACTCTCAAGCAGGCACATCAATGTTTTTGTAGGAAGATATTTGACTAATTGGAATACCCACAGGAAACAGATAGCCTTGTGTAAGGTAAGATCAAATCCTGGTATTTTCAGAGAGTTTTACACTTTAAATTGTGGACAAAACATCGTGAGCCTACACCTTAAGCCAATGCAACTTAAAGAAAAAGTGCATTTCTGTCATTTTGTGGGTGTAACTGGTGATTGCTTGGGTTCTCTGGGAGGCACGCATTAAAGTAGAGTTGGAAGCATGAATGGTTTGGGGCAGAGGATACCTGTGCAAGATGAAGGAGAGCATGGTGCAACTGGAGAAAGCCCCCAGGCTATGAGCTAGGCCTAGACATTCATGAAAGGGAATGAGAAGGGAGGGGAAATTGAGATACTCCAGGCGCTCAGCCTAGGAAATGGTGCCCCCCACTGTGGGCAGGTCTTTCTACAATTAACCTAATCAAACTACTAACCCACAAGCCTGCACAGAGACCAGTCTCCCAGGGGATTCTAGAGTTCATCAAGTTGACAATTGAGATTAGTCACCATAACTTCCAAAAACATGTTCTACAAGCACCCAGTTCAGAGTCTATAATGTTAAGTAAGAGGTCTTTGTATTTACAAAGTCTTCCAAAGTAACTGTGTAGCAGGGGCTGGGAATTGTGAAGGGTGCAGAAAAGGTGTCCTCAATAATTCTTACCAAAACTCCTACCAGCTTTTCCAATGTGTGAGCAAATAACTGTCCTCAGAGGTTGGTCAGCCATGCAGACTGGACAAGCACATTGAAAACTGAGTGTGCTTTTATCAAGATTAGTTAATACCCCATAGTAATTAGCTATTAGTAAATACAGTTCCCACTAACTTCTATAATTAGATATAAAATTCCTCTAGAAGTGATCAAAAAAATGGACAAGGGATCTAGGAAACGCTTAACATATTAGACTTTTTCTCAAAAAAGAAAATCCTCTCAGGAAACTACTGTAATGTCCACTATGGGCCAAAATTTTGTGTAAATCAGGGTGCAATAGCTATTTTTTTTCCTTTAGCTGCTTCTGTAGGACTATAATGATAAGAAAAGAGGGGGAGACGTGCTTTGCAGGGCTCCTTAGCAGCTGAGGAAGAAATGCTGCGATCACAATAGAAGGAAAATAAATTTTAAAAGGGAAGAAAGTGACTAAAATGAGCACTCTTTCAATAGGCGAGCCTCATTTCTAGATGTTACCATTACAGCTGAGCCTGAGCTCATCAGTGCTGATGGGGCCTTGACAGCATGAGCCACTGGCAAGTTTACTTTGTCCATAGTACAGTTCATCATGGTAGGGAAGGCATGGCGGTGGGAGTGTCAGGCAACAGGTCAGGAGACAGAGAGATGCTAGCTCCCACTTTCCCTTCCATTTCTATTTGTTCAGGGCCTCATCCCATAGGATGATGTGGTCCACATTCAGGGTGTATCTTCCCTGTTTTTTTTTTTTTAAGCCTTTCTGGAAACACCCTCATGGACGCGCCAAGCTGATAAAGTTTCTGTCAAGTTTGCAATGAAGATGAAACAACACATCTTGCTGCTGGGGATGGAAACCCACCTAGGAGGCATTCAGTGGGTGTCTGGCTGCCCACCCACAATGATCAGGCTAGGACGGGAGGTAAGAGGAAATCGGGCAGGGTTCTTATCCTCAAGTAGTTCCCTAGTGAAGGAGAAAGCCTTGTAAATAAATAGCTGTGACTTAGCTGGAGAGGCAGTCTCACTGAGGTGTGATGTTGTGAAGATACATGGCAGAGGCAATGTATCCCATACATGGAAGGTGAGCCTGAGATGGCCCCGCTGTTCTGTGCCAGCATCTTCAGGACTGGGGAGTGAAGAGGCTTCTATCCTGGTGAGGGTATGGAGGCTTCTCAAGAGAAAATGAGAAGTTGATGTGGGGAGAAGATGTGGGAGATGAAACCAGGCAGTAGCCATTCTGGGAAAACTCTAGACAACATGCGAGGGGGGCTGGGTGCCTTCTGTGGGCCACAGGTAGCACATGACTCAGTCCTGGACTGGTCACTTTGGCCTGACTTCTCTGGATTGGGTGGGCTCAGGTATCCAAATCTCAGAGCCTTTTCTATGAGATCCATATACACAGCCAGCTGTTTCTGGCTTTTCATCATCTTCTTCCCACTTGTTCAGCACCCAGGCTGCTGTGGCCAGCTGGATGGGGAGGAGTCAGCACAAACAACTCTTGATGCCAACATTTTACCCTCCAATCCACCAGTTCCCATGCAAGAGCTTCTAGCAGCTGCTGCTGCCTCCCAGGGGAGCCCAGGCAGTTGTCTTTTTGGCATGTGGTGAAGGAACTAATGGAGACCTTGCCATGCCAACCCACCAGGCTTAACCAATCAATGCAATGGCTTCCTACAGAAAATCTAACTGGACTGGAAATCCAACACAAGAGAGCCCTGTTCCCCCCTTGCATCCACACACTCTGGATCCTTTTTGGGTTAGTGAAAGCCTTCCACTATAAAGATATAACACAAGCCTGGGGGAACCAACCTAGAAAAGAAATAAGTTTCAGTTATCATTGAATAATGTCTTTTTCTTTAATGTGTGGAAGGAAGAATTAGAATTTGAAAAGCACAGAACAGTGAAGTCAACGGAAAAGGAAAATTGCCATATATGGCAGATACTATGCTAAGTGAATTAAAGATTTTATAATCACCACAAACCTGACAAGATAGGGCTTAATGTCCTGGCTTTTCTGAGAAAAGGCTAAGACTCAGAGAAGTTGGATACATTGCTTAGTATGAAGCTTAGGATCTGAGATCTGTCTACCTGGACAGCCCCAGGAAAAAAATGAAGGAAGATTTGGAGTCATAAAAATATGACTCCTCAACTGACAGTAATATTGTCAACGTGACAGGATCTAGAGTCGCCTAGGGGACATTCATCTGGGAATGCTTAGGGGTTATCTAGTTAACTTCTGGTAATGTCTGGAAAGGGGTTTTTTGTTTTGTTTTGTTTTGGCTTGTTTTTTTTTTTTTTTTTTTGAGACAATGTTTCTCCATGTAGCCCTGGCTATCCTGGAATTCACTCTGCAGAGCAGGCTGGCTTCGAACTCACAAAGATCCTCCTGCCTCTGACTTCCGAGTGCTGGGATTAAAGGCATGTAGTTGAGGTAGGAAGACCTACCTTGAGTGTAGGTTGCAACATTCTATGGGCCAGAGTTCTGAACTTTATGAGAAAGATAAAGATGGTCAACCAGGATCACCCGTCTCCCCGCCTGTGGATGCTACTTAGCCAACTGCTTCCCGTTCCTGTTACTATGGCTTCCAATCATGGCGGACTGCACAACCTGGGACTATGAGCCAACATAAACACTTCTTTCCTGAGGCTTGCTCTTGCTTGCTTCTTGTCCAGGATTTTGTCACAACAATGAAACAAAGTGACTAATACACCATCTTTGCTGTGTGAAGCTAGAGGAGGACTGACACGCAGGTGTGGGGAGCGCCGGTGTCTGGGCCACAGAAGCTTATATTCCAGCTGGGCATGACGTCCCTGGGAGTAATAACAGTTTGGGAGGGGTGGCAAGGAGTAAGTAACCACAGGTGCTTAGCACTTACAAGTGATCTGATCCCATCCTCATCTTGCCAGGGAGGAGGTGGGCTAGAGAATCGAAGCTGTTTACCAGGAGTGCTCACCCATAACACAGCTATGCCAGGACCTCCCTTCTCCTCCTGCCTTCTGCCTCTTGGTGTCACGCAATTTTCGGCCAGTGTCTTCTCCTGTCAGAATGCCTGTGAAAGAGATGGGCAGATCTCAGGTGCTTGGCAAGGTGAGGAGTGCCCAGGTAGCCAGGACCAACAGTGAGGTCCCACCCCCCACCAACCTCATCCCCACACATCAAATGTACAAATGAATGCCATTCCCAGATCACAATAACCATCAACTGAAAGCTATTTAAACTACCCTCCTCATCCAAAAGTCTAAGATCCAACCAACATCGGCTGAGGACTCTTGCCTCAATCTGTTCTCATCTCAGAAGCCGAGCGCTCAGCGAGAAGTGAGGAGAGAGTTGCGGAATATATACTGAGGCAAAAGCTTGCCCTCTGCTTGAGGTTAGCTGAGCTGGTCAAGGAAGCTATGCACTATGGGGGCGCCGATCATGTGGAGCAGGTGAGGTTATCTTCCTCGCTGCCAATAGTCTCCTGTTGTTTCCCTCTACCTCTGGGGAAATTTCTCAGAACAAGACACAAAACTCACTCATTCTGAAGTGTAACTAGCTAACGATGTGTAAAGTGATATTTCTCTTAGGAGTATTTTCACATTAACATTTTAAGCAAGATAAATTAAGCTTTATTAGAGAAACTGCAGGCTTTGCTTCAAGGTAGAACACCTTTAAGGATAAACAGAACATTATTAGTGTTTCTTAAATCACACTATACAAGTAGTTCTTTAGCTTTGGTTTCTCAGCTAAAGTCCTTTCTGTTTTTTTAAAAAAATAATCAACCAATTGTAACTGTAGATAAGTTCATTAAGTTGTACAGATTTTGGGTCTGGTTAGTTTGAACATGCGATGTTTTATTTGAAAAGTTTCTTTTTTAAAGTAATAAGGATTATGAAAAGAGAAGAAACCAACCAGGAAGTCCTTCAATAGGTCTATTCAGATAATGGAATAGTATTGAGAAGAGATGAGATATCAAATCTTGAGAAGAAGCTTGAATAAATACTATGACATTGGAAAAAAAGCTACATATTATTTGCAGAAATGGTAAAAATATAGAGAAAGTTAAAAAATGAATGTTTTTCAGGGTTGGGGGGGGTAAGAATAGTGGAACACAGGAGATTTTTACCGTAGTGAAACTACTCTGTATAGCACGAAAATGGTGGATACATCTTTACAAGTTTGTCCAAACTCAAGAATATTCAAGTTACCATTCTGATAGGAGATATTGACCACTGTGAGGCTATCATGGGCAGGGAAAAGTGAAAAATATGCAAACTATTTGAACACTCAGTTCAGTCATTTTATGAGTACATAACTTCTCTAAAATACTGTGTTTTAGAAAAAATAGCTACAATTAGTTAAAGTAAATAGAATTTTCTGTGTGGATAACAATAATAAGTTAAAATGTATCGAATGCTCACTAAACACTAGGCACTCACATCTGAAAGTAATTTCATACTGCATCTCCTTTATGAGTTGGGCATTATTATCATGTCAAGTTCATGTACAAGAATTCAAGTTTATAGATTCCCAGTTAGTTGCCAAGGAAGCTTTTAGCAGACTCACTTCACAGCTAAGGAAACTGAGGCTTAGAGACAGAAACAGCAAGTGTTAAACACTGTCTGCCCCTCCACATTGTAGCTCACAGAGAAAGCTGTATTTGCTTATCTAAAATTCATTTTGTTATGAGATTCTGCTTTTTATGTGACGATTAGCAAAAAAGCTAAGTTGTTCATCTGAAACCAGTATAAGCAAGTCCAATTTGGCTTACAACACAGGACAAGTCTGACAAGGGCCATCTTCTGTGAGGTTCATTTGTGGACACACATGACTATATTGTTTCTTAAGTGGACACGGAAACATTGGTGATTATGGTCTCTTGAAAAATTCATGGTTGAAACTGATCCAATTTAATTATGAGATTGCCTTAAGAGTTTATGTGCACAATTCATGAAGGGGAGGAAGGCAACAAGGTCACAGAATTCACTTGCATGCAGGCGTATGGATCAGTGTCTCTCTCACACACACACATGGCCTCACATCTGGCTTGATTCAGAATCAGGAAATTCATAGTTAAAATACAAACCAGTTTTATTTGTGTAGACCATCATGGAAGCACAGCCATGGAATGTTCAATTAAGAGCTAAATCATGACAATGCCTGAACCTTGTGTGTGTAATCAAGATCCCACATTTTCCTTCCTTATATGGCACAAGTGTCTCTGGTGCAGAGATCAGAGGAAGCTGAGCTACATGCTTGCTCTGATATTGGAAATAACTTTTTTGAGCAATGCCTAAATGGAAATGAAAAACTGTTGTTTTATCATGATTATGACGCAGACTTTTGATTTTCTTTGGCAAACCACGTACATGGTGTGTGTGTGTGTGTGTGTGTGTGTGTGTGTGTGTGTTGTATTAGTATGTGTACATGTAGAGAGAACGTATACACCTGCTTATGCATGTTGAGGCCAAGGGAGGACATTGGGTGTCCTGCTCTCTGCCTTCTCTCTTTGATACATGATCTCTTGATGAAACCTGCCACAATGGCCCTCATAAACTCATATGTTTGAATGCTTGGGTCCTAGTTAGTGGAACTGTTTGGGAAGGATTAGGGGGTGTGGCCTTGTTAGAGAAGGTGTGTCACTGAGAGTTTGTTGTCAGGTTTCAAAAGCTCACTTCAGGCCCAGTATCACACACTCTCTGCCTGAAATTTGAGGATCAGATGTGAGCTCTCAGCTAACTGCTCTGGTGCCATATCTTCTGGGGCCTGCCATCATGCACCTCACAATAATGGTAATGGACCAACACTTTGAAACTGTAAGCAAGTCTACAATGAAATCCTTTCTTTTATAAGTTACCTTGGTCATGGTGTTTTGTCATGGCAACAGAACAGTAACTAAGACACTTGTTGTCAATAAGTTTTCTTAGCTGCAGAGGAAGATTCCACAATGCATTTACTAACCCCATGGTCCACATGTTTCTTAACACTGCTCTCTTCTTAACTCCTGCAGGAAGGACCAAGTCCTGCTTAGAGTTTTCAACCACTTTCCTTGTCTTCCACATTCCTTCATAAACAAGTATGGTGGAGGGTGGGGTCTGTCACAGCAATAGCCTACTCCTTGGTACCAACTTCTGTCTCAGTTACTTTTCTATTGCTATGAAGAGACACCATGACTTCTAGAAGAAATAGTTTTTTTAGTGTTAGGGCTTCTGTGGTGGAAGAGTACCTTGGTGGATCTATCAGGGCCAGAGAATGCTTCAGAGAGCACACCATGTGAAAGATTTGGGGGTGGAGGTATACAAAGACATCCTCTGAGGAAGGGTGGAGGAGAGAGAGACAGAGAGTGACAGACATAGAGCGAGAGTGCTGGATGTAATGGTGGGGAACTTTTAAAGGGTACATGTGTCACATTTGGCTGACACTGAATCGCTGAAGGCAGGTTTCAGGCAGACACTTGGTTCTGTAATGTGGATGGTTCCTAACAATTAGGGCTCATAATTCTAGAGAATGAGAGTCTGTGACCATCATGGCTGGGAGCATGTCGGAAGACAGACAGGCATGGTGCTGTAGCAATAATTAAGGATTTACAGCCTTATCCATGAGTAGGAGGGAGAGAGGGAGGGAGGGAGGGGGGAGAGATAGAGAGAAAGAAAGAGAGAGAGAGAGAGAGCTAAGTGGAATGGCATGGACTTTTGAAACTTTGTGGAAAGCATGGCCTATGGATTTGAAAGTCACTCAGCAGTTAGGATGTCCACAAGATATCTGACTTTCAAATATACTTGGTTTATTCACATACATATTTCTTATAATGTCATACTAATAGCAAAGGCTAAACAAACATCTCACCAAGTGGGGAACTGTTTGGATAGAAATGCTGCTGCAGGGTTCCACTGGAAAATCTTCTCCAGTGAGGATGCTTCAGAAAGGCTCAATGGCTGAAGACTTGACCTCTGCCTGCTGTGGAGTCCTGAAGCTGTGGCAGGCTATGGGGGATAGAACTGTTGGAGCTCCAGGAGGTCCTGGAGTGCATGGGTCAGTGCTAACAAGAGGGCCTGTGTGAGATCAGTGACAGTGCAGGGTGTACACAGTCACTGAAGCCAGGGCCCTACATAGAATCTCAAATCAGAATCTCAAATCCTATTGCCAATGAGTATCAATACAGAGGCTAGAGATGGCCTGTCTAGGAAGCATGGCAGTGAGATCTGATTAACCATTCCCAATGTTCTAATATTTGTATCATTCAGTTGGATGGTAGCTTTTTACTGTCAGGCTCACAGCTCGGGGAACTTCACTAGCACATCAACGCCACCTTGGAGGTAGTTTGTTAGCATATTAAGGCCTGTTTTGGGCTAGACTACAGAGATTCTAGGTGACCTGCCTAGGCCTTGCTCTTCAGAGTGGCCTGATGGCAAGCTCGGGCAACTTATTTCCTAAGTCGTATTTGTTCAAGTCACATAAAATGGCTTTTGACTTGACAAAATATGCTCTAAAAATTTTCAAAGTCCATCTCTGATGACATACTTCCTCCAACCCTTACTAATCCTTCTCAAGTACTTTCACTAACTGGGGATCAAATATTCAAATATATGAACCTATAGTTGTCTTTGTCACTCAAAGCACCACATTTGTTATGGGGACTTGGCCACCATACAATAGGAAAACCCAGGCAGTTACATAAGAGGACACTTATGCAAGTGTTCTTACTGATATGTCAGCTTACATGCCATACCAGTGACCTTCAATTCCCAGATACCATGACACCTCAACCATCCTTAGCGTTCCCTGTCTGAATTTCCAACCTTCTGGATCCTTCAGCATAATGGTTGTGACTGTAACCACTGGTCTTGTATGTCATTTACTATCCCACAAAAGGAACTGTAACAGAAGGCCACACGGAGCAAATAATAATTGAGCAAAACTCAATAGAAGCTAGGGAGCCATGACACCATGTCATAGAGTATTATTTAAGATAAGGGAAAGGTAGCTACCAAGGTCCTAATATAAAGGCATATGTGTCTGGTACGTGCCAGATCCCTACAGAGGGACTGTGGCTGAGCAAGTAAAAGGAAGAAGGAGGAAGATGAGTTCTTGGGGGGGGGGTGCGTAGACTGTGTAGGTATTTATAAACATCGGAAGGCTGTAGACCTTTCTTAGGTTTGAAGTGGGAAGACACTGCAAGGCTATGAATGGAATAAGAAGTGATCTGAGTTTTTCAAAAGATCAACCCACCTGCTGTATAAACTGCAGCAGGGCAGAGGAGGATGAAAATGGTTTTGGAGAATATTTTCTAGTTGGGAGGGCTTTGGACTAGGATGACAGCATTATGAATGGTAAGATGTGGTGGTATGGGAATGCATTTTGAAAATGAAGTCAACAGATATTGAGAATATGCTTTTCAGCATCAAGATATTACAATAGATTGACTCTTGAGGGTGAGACAAAGAATGGTAAGATTTTCCTGAACAACCACCATGTATGAACCAGAGAAGACTGTTGTCAGTAAGATATGGAAGTGCAGGCTAGGTAGGAAGGGAGGTCCAAACCTGAGACTAGATCTTAGATGTTCAGTCTCAAGGTTGGTTGACATTACCAAAGAATAACTGAAAAAAAGAAAAGAGGGCAGGACTGCCCAAGCCAGGCCAGGTCAGCAAGGGTCAAGGAACCAGCCTCAGGACAGGAGGAAGGGCAGCAAGAAGTGATTTCCTACAGGCAATTAAAGAAAACATTTCAAGGCAGAGGAAGTGACTGACAGTTGATGAGGTCAAGCAAGGGGTGTGCTGGGAAGAAGTTATTAGCACTGCCTATGGGGGTTCTAGCTGAGCTTTGCAAGCCCCACCTGAGGCATGGTGGAAGCATGCAGGGCTAGAAATGAATGAACAATCAGATTTCCTGTATGCATCTGTTAAGGAATCTGGAGGATTTTCCTCTCAGAATAGAAAACAAATGGCTGGTCTCTTGCTGCAGTAACAGTGTAGATTAACAGTGGGAGCACTTGGAGCTTGAGCTAGGAACAAGACTCCACGGGTTGTAAGACAATGGAAGACAAGCCGGACATAGGGGAAATTGCCAGCTTCGATAAGGCCAAACTGAAGAAAACCGAGACACAGGAGAAGAACACCCTGCCGACCAAAGAGACCATTGAACGGGAAAAGAGGAGTGAAATTTCCTAAAAGCCTAGGAGGATTTCCCCACCCCACCTCACCCCATCATCTCCAAGACCCCCTCGTGATGTGGAGGAAGAGCCACCTGCAGGATGGATGCGAGAGCCACAAGTTTCACTGTGAACCCGCACACTTCGTGCTGATGCCACTGGTGGGTGGTCTCTGAAGGGGGAACCCCTACTAATTGAACTGCCAAATTTCACCAGTTTGCTCTGGGATATTATAGAAAATTATTTGTATGATTGATGAAAATAAAATACACCTCATGGCAAAAAAAGAAAAAAGAAAAAAAATGGCCTGGAAAGTACCCTAAAGACAATTGTAGCATTTGCTGAGGCCTGTGAAAATTGCCTCAAGCTTTGATTTTCACACAGTGGGGACTCAAAGTGTTCATCTTTTCTAGGACTTGACTATGGTGAAATCATGAAGTCTTCTGGTACAACCTTTGCTTATTACGAATAAAACATTTTCCTTGTAGAGATAGGAGTCAGTTTGCTTATTTGTGAAATCTTGATTCCACCACTTACACCTACATGTGGTATAGAAATTGGGTCATATTTAATATTAATAGTGCCGATTCATGGTTGGTTTTCACTGTTAGCCTGTGTGTGTGTGTGTGTGTGTGTGTGTGTGTGTGTGTGTGTGTGTGTGTGTGTGT
>CAJQZJ010010085.1:8826575-8875327 GCA_907164525.1 Lophiomys imhausi | reverse complement strand
TGTGTGTGTGTGTGTGTGTGTGTGTGTGTGTGTGTGTGTGTGTGTGTTTTGCAGGATATTGAACTGTGGCCCATGCAGATATTATACAAGTACTCTGACACTGAGCTACAGCTTGTGATCAAATATTAGCTCTTATTTCTATGAATTGCTATCTGAGGAGAGGAGAAACCTTCTGTTTGTGTCTAAAGGTAAATCAGTGCTGCACAAGAAAGTACTGATCAATCATGTATGGTCTTCCTGAAGGGAATTCTGTGTGTTTACCTGGTTGTGGTGTTATGAATATTGTCTGTAGGTATAGGATCTCAAGGCCCTTTCATGACTCCAAACATCTTTTATTATACTACAACTAGACCAACAGACCATGCCACCTTGTTTGGCTTTTGTATTTCCCCCTTAGAATCAATACACACAAGGAATTTTACAAGCAGTAAAGAGCTGTGCAGTTCTACGTCAGTTTGAGTTTATCACCTTGACATTGATTCTTTGGAGCCCCATTGCCCTAGGTTTTGACAACAATTGCCCTTCTCACAATCCATCATTAATATGTGTACACAATGTGAGCTGTTTGGCTGGTAGAAACTCAAATGTAACCAGACTCCAAATGGAGCTGATCAAAAATGCTTGAGATGTCTAGAAAGGAACACCTAGAACTACAAAACATCCCACAAAATAGCACAGATATGAGAGACTTTCAAATTTAATACCCTCCAATGCATTCACATGGTGTAATCCCGGCCTGCATCAAAGTATTAATTACCTTATTGAAATAATGACTATGATAAATTAAAAAATATGGAGACTCCTCACTTAGTTTCCACACATGGAAACAATTGTCCAAATATAGACAAAGGTGATTCCACAGTAGCCTTGTCATTCATTGGAGAACAAAATCATAGAACATACATCCTCATGTGTGTTTTGCTGTTCATGTGTGTGTTTGTTGCAGATGTACCTCATCAGTAGAGTGCTTGCCCAGCATGCACAGGTATCCTGGGTCTCAAGCACTGGTGGACCTTGCTGTAATCCCAGAACTCAGAAGGTAAAGTCAGGAGGACCCGAAGTTCAAGGCCATCGTCAGAGTGACAGTACCCGGGCACATTTCAGCACCGGAAACAAACAGAAACCCTCTGAATGACTTTTTCATAGCTGACATGTTTGGATTAAAAGCTGGACCCTAGGCTGACAAGATGGTTCAATGAATAAAGACACTTGCAACCAAATCTGATTACCTGGGTTAGGATCCTCATGGTAGAGGTGTAGAACTTACCCCCCAAGTTGTCTTCTGATCTTGTGTGCCATGGTACATGCCTTCCACCAAATAATTTAATCAATTGTAATAAGAAATAAAACCTTTGTTTTATCCACTAGCTTCCACATCAAGCTTCTGAAGCCAAAGTTAATCATAAGAGCATCTCAGAAATTCAAATGCATCCTTTGGATTCCTGCCTCAGCTTCCTCTATGTTTCCAGGTGTTTGGCGGTTCCAAAAAATTACAAGCAAATATGGATGATGGCTCTGACCAGCAGCAGCCTGCATAGCAGGTGAATTGTATACATCCAATGTCCCAGGTCTTGTTCTTATTGGGGAAGAGCCTGGGAACCCTATACTATGAGTGCTTCTACTCTAGATGCTAGACAATGGGCCCAAAACATCAGCATCATCACTCGGAGGTCCTACCCCACATCTGGTCAGCCAGAACCTTCAGCCTCCCCAGTGGATCTGCAAGTGTGACAAACAGCCTCTAAGAAATTCTCCAGGTCAGACTGAAAGGAACTCCCAAACTGCTGGTTCAGCATGGGGATTGTGAGCCTGCATTTGCAAAACTCATCTTGGAGCCATGTAGGTGACTGACAGTTCTGAGGACAACTATGGAGTGAGCCTCAGACCGTTATGCATAAATGTTCCTCCTTACTCATTAAAACGGTTCAAAAGATGCTGTGCGGGAGATAGTCCACATAATGACCTTCCAGATTTCTCGGCATCAATTGTCTTCTCAGAGACTCTGGTGCCTCTGCATATTAAATTAAGCCTCCTCTCTGCAGATTGTCAGTCCTTTGCTGCTGACTTTTAAGCTGCAGCCCATACATGAGGCTATTGGAAAGAATATATCAGGCATAACGTGAACAAAATTCAGGCAGGTACTTAATGAAATAAGTTTAAAGGACCTTTGAAAAACTGGCCCAATTATTAACTGGGGTATGGCTTCTGGGTCATTGAAATTCTGTTTTCTTTTTTATATGTTCTGACAGTGTAGAGGGAGGAAGAGAGTCAAGTATCTGCATTGAGACTGTGTTCACAAGCACACCGCTGCTGCCTTACCTGGGAGGTCACGACCACTAGAGTTTTCATTGTTTAGTCTTCCAGGTGTTTCTGAGGCAGCATTAAGGAGAATTTCAATGAGTCAGAACTCTGTCCAAGGTATAAATTACACCTAAAGCTTCCCCAAGCAAGTGCAAGCCAAATTGCCCTGTTCTGCTTATTAGAGGTGGCGGCTAGGAAGGCAATGGAAATGACACTTTTTTAAGTGGGGCTCTCATAAATCAGACATTTCTACCCTTTTTTCGAAGTGACACTAGAAAGCCAATTGGAAAACATAATATCAAAAAACACTGCTTCCAAGCTGTCGGCAGACTTTAGAGTGAGGAAAGTGTTTGGCAGGAGAGATTGTGTGTGAACATCATTCATTGCACCAAGAGCCACTCAAAGGCACCTTCAGAGCAAAGATTAATGAAAGAAAACTCTTAGGAAGTAACACAATACAGACTCCTCCTTTCCCTCACGCACTTCTCCTTTAGGGAGATCCAGATTTAGCTTGGGGCAAGATTTATGATTCTGAAGGTGTGATGAGAGAGAAGTCATGGATGGCCAACCCGCTACAGTGTAAGAATGTCACCGCAGACATCAGCACAACACTTCTTAATCCAGTTCAGGTAGCCCATTGGTGTTTAGGAGGCCATTTAGACAGTACTGAAGAAAAGCCAGATGTCCATCCAGTGTTGGGCTAAAAGGAAACTAACACCCCAACTTGAAGGATCCCCGGCTTGATTGGAGTTTGATGCTCTCCTAATGTCACACCCAATGCATCAAAGTTTCAAACTTCAAGCCCACCTTCTTCACGCTCTTATTAATATTCTTTGCCCAATCAGGATTGGTCGTGTGAAGATTGATCGTTACATGCAGAACCAGCATGGAGTTATTGTTCAAGAACAAAACACGGAAGACTGGTTTTATTTGTTAATCTATACTTACAAGTAACTTGGGTTGTTCTTTGAAATGCAAAGCTTTAATTTTTTTTTTCTGGAATTGATGGCTGGCTGAGACCACATATCCCCAGGGATTCCAGAGACACACCTCCTTGAAAAGCTGGGATGATTTAAGAAGGAAAGGCTTTTTAATAACTGAATGCTACCCAACTGCTAGCTAACTAATGTGGGCCGTTTTCTGATTAACAGTGAACACTGTCAGTTCAGACAGTGGATCAATGGAATCAAATTGAAGACACAGAAATGAACCCACACACCTATAGTCACCTAATTTTTGACAAAGAAGCGAAAACCGCACAATGGAAAAAGGACAGCATCTTCAACAAATGGTGCTGGTCCAACTGGATGTCCACTTGTAAAAGAATGAAATTAGATCCATACTTATCACCTTGTATAAAACTTAAGTCCAAGTGGATCAAAGACCTTAACATAAGGCCAGTCACACTAAATCTACTAGAAGAGAAAGTGGGAAAAACCATCGAACCCATTGGCACAGGTGACAACTTCCTAAACAGAACACCAACAACTCAGGACCTAAGACCAACAATCAATAAATAGGACCTCATGAAGCTGAAAAGCTTCTGTAAGGCAAAAGACACTGTCATTCCAACAAAATGGCCGCCTACAGATACTGTCTTCTTAGCAGATTATTCAGTTGTTCTTGAGAAATACCAGCAAGACAGGGGAAAGGACTGAGCTGGTCCGGAGCTACTCAGAGAACTACCCAGAATGTACTTAGTGCGTATTTGAGAGCAGCTTCAAAAATCCCATGTCATTGGCCATGGGATACTGCCTGTCCTTATTCTACACTTCGTTCTCTAAATTGTAAAACGACAGTCTGGATCATGTTATCTTTATTCCTCACAGGGACCTTTTCAGAGTATGGAAGTGAAGAACACCTTTGCATGTTTTGGAAAACTGTAACTGACAACATTGTCTACCATGTTCCTGCGAGGCCTCCCGTTAAGAGGATCCAGCGGCATTATTTCTAGTACAGTGCTTGCTTATATAAAATGACTTCAAGGTTCCCCTTTGTTGAACAATTAGGAGGTTAATGGTTCAATGAAAATTCTCTTTTCTCCTTGGATTTTCAGAAAGTTCGGGGCTATGTTTAATGCTTAATTATTCTAATTCAAATGGGATATATGTAATCTTCCTAAAGCGGTTCTAATTTTTAAAGTTTTCTATTAAATTGCCTTGCCAGGAATGTATTTCAACATTGTAGAACTCATGTCTTAGAAAGATGAATGCAAGCTTCATCTAAACTTGGTGTGGGTGTGAGCAGAGTTGCAGACCTAGGCAGTTCACCACTTGATTTCTGGCTCTTTTTCCATCAGATACATTTTCCATCTTTGGCAAGTATGGTGGTTTGGGTAGAAATGGCCTCCATAGACACATGTGTTTGAAAGCTTGGCCCATAGGGAGTGGCACTATAAGGGAGTGTGGCCTTGTTGGAGGAAGTGTGTTACTTTGGAGGTGGGCTTTGAGATCTCATATGCTCAAACCAGGCCCAATATGGTGATTCTCTTCCTGCTGCTTGCAGATCCAGATGTAGAACCCTCAGCTACCTCTCCAGCATCATGTCTGCCTGCATGCTGCCATGCTTTCTGCCAGGCTAATAAGGAACTAAACCTCTGAACTCTAAGCCAGCCCCATTTAGATGTTTTCCCACAGAAGAGTTGCCATGGTCATGGTGTCTCTTCACAGCAATAGAAACTGTAATTAAGACAGTAGATCCTACTCCCTGGCAACTCTCTACCACAGACTCAGCGAATTAGATTTGAGGCTGGCCTCAAACTCACAGTGATCTGCCTGCCTCTGCCTCCTGAGTACTGGGATTAAAGGTGTGTGCCACCACACCCAACTTTCAACCTGATATTCAAAGAGCTGAAAGCAGACAGTGCTTGAAACAATCCCTCTCTGGCTTTCTGAAAGTCTTGAGACTTCTAAGCAAACATGTCTTCTGACAGGGAAGAGACTGGGGAGGAGCAGTTAGAAGGGAGTAGTTTGCAAAGCCAGATGGGACCCACTATTGTGCTTCCCTGGGGAGGGCTCAGGTTTTTGGTTTTTTTTTAAGAGGAAGCTGTCTTGGCTTGAGGAGCTTGGATCCCAGCACTGGAGCTCTAGAATATGCAGAACTTTGGACACAAGGATGTTATCAAAAGAGTAAGTACTTTGAATGATTTTTAACTTTAATTGTGTATGTATTCTTGCAGGTAAATACATGTGTACAGGTGTGTGTGCATGTGCATGCATGTGGAAGCCAGAAGTCAACCATAGGTATTTTTAATCAGAAACTGTCCATGTTGTTTTCTGAGACAGGGTCTCTCATTGGTTAACCTGGAGCTCTCTGGTTAGACCAGGCTGGCTGTCCTGCAAGCTCCAAGGATCTACATGCCTTGGCCTCCCCAGAGCTGGAGTCCCAGTTCATGTCACCACACTGTTTATGTAGGTGCTAGGGACACAGTCGGCTCTTCACACTTATGAGATTTACCACCTGAGCTATCTCCAAAGCCCCTTAATTTTAACTTTTATAATTATGCAGTAATATATTTTGTAGAGTTTCTAAAGATCAGTGCACACCTATTCATGTTGTTGTGATGTCGAACAATTCCATCACCCTCTAAAGTTCCCCGTTTCCCACCGCCCCTGGAAATCACTGATTTGTTCTGCAGCACTTTGTCTTTCTGAGACTATTAAATAAACCGACTGGTACAGTATGTGTCCTGTTGATCAGACTCCTCTCGTCCAACATGTCGCCAGCTGGCGTCTGTGTCCTGCTCCTGGTATAGATGAACCGCAGTCTGTTGAAGAACACTTAGGTTGCATCCAGCATTTGACAGTCACAAATAAAGTTGTTACAAACACTCATATGTAGGAGTGTGTGTGTGTGTGTGTGTGTGTGTGGTGTGGTGTGTAAGATTTCTTTTCTGCAGATATATATAAGGCTTCTTATCCAGGTGTGAGATTTCCAGATCATACGGTAAGAGCATGTCTAAATTTACACAAAACTGACACATGGCTTTTAAGAATGGCCACTCTGCACAGCCACCAGCCACAGAGAACTGTTGTCACTCTGGACCCTCATCAGCACTTGGCATCATCAGTATTTATTTTAGTATAGTCATTATGCTAGTATATAACACTGTCTCCCAGAGGGTATTTTTATATATCTTCAATAAATCCCTGAGATGTAAAGTCTTGTTGATGCCTCTTCTAGTGCATTTGTCATTGGTAGCTAATGCGGGACAGAAGTAGAAATGGGGCTCACATGTTTTCATTCTCAGATGTTTTGTTGTTATGACTGCCAGGTTAGAGACTGAAAAGGCCCATAATGACCAAGAATGAAATTCTTTATACTGGCTTAGCACACAAAGTGTCTGAGTCAGATTTCAAATAAAGCAAATGGACAGTTCTTGCAGGCCCAATTGTAACAGAGAGTCACATCCTTTCCTTGGGCTGTACAGACACTTCAGATCCACACTCATTTTATCTGGTGCCCTCACTTATGCTCCTCACAGAGGCCGCGACAACACCACATGTGCTTAGATAAGGTAAGAGAGGAGAGAAGCACCAGAGGGTAATTTGCTAACGTGGGGTAATAAAAGACTCCCCGCCCATCAAGACAGGGTTTCTCTCTGTGTCGTCCTGGCCCCTACTGGAACTAGCTCTGTAGACCAGACTGGCCTCGAACTCACAGAGATTCGCCTGCTTCTGCTTCCCGAGTGCTGGGATTAAAGGCGTGCACCACCACACCCGGCTAAAGATGATTTATGATTAGATGACAGATAGAGACGGCTGACTCTCAAAGGTGCTAAAACTAAACACAGCTAGAACTGCATATCGTCCTGGTCCCTGAAAAGAATTCTAAAACTTTGAGATTCTTGCTCTCACACCTTCTGATCATGTTCACAGTGGGATGAGAATGTGGCAGCCCCCACTTCCTGCTCCAGGAGTCTCTAACTGTGTGATTAAGAGTTTGTCTGCTTTCATCCCAGAATTTTGCCCCAGAACTTGTAAAACTCCTGGAATTTGGATCTTCCTCAGTGACTGAGCCTTGGTTATTGCTGAGGCCTCCCACACATTCCTGAGCATAGGCTTTGAGAAGACTTCAAGATTACTGCTGGTCACTGAAAACAATAGCTGTGTGACTGAAGGGTTGAACTTAGAGCCAACTCAACTGTGGGAAGGGGGTGGGGGTAAATGGGGGAGGGGGGCTGAGTTGCATTCTTTGGCAATGACTTAACCAATCATATCTATGTGGTGCACCACCCATACAAACTTCAGACCCTCAAGTCTAGGTTTCTAGCTGGTGAACACACTAATGTGTCACTAGGGCCATGCCTCCAGAAACCTTGGGGTCAAAGGAGGGCATGAACACTCTGTGTGGTCTGGACCCTCCCCAACCTTGACTCATTTATCTTTTTGTTTGGCTGGATCCATCTGTATCTTTTATAATAGAAACAGAATTGTAACGATAATCCTTTCCCTGAGTTCTGTCAATCACTTTGTTGAGTTACTGAACCAAAGGCAGCCATGAAGAGCCCTGGGAAGTGCAGTTTGTTGGTCAGATACGAGGATGGATAGGAACTGTACTTGTGGCTGGTACCTGAAGTGGGATCAGTCTTGTGGGGAGCTAAGTTGGTAATTTATGAGGTGTGCAGTAAGTTCTGGGTGGTCAGCACCAGAACTTAATCACAGTATGCCAGTTTGGGTTGGTACAGGTGACAGTACAGGTCCACAGCTGTGGCACCAAAGGGCAGCTTCTAGCTATTTCCCTAGGTCCCTTTCTTCTGTGCCTTTTCTGCTGCAATATAGTCCAGGCTCTTGGTACAGAATCTTGTAACCATCTAAGAACACGTCTAGATGTGTTTGTGTGGTCTTCAAAGAAGAGAGAAGCCATGGCTGGCTTATGATCCTTCAAGGAGATGTACAAGTGACAAGGCCATACCTTGGTTCTGTTTGCTTTTGTCCTTCCTTCTCAGTGGCCCCTATCTCCAAGCAGAGACAAGCTTCCTCCTCCACTCGAGAGAAGTACAGACTGTTCTTCCTTCTCTTCACCCTTCATAAATCAAAGAGGGCTGCTTTTCACAGTAGCTAAATTATGGAAACAACCTAGGTGTCCACAATGAACATAAAATGCTATATTGAGATGTAAAAATAGCTTAGTCAGGATCCCCCTACACCCACGGGTACACCGATAACCAGATCCAGTGACATCACTCACTCAAGATAACCAGACATGAATCTAGAACACCGTGACACCCACGGGACAGCATATCAGGGGAGAGCAAGAGCAATGCTCTGTTCTGCACCTCTGGAGAGACTCCTCCTTGATCTGCCCTGTCTGTGGCTGGAGAGTCTGTCCCAGGATCCTGAAGCTTGAATCAAAGACCTCTGTTTGAGACTGGACCTGACCTTCAGCTAAAATATGTCACACTAGGACTGTGGTTAGGAGCTTAGAGTGTGAATCTTATGTGAGAACCCTTATAATAAAATATAACTTTTGTTAAAAACAACTATGCATTTCTACCTTCTTGCTCAGAAGTGAGGCCATCAGCAGAGGAATGGATAAGGAAAATGTGATAAATACATTAAAGAATAAAGTCCTGTCATTTTCAAAGAAAGAAAAATGGACTCAACCAGAGACAGTCATTTTATGCGAATTAAGTTGGTCTGAGAAAGGCAGATTTTATGCTTTGGTGCATTTGTGGCCTTAGATTTCTCACAGAAATAGAAAGAATGTAGGTACAGAGGGGGGAAAAATGTTGCATCTACCAAAGCAAATCATATACATAGAGATGATGTGAAAATCAAAATGAAACTGTCTGTGGGAACAAAAGAAGCTAATGGGGAACAGGAGGGGTAGAAAGGAGGAAAGAAGCAGGGTGCGGGGGTGCACCCAAAGTACATTTATAAAAATGGATGAAAATGGTATTATGGAACCCAGTATAACACAATAATCATTTTTTAAAGAAAGAAGCGTGCTTGGTGCCAGTATCTTCCTGTGGACACTGGCATTGCTTTGCAGAGAGAAACTGAGAGGACCGGTGACCTTCCACCTTAGGTTGCCTTGGGCCCATCTGTGCTCATGGTAGAAAGCCCCCCACTGCGGACTTTTTGAGGGTGAGTTCACTGATAGGTTTGCTCTTCTGGACCTCTCATATGGTTCTTCTACTTGCCCTTTGGCTGTTGTTCCAGGCAGGGTGTCATCAACACTACACTCCTCTAGAAGAGGGGGCAGGTGATCAAGTAGAGCTTCCTAGTAAGTCACGTGCCCCCAGAGTGCCGCTATCAGCCTTAAAGGTCATGTATTTCTGAGCTATGAAGAACCCGGAGCAGAGCGGAAGCCTCATGCATAAGCAAAGCTTCTCCTTGCACTCAGAAGTAATTTAAATGGCTGGGGACTTATCTCTGTGATAAAGGCTGCACCTTTTTATGTATGTTCAACCTAAGGAAAGTGCTTCAAATCCTCCCTGGCATTTGCCTTGCAGTGCACTTGGCGGGTAATGGGCCATGACGCGCCTGCAGCTCCTTGGACATGCATGTGACGCTGGTGTAAATGTATTATTATTGCCATTAGGAATGGGAGAGGGGATTAAATGCTAGAGATAAAAATCACCGAAAACTATAAGGAAAATGTAAAACTGGGCTCAGGAAGTTCCACACACTTCAATTAAATTAAATGACCACATAATGCTATATTCTAATCCTGTGTGCATAAATTAACATAAAAACAAAATGACACAAAACTGCAGGAGATTGAGGGACCATTAGTCATTGAAGCCCCTCACATTATTTTCAGTGCCCAGGAACTTGACAACTACAAAATACTTAGCAGTCATTTGTGGATAAATCCATTTCTCTAACACTGGTTTTTAGAATCTCTCCATTTACCTCAGAGCTGAGTGTTCCCTTTTGTCCCCTAGGACACTGGTGCTGCCTCCTGGCTTGCAGTTCCTGGTGATTGGTCAACCCCATGGTCCTGTTGGGAGACATGCATGGGAGCTGTTTCTGGCTTGGCTTACAAACTTTTCTAGGTGAGACTCTGAACCACAGTGGTCTGACGCTCCCAGGAGTGAATAGATGTGTTTGCATTTATGTAGGGCCTTGTTCTCTCATATAGCCTCCTGAAAAGAAACCTCTGGTTCCCGATTAGACACCCTTATCCATATGGAGTGAAGACCAAATGGATCGTGCATAGGCTTGTCAGTATCTCAGAGGAAGGTAGCACACTGATTTCCAATAGCATTCAGCTAAAGTACACTACTGAAGTTCAGGTATGTCCTCTTGTGTTAAGAGAGCCACAGAAGCAGCACTGTGCAACACCTGTTTTCAGGAGTGGCTAGGCTGCCTCCTGGTGACCCACCCTCAGGGAGGAGCAGTCAGGCTGCACAGGCCCTTGTCCAAAGAAGGTTATGTCTACAACTTCCTGGGAATATGCTGGAGCCTCAAGCCAGTGACTGAGGTAGTTTGGATGAGAATGGCCCTCATCAGTTCACACATTCAAATGCTTGATCACTGGTTAATGGAACTGTTTGGGAAGAATTTGGAGGTGTGGCCTTGTTGGAGGAGGTGTGTCACAGGGGGTGGGCTTTGAGGTTTTCAAAGCCCTGCCACCCCCAGTTAATTCTCTTTCTCTGCCTTGTCATCATTGTTATTGTTGTCATTGTTACATACCGAAAAGTAAGCCATGCTCCCCACCATGACAGTCAGAGACTTTTCTACTCTGTGGAACCTTGAGACCCAAATTAAATGCTATCTTTTATAAAGTCATGATGTTTGCTCACAGCAATAGAAAAGTAACTAAGGTAGTTTCCAAACTGTTTAGAGGCCCTCGGAGTGATGCAGTGCCACATGGAGGGAGGCACTGGGTCCCATGTGCCTTTGGCACTAACTGCTGCTGTAAACCCAGCTGAATGATGATATTCAGGAGTTCACTGGGCCTGTCTGTGTGTGTAGCTGTAACTGAACCCTACAGATTTGCAGAAATGTTCATGAAGCACATGTTCAGAGATGAAGGCTCTGTGGACCAGTGTTTAAGAGCCAGGAACCCTGGGATATTTAGCATTCATAGGCTTGGTAGTGCTTAAGAAATCTGGAGTTCACAGATGTGTAATTTATATGCTCAGTTTTACTCCTCGAGCCTTCAATGAGAAATCTTTGAGCATCTGCAATGCCTGATACTCCGCCAGGCTCTAATGATGTAGATCTCCAACAGATTATCAATAGCTAACTCTTACCATGATGGTGACTAGAGGAGGGAGCGGGTGATGATAATTGTCATTTGTGGATATTAGTTCATGTGTATGTGCTGTGTTAGGTGTCCAGAATATATCATTGCTAATCTGTATAACACCTTATGAGACAGTGTGGAATAACCATCTTAAGGATGTATCAGAGACAGACTTCAAACCTGGATTCCTATGTTAACCTGATTCACAGTGGGTTGTTTGGTAGGAAAATGTAGAGGGCAGTGGGAAAATGATGAGACAAATCTATACACATCTTGATTGCAGAGAACCGAACCTTGGCTTTCCAATAGCACTTTGAGTCCAGCAGAAGATTGGACATTGCATCCTGTAGCGGCTCCTCACTATTTCTTCCACTGAGAAGAAGAATTCTGAACGTTTCAAAGTATTGAGCTCTCCCGGCTGCTTCAGAGAAGTGAGGGTGAAATGTCTGTGATTCCATCTTGTTTCCCTGGGGTCCAGCAGCTCTCTGTGACAACACAGTCACCACCAGCCAAACATACATGTGTCTGATGCATAGTTGTTGCTTTTTTTTTCCTCAGTAAAAGAGAAATGTATACATTGTTTACAGAAGTCATTTTGTATGGATAAAGGTTGTCTAAATTGTGAGATTTCCTGAATATTGTTTTGTGTGTGTTTTGAAGATTACCACGCAAAACACTTCAAAAGAAGTAAAATGACTAGAGAGAAATTAGAAGTGAGATCGTTAGGCATTAATTACAGTTCAATCTGGAGGGAAGACAGCATCTTTGATAAGATGGCATGACCCGGTGGGAAGGTGACTCAACTTACCCTCTACTGTTCAGGAACGCGTTTATTTTCTCATGTGAAGCACACGTGCAGTTTCATGTCATTTTGTCTAGGCAAATCAGGTGAATTGTTCTGCCATCATTTTTAGGTATCATCATCAGGCGATTCCACCTCATAAACACGTTTGCAACTATCCTGTCATAGTGTCCCCTCTTCCCTGAGCCTCCCTGGTGTCAGGATGGTTCGAAAAGATTCCACAGGAGCAGTGCTCAAAGGGACAGTCTGTAACACTGACACATACCCCCCCCCCAATACCAAATCAGGTTTATAAGAGAAATTTGGGGGTTTTCCTGCCAAGAACTTACAGATATCTGATTTAAGTGCCTAATTTTAGGATCCCGAGGGGAGCAGAGCACTTGGGTTGGGAAAGGCAGCCATGTGCCTTTATTGCAGCCCACCACTCTGCCACACTATTAATTCATGCTTGATTATACATCATGCCTGAACTTCCATTTCTCAGCCCAAATGCAGCCTTCAACAAAAGCTCAGAGAGGGTTCCATTCCTTCCTCCTCAATACACATGTATGGCTCCCATTAATTTTAATGTGACTTATGTGCCAGCAAAAATATCCATAAATTCAAAAGATAACTACGACCACTTCTAGAGCTTTCTCATTTCAAAACATTAATTTTATATGAAATATGATTGTCTGGGCACCAAACGTCTTTCCGTAATTTTCTTTCTAAACAGACAAGTAAGAATGTGTTGTATTATAATTTCAACCATTTCAAAGCCCACTTTCTCCTGTAGCTAAATTTTATTTTTGCATCTTGATTTATAAAGCAACATAGTCAACTTACTCTAATGCCTCTTGTCTTCATCTAGCTGAACTATTATATCAAAATTGCAAACCCCAACCACAGAACTTCAGTTTTCACAGTTTGGGGCTGAAGTTTGAGTTGGAAGCACCAGCAGAGCTGAGATTTCCTCTGGTTCGTGGATTGTTCACTTCTTATGTACTCATATGGTAGTTGAGACAGCACATTCTCTGCTTTTTTTTTTTTCCAGTGTCATAGTTTGAATGCACAGAACTTAGCAGCCCTGCAAACACCAGAGAGGGTTATAGACTGAACGCCTGTGTCTCCTTAAATTCATTTGTTGATTAATTCAATGGCATTTGGAGATTTGGGCTTTAGGGGGTTATTGGTTTAAGAGAGCAGAGCCCTAACAAATGGAGTTAGTGCCTCTATGAGGGGCGCAGAGGTGCTCCTCTAAGCATTCAAACTATGACAGGGGCCTGTCTCATCCACCACCAGCTACTTATTAGACCCTGTGAGAAGCTTTGCACCTGTCTGTGGTCTGATCTGTTCCTTGCTCTGCTACGGGATGTGCATGATGTGTATGAATGTGTGGTATAAGGATGTTCAGAGAAACCAAAGGGGTCTCTCCTTCCCTTTCTTTCTACCCAGGGCAATATCCTCTATGGCAGCTGCATCTCCTCCATGGCTCTAGTCCAGACAGGCCTCACACTATAGTGGTTCCAGCCTCCCCAGGCTCCCTGTCCCTGGATTCTGGATAACACCATGTCCTCCTACTGTCGGGAAGGTGTAGGGACCAGCGTTGTCTTCTTTTGCTACTCTCTGCCCTGCCTTACTGTCTCCACTTGACTCTGCAGCCTTTGTCCAGTACAACCGATTCCCAGGAATTAAACCATTTCTGTTCTGTTTTCCTAGTTATACCTTGAAAAACTGCACATTGAATGACACACGTTGTTAGACTTAATGCTCCCTTTCATTGTTACAGGTGGCCTTGCAGCTTTGAGGGTGCTGGCTCCCTGATTCTCACCCTCCATACTTGGATACATTCTTAGAGTGAGGCCCTCACACTGGCCACGCCACAGCAGTTGGGACTTTGTGAGAACCATCAAAGCGAAGACCTATTGCTCCAAGTCACACCTTCTGAATTGGAAGCCTGAGTGTAAGCTGAATGCCCTGGTGCCCTGGTATTGATGCAAGCTGACTTTCAGAACCACCGCTCTCCAGGGCACATGACCCTCCCCAGCAGTGGGAATGCCGAGCCCCAGACCTCCCCGTGCTTTTGCAGGAGGCCAAAGTGTTCCCTAATGAGACTATCCCAGCTTCTGAGCTACACCAATTAATAAGATAAGTAAAGCACTGTGGCGTATTGATGGCTCTCATTAAGTCAGAATTCTTTACTAACTTCAATTAATTCTTCCCAATTATCAGCTGAACTTCAATGGAATAGCTTCTCAGTTTAATCTGAAATTACCCTTTACAGACAAGCTAATTTACTAAGGTTGACAATATTTGAAGTTTAAGAACCTTCACCTCGAGTAATTATATTTCCACATCCCAAATCCATGATTAAAAGTGAAAAGGGCTAGGCGTGGTGGCACGCAGCAACCTCCTGGAACCCTAGAACTCGGGAGGCTGACACAGGAGGATCGTGACCTTGAGCAAGCCTTGACAAAAAACAAAATGGGAGTGGGGTTGCAGTAGTGGAAGGTGGTTTCAAAGTCATCTGAAATGAATATGAAGAAGTGTTAATACCAGTGGACTCATTATCGGCTGAAACTTTCCATTTTAGTGATTATGCATTTGTTCTCATACATGTTAGGCCATTTGTTTCTCACAACAAAACCAGGATGTGCCCAGTTGGATCCTCATTTTTTTTTTTACAGAACTTAGCAGACAGTGCAAAAATCCTCGGCACCATACCACTTGAGTGACTCCAGTCTCCGATGTGAATAATTGTATGGATAAAATTCTTCCTGATCTTCCTGTCCCAGTGAAGCTTTTTTGAGGAGTGAGAAGCAGAGACAGAAAACTGAGCAACAAAGAGATAAGTTATTGTGGGTGCCAGTGACTGTCATGGAGAAGCAAGAGCACAGCTGTGAAGCAGCTGGTGAGAAGAGGGACCTACTCCCATGAGGTGGATGGGGCGCGTCTGTAGGAGGGGAAAGGCTAAAGGCCGAGTTAAAGGGGCAACAAGAGGCAGCCATGCAAAACCAAAGGGAGGTGTGTAAGCAGAGACAGAAATGGGGGGGAGGGTGTTAGCAGATGAAGAGCCTGGAACTTTGGAGAAACTGAGAGGGAGCATAAGGTTGGATGTCAAGAAGGGACTGTGGGAATAATATAGTAGGGTCACGGACAGAGACAGGCACAACCAAGGGATGAGTCCAGGTAAAGAAACCGAAAACACTTCTCAATTGAAATGTCTCTTGAAGATTTGAAATAGCCTGACAGACCAGTGGAGCTACGCACTTAATATATTTTACTATCTTTTAAGTTTTTACTAAATTACATTTTGAATTCCATTTATATGTACTTTATTTACATAATTTACACCCCTTCCTGTTCTCCCTCCAATTGCTCCCATGTTACCTCCCCCCAAATTCACTGTCTCTTTTTCTTTATTATTGTGTTATATATGCATACATGTAAATGAATAAATGTATAGCTACAACTTGCGAGTAAGTTTAGCTTTGCTCATGTGTATGTTTTAAGACTAACTTCTTGATATTAGATAACTGCTTAGGAGGCTCATTTCTGGGGAAAACTAATTCTTCCTCTTTCAGTAGTCCTTTATTGCCTGTAGCTCTTCATCTAGGGCTGGGAAACAAGCAATCAAGTGAAGAGAAAGCCCCAGAGTGGGAGGGAACCTTAGTCAGTTATACACTCTAAAACAGGATTAATATCTAGATTACATAAGGAGCTCAAAAACAAAGAATCAAGAAATCAAGCAACCCAATTAAGGAATGGGCTATGGATGTGAGCAGAGAGCTCTCAAAAGAAGAAATAGAAGTAGCTATGAAATATCTTTTTTTTAAATACTTTATTTTTTTTCTTCAAGTTACATCTCAGTAACAAACCCCTCCCTATTCCCCCTTCCTATCCTGCCCTTCCACCCTCTTCCCCCCAGAAGTTTCCCCTTTCAGTCCAACAGCTGGTTCCTTCTCTTATAACAGTAAGTATTATACAAAACAATAGATATAAATATGCCACATTTATGAGAGTTAAATGGCCCAGTATACCTTCCCAATGTCCAGTTTATACATATTTGGCCCCTGACTTTAACATTCTACTATCTAACCAACTCCATGAGTTTAAAGGTCTATATGTGACTCAACATTCATACTATCTTGCAACACACTTTTAAGAGTATCTTCTTAGATCTATAACACCCTCTTGATTCCTAAACAGTTCAAAATTTAACTATGAGACTCTAGCTGTCTATTCTTCAACCACCTCAGAGACCTGAGAGGGATCAATATATTTGCTTATATAGGAAGTGCAGAGCCTGCAGCTTCCAAAACTAAGAAAGAACATACCAATGACTGCCTGGACAGTTCCCATTTTCTCTCCATACATTCCAGCATAAATCTTCAGCCTTTGGGTCCTGTCTGACAGACATTTGTTGTAGAGCAGGGATTATGAAGGACTTACCTACCCTATCTTGGCAGAGTTAGGCTGAGTCTTACCTACCCTGTCTTGGCAGAGTTGGGCCCTGTCTGACAGACATTTGTTGTACAGCAGGGATTATGAAGGACTTACCTACCCTGTCTTGGCAGAGTTAGGCTGTCGACTTCCCTGATACCAAGTTTTGTCCTTTTTGGACAGCAGTCTGTCTGCAGTTGGTGCAAGGGGTTTTTCATGCCAAGAGAAAGGCTTGCCACTAATTCAACCATCTTACAGTGGAGGTTCTTCGATGCTTATCTTCTACTTGGAGTAGAATAGAGGGTGCTGTCAGGCGCTGATATGTCTCGATATAAAAAAAAAATCTTGATTTAAGATAACATCTTTGAATGCCATATTCTGCAGATCTCTAGGGGTTTTTGAAGATGCCCTATCCATCTCTTGTATTTAGATAAGCAAATGTTGCTTGTCTCTTAGCAACTTGATTACTGGGTAGTTTAGAGAATATCTGTGATAGACTGTCATAGTAGCTAACAAAGTGACATGTTTGCATGACTAGGAGTTTGTTTTAACTATCCTAGACTGTTTTAGACGGTTGGTATCAAGAGGTCAGAGCTTCACATTTTATTTTTAAGTATCTCTAGGTATGATACCATTAGGAAGCGTTACCTTTAAATTTGTATCAATATACAAAGATCTATTCAATTGTGGTTAAATATACTCTTAATTATGTATCAATATACCAATATCAATGCCTATGTAGCTCAATACAATCTTAATATTACGTCCATATGCAAGGGTCAATACCATTGTGGCCAACTATAATCTTAATTTTGTATCAATATACAAAGATCAATACCGATGTAATCCAATACAATCTTATTTTTGCACAATAAACAATGGTCAATACCACTTTAGCCAAATAAACTACTAATTTTGTATCAATATACAAATCTATAAGGGCATATTCAATAATCTGCCCCTTCTTCTTGGAACTTCCTGTGCTATGTCTATATCTCATTTTTCTCAAGCCCATGCACTCCTACATAGGAGAGGAAGAAGGATACAGAAAAGGAAAAGTAGGAATTCCCTGGGGCTAACCTCCAAAACCCATTAAGACAGGACCATTTATCAGCTTGCAGTCTCTTCCCCTACATAACAGAGTTTTCAGTTATCCTTCAAATAACCAAAAAGAAGGGCGGAGAAACACCCTCCCCACCCTCTGGTCATGGGACGTTGCTCTCTTAAAGTGACTTCCTGCTGATTTGGGTCGTAGTAGACCTGTTTGGGGCCCCAACCCAAATGGGAAAAATGATTAAAAATGTTAGTACACTCCTTTTATGTTCAGTCCTTCTGTTCTCAGCTGTTTAGATGACCTAAGGGGTTTGTAGGCAGAAGCTAATCTTTCAGGTTTCACTGAGGTTCCTGTCTGTCGGGGCATTGTGCAGAGCTGAGCGGTCCCAGTGACATTGGATGGTTGTGGTGGTTGCAGCCCCCGATAGAGACAGCTATTGAGGAAGTCTGCCAGGCAGAATCAACTGGGTCACTCATCCTCCTTGGTGCCTGATTCTGCTCTCTGCTGAGGATTCCGCTGTCCAGCCGTCCCTGGGCTCCCCAATGGACGCTTCGATTCTCCTGGAACGATAAGAACAAAGCCCTGCCCCAATCCCAACCCTAGGACAATTGCCCTCTTTTTTTTTTTCTCTTGGGGGGGGATAGGGGGGGCTAGGTAGTACTTCTCCTGAAGCAAATTTGGCCTTCTGACAACATACAAAGCGTTATTTTTCAATCCGGGTTAAAGAAGAAATCATTCTGTCACCTTGGAGCTAAACCAGCTCTAGTGTATATATTTTGAGATCCCAAAGGACAATCTGCCTGCATCGAGACGGCCTTTTGTAAGTAGCCTCCAAACCTAGGTTCCTCCAAATCCCATGTGTGTGTTTCTGAACTCTAATTATTGGGATCAGGGACCTGTGTTTCCCATCTGAAGGGATCAAAGATGTGTTCCACCACTCCTGGATCGAAGTCTTTCTCTATTTAGAGTTTGCCCTGCATCAAGCTGACCCTGAACTCCGGGATCTGCCCGTTTCTGTCTCCAGTGTGCTGGGAGCTGGGACTAAGGGTGTACTCTTCTTGAATGGTGGGACCAAGAGTATGCACCCTCACCACCCCGCTCTGTATGACTCCAGAATACATAAGACCACCAACTCTATGGTGCTCCCCCCCCCCCCCGTCTCCGCTGAAGTCAAAGGCATGGGCCAATACCACAATTCTCTTGTATTTTGCTTTAGCTCCACGTCTTCTCTACACCTGGAGGTCTGCAAAACCAGGCCGAATGGCTGTATCCTCTATTCCATTCACAGTGTTTCAGCCCTGCCCCCTGCCTTTTTTTTTTTTTTTTTTTTTTTTTTAGTTAATAAATTTATTTGTTTGTTGCTTCAGGTTACATCCTTATCATATTGTCCTCTTTTCCCGCTTCCCAGCCCCACCCTCCCATGCTCTACCCCCTGACCCTTCCGTCTTGTTCCTCTGGGGTGGAGTGTCCCTGCTTAACAGTCTCTCACCACAGATCAGAAGTCATATGAGGGCCAAGAGCCTCTTCATTCACCGGGGGCCTACGAGGCAGTACTGCCAGTGAATGGTGTCTCATTGCTACTGGGGGGAATACTAAAAAAAAGACCAACAAACACACAAACCCACAAAAACAAAGAATATCAACAAAAAAAGAGAGGAAAAAGAGAAGGGAAAAGGAAAAAGAAAAAAAGAAAAAAGAAGGAAAAAGAAAAAGATAAAAAAAAATTATGTCCTTGTTCCTTTTGATGTCTTGGTTGTAGTACAGATATCCTGTACGATATAGTTAAAATCCTACTATAAGTGAATACATGCCATGTGCATCCTTCTGAGACTGGGTTAGCTCACTCAGGATGAGCTCCTCTAGATCCATCCATTTGGTTGCAAATTGCATGATTTCATTGTTTCTGATAGCTGAGTAATATTCCATTGTATAGATGTACCACAGTTCTTTAATCCATTCTTCAGTTGAGGGACATCTGGGTTGTTTCCAATTTCTAGCTATTACAAATAAGGCTGCTATGAACATAGATGAGGTGACTTCCCTATGTCTCCGTGAGAGGTCCTTTGGGTGTATACCCAGAAGTGGTATGGCTGGGTCCTGAGGCAAGGTTATTCCTAGATTTCTAAGATATCACCAGACAGACCTCCATAGTGGTTGCACAAGCCTGCACTCCCACCAGCAATGGAGTAGGGTTCCCCTTTCTCCACACCCTCGCAAGTATGCGCTATCATTTGAGCTCTTTCTTTTAGCCATTCTAACAGGTGTTAGATGGAATCTCAGGGTCGTCTTGAGTTGCATTTCTCTGATGATTAAGGATGTTGAACATTTCTTCAGGTGTCTCTCAGCCCTTAGGGATTCCTCCTTTGTGAATTCTCTATTTAGCTCCAACTCCTATTTTTTGATTGGATTATTTGGTTTCTTGGCATTTAGTTTCTTGAGTTCTTTGTAGATTTTAGATAATAGCCCTCTATCAGATGTGGGGTTGGTGAAGATTTTCTCCCAGTCTGTTGGTTGCCGTTTTGTTCTAATGACTGTGTCTTTTGCCTTACAGAAGCTTTTCAGTTTCATGAGGTCCCATTTATTGATTGTTGATCTCAGGTCCTGAGCTGTTGGTGTTCTGTTCAGGAAGTTGTCACCTGTGCCAATGAGTTTGAGGGTTTCTCCTACTTTTTCTTCTAGTATCTTTAGTGTGGCTGGCCTTATGTTAATGTCTTTGATCCACTTGGAATTAAGTTTTGTACAAGGTGATAGGTATGGGTCTAATTTCATTCTTTTGCAAGTGGACATCCAGTTGGACCAGCACCATTTGTTGAAGATGCTGTCCTTCTTCCATTGTGCGGATTTGGCTTCTTTGTCAAAGATTAGTTGGCCATAGGTGTGTGGGTCCATGTTTGGGTCTTCAATTCGATTCCATTGATCCACTGGTCTGTTTCTATACCAGTACCATGCTGTTTTTATTATTATTGCTCTGTAGTACAGCTTGAAATCTGGGATGGTGATACCTCCAGATGCTTTTTTACTGTACAGGATTGATTTAGCTATTCTGGGCTTCTTGTTGTTCCATATGAAGTTGAGTATAGCTTTTTCCAAGTCTATAAAGAATTGTGTTGGTATTTTGATAGGAATTGCATTGAATCTATATATTGCTTTTGGTAGAATAGCCATTTTTATTATGTTGATCCTACCTATCCATGAGCATGGGAGATCTTTCCATCTTCTAAATGCCTCTTCCATTTCTTTCTTCAGGGGCTTGAAGTTCTTGTTCTATAGGTCCTTTACTTGCTTGGTTAGAGCTACCCCCAGGTATTTTATATTGTTTGTGGCTATTGTGAAGGGGGTTGTTTCCCTTATTTCTTTTTCGGTTAGCTTGTTTGTTGTATAAAGAAGGACTTCTGATTTTTTTGAGTTAATTTTGTATCCAGCCACCTTGCTGAAGTTGTTTATCAGCTGTAAGAGTTCTTTGGTGGAGTTTTTGGGGTCGCTTATGTATACTAACATATCATCTGCGAATAGGGATAATTTGACTTCTTCATTTCCAATGTTTATCCCTTTGATTTCCTTTAGTTGTCTTATTGCTCTAGCAAGAACTTCAAGTACTATATTGAAGAGATATGGTGAAAGTGGGCATCCTTGTCTTGTCCCTGAGTTTAGAGGAAATGCTTCAAGCTTCTCTCCATTTAATTTGATGTTGGCTACTGGCTTGCTGTATATTGCCTTTATTATTTCTAGGTATGGTCCATGTATGCCCGTTCTCTCCAGAACTTTTAGCATGAAGGGGTGTTGGATTTTGTCAAATGCTTTTTTCTGCATCTAGCGAGATTATCATGTGGTTTTTTTCTTTCATCTTGTTTATGTGGTGAATTACATTGATAGACTTTCGTATATTGAACCATCCCTGCATTCCAGGGATGAAGCCTACTTGATCATGGTGTATGATACTTTTGATGTGTTCTTGAATTCGGTTTGCTAGTATTTTATTAAGTATTTTTGCATCTATGTTCATGAGGGAGATTGGTCTGAAGTTCTCTTTCTTTGTTGGGTCTTTGTGTGGTTTAGGAATCAGAATGACAGTGGCCTCATAGAATGAATTTGGCAGTGATCTTTCTGTTTCTATGTGGTGGAAGAGTTTGAAAAGTAATGGTGTTAGTTCCACTTTGAAGGTTCTGTAGAATTCCGTGCTAAAGCCATCTGGCCCTGGGTTTTTTTTGGTTGGGAGATTATTAATGACTGTGTCTATTTCCTTGGGTGTTTTTGGGCTGTTTAAGCTGTTAATCTGATTTTGATTTAGTTTTGGTAGGTGGAATTTATCGAGGAAATTTTCCATTTCGCTTAGGTTTTCAAATTTAGTGGAATATAGATTTTTAAAGTAGGACCCGAATATTTTCTGGATCTCCTCAATGTCTGTTGTTATTTCTCCCTTTTCATTTCTGATTTTGTTCATTTGGGTTCTTTCCCTTTGCCTTTTAGTTAATTTGGCTAGGGGTCTGTCTATTTTGTTGATTTTCTCAAAGAACCAACTCTTGGTTTCATTGATTCTTTGTATAGTTCTTTTTGATTCTAAGTTGTTGATTTCAACTCTAAGCTTGATGATTTCCTGTCTTCTGCTCTTCTTGGGAGTGTTTGTTTCTTTTTTTTCCAATTTACCCAGCTTAGCTGTTAGTTCACTAATATGAGCTGTCACAATTTTCTTTTTGAAAGCACTTAGTGCTATGAACTTTCCTCGTAGCACAGCTTTCAATGTATCCCATAGGTTTGGGTATGTTGTGTCTTCATTGTCGTTGGATTTTAAGAAGTTTTTGATTTCCTTCCTTATTTCTTCCCTGACCCAGTGGTCATCCAGTAAGGAGCTGTTCAATTTCCATGTGTGTGTAGGCTTTCTGTTGATTCTTTTACTGTTGAAGACCAGCTTTATTCCGTGGTGGTCTGATAAGATACAAGTTGTTATTTCAATTTTCTTGTATCTACTGAGACTATCTTTGTGACCAATTATGTGGTCGATTTTGGAGAAGGTTCCGTGGGGTGCTGAGAAAAAGGTGTATTCCTTTGTGTTTGGGTGAAACGTTCTGTAGATATCTGTTAGGTCCATTTGTTTCATGATCTCTGTTAGACTCAATATTTCTCTGTTTGGCCTCAGTCTTGATGATCTGTCCTTTGTTGTGAGTGGGGTGTTGAAGTCTCCCACTACTAATGTGTTGTGATCGATGTGCGCTTTAAGTTTTAGAAGTGTTTCTTTTACGAAAGTAGGTGCCTTTGTATTTGGGGCATAGATGTTCAGTATTGAAATTTCCTCTTGATGAATATTCCCTTTAAAGAGTACATAGTGCCCTTCTTTGTCTTTATTCATTAACTTCAGTTGGAAGTCTATTTTGTTTGATATTAGGATGGCTACTCCAGCTTGCTTCCTGGGTCCATTTGCTTGGAAAACCTTTTCCCAGCCCTTTACTCTGAGGCAGTGTCTATCTTTTGTAGTTAGATGTGTCTCTTGTATACAGCATAAGGAAGGGTCTTGCTTGCCGATCCACTCTGTAAACCTGTGTCTTTTTATTGGGAAGTTGAGTCCATTGATGTTGATGGATATTAGTGACCTGGGGTTGTTATTTCCCATTAGTTTGGTATAGGCGGTGGTCCTGTTCCTCTTTTGGTTTAGTTGCTGATGGGTTTTCTATTCACTTTGTTTTCTTGGGTGGAGTTTTCTTCTCTGGGTTGGGATTTTCCTTCTAGGATTTTCTGTAGGGCTGGGTTTGTGGGTAGATATTGTTTAAATTTGATTTTGTCATGGAATATCTTGTTTTCTCCATCTATGTTGATAGTTTTGCTGGGTAAAGTAGTCTGGCTGGGCATCTATGATCTCTTAGGACTTGTAGTATATCTGACCAGGCCCTTCTAGCTTTTAACGTTTCTGGGGAGAAGTCAGGTGTAATTCTGATGGGTCTGCCATTGTATGTGACTTGACCTTTTTCTCTTACAGCTTTTAATATTCTTTCTTTGTTCTGTACATTTGGGGTTTCAATTATTATCTGGCGAGAGGAGTTTCTTTTCTGGTCTAATCTGTTTGGTGTTCTGTAAGCCTCTTGGATTTTTATTGGCATCTCTTTTTTCAGGTTTGGGAAGTTTTCCTCTATGATTTTGTTGAAGATATTTCCTGGACCTTGGAGTCGGGAGTCTTCTCTTTCCTCTATACCTATAATTCTTAGGTTCCATCTTTTCATTGAGTCCTTGATTTCTTGGATGTTGTGGATGAGAAATTTTTTAGCCTTCTCATTTTCTTTGGATGTTGTACTGATTTCTTCGACTGAATCTTCCATGCCTGAGATCCTGTCTTCCATCTCTTGCATCCTATTGTTGATACTCACCTCCGTAGTTCCTGTTCTCTTCCCTTGGTTCTCCACTTCCTCTTTTAACTCTGACTGTGTTTTCTTTATTGTTTCTATTTCTATTTTCATGTCTTGTATGGTTTTGTTCGTTTTGTACATTTCCTTCTCCAGCTTGCTTGTTTTTGTATGAAAATCTTTCATGGCTTTTTCCTTTTCCTGTTCAAGCTCTGTCACCTTGGCTTGGAGCTCTTTAATGGTGTTGCTCCTTGTTTTGATTTGTAGAATTGTGGCTTCTTTGAATTCCTTCATAGATTTAAGTTCTTCTTGCAGGGACTCTATCACTTTCCATAATGCAGAATTGTCAATGTTTTCATGTGTTTCTGTTGGTGTGTGGTCATCCGAATTGGATGAGCTAGGATGGTTCTGCTTTGTTGGAGTCATAATTCCTTGATTTCTATTTTTTTTTGACCTTTCACCATTGGATGCATTTAGCTGTCTGTTTTCTGTTATTGGAACCACAGTGGATGATTTGGTGCAGGGGACGAGTTACTTGGTTATCTGTCGTTGCTTACAGGGGGATTTCAAGGTCACTGTGGTTTTAATCGCCAGAGGCACTGTGATCTGGTGCAGCCTATTCCCAGGTTGTGAGTAATGGACCAGGATTGTTTCACTGCTCTCAATTCAGACTTCCCTATGTTGCACTCTGAGTTATCAGCCTGTAATGGTTCTGATGGTATTGACCTGATTGCCCAGGCACAGATTCTGTGGGCTTTGTTTGTCCTCCCGGAGGCTGACAGGGTCTGGCTCCACACCTGATATGTTTGGATTTTCCAGGATACATCTATGGTCCCGATTTCTGGTTTCTCTCTAGGCTTCTCGCCACAGGGCTGGACTCTGTGCCTGATTCCCTTCCTGTCTGCGCCGCCATGGGTCCCGTGGGTTCCCCAAGCCCCGGATCCTCCAGCTGCCTGAGTGCACCTCTCGTCCCAGCAGCTCAGCTGTGGGTGCACGGAACCCTGGCCCCGCCCATGCCTGTCTCTCTCCCCAGATGACCTGCCGTGGACTTGCGGGGATTTGGCCCTTCCAGACGTGCTCCCTCCCCAGCTGCGCTATTGTGAGTGTGCCGGATTTGGCCCCTCCCGCCTGCTTTTGTGTTCCCAGCTTCCTGCGCTCTCTCGGAACCTCCCGCCCTCCGCTTCACGAGCGGCTGCGGACCACCCGCTGAGCCCCCTGTTTGTTCCTTGCTAAGCCTTCCACTATCTCACAAAGTTTTTTAAGTGGGTATAAGATCAACCTGATGTGTGGGGAGCCCAATAGGCCAGCGATCTATGGCCAAGTGGACCCTGATTCTGCCTGCTGTAAGTTGGGATCGATCTTTCCAGGCGCCTCTCCAAATGGGAGTTCCCGAATCCCGGGTTTAGTGGCATCCGTGTCTGTGAGAGATGGGTGAGAGCCTTGCCCTGGGACTTTTAACAGTCCCTTGGGAGCTGTGAGTGTTCCGGGGGGGGGGGGGCTAGCCCCCCCGGTTTTTGCACAGTGCCCAATAACTCTGTGTTTTTTATGGCTCTTTTTTCCCCTGCGTTCAAAATGCGTCAGTGTAGGTCGCCGCCATCTTGCCCCCCCCCGCTATGAAATATCTTAAAAACACTCTCAATCCTTAGCAATTAGAGAAATGCAAACTAAAGGAACTTTGAGATTTCATCTCACCCCAGTCAGAATGGCTATAACCAAAAAAACCTACAACAAAGGCTGGAGAGGCTATGGGAAAAAGAAACACTCCTTCACTGTTGACAAGATTGCAAACTATGCAGCCACTCTGGAAATCAGTGGGGAAAAAAGTCCTCAAATAGCTAAAAATATATCTATTACATGACCCAGCCATATCACTCCTTGACATATGCCCAAAAGACTTAATGTCCTACTGCACAGACACTTGCTTAGTCCTTTTCATTAATGCTCTAATCAAAATAGTTAGGAAATGGAAGGAACCTAACTGTCCTTCAACCAGTGAATGGGTAGTGAAAATGTACATACATATGCAGCTATGAAGAAAAATGAAATCAAGAATGTGGTAGGTAAATGGATGGAACTAGAAGACATTATGTGTTACTGTTTCCTTCCTATGGTCCATGCTCTTCTTCCATGGTTACATGTCTCATCGAATGATATGCAAATTTTACTTTGTTCTCTATATGCTATGTATTCTTCTGTTTTCTGATTTAGGTTTTTGCTAGTTCTTAGCCACTGTCTTTTCATGTGGGTGGATTTTTCTTCCCCAGCTATCTTGGCACTTTAGAACGAAGTGTTTGCTGAAACTTCGAGTTGTATGGGGGAAATTCACAATGACTGAACTGTGTCCTCGAGAATATGAGTGTGTCATTGGAATTTCATTACTATCAGCGACCGTGGGAAATATTCCCTTTAAAAGAAACACAGTATCCTACCCAGATGTGAGTTTGTTGTCTAGGTGCTGAGTGGGTGGAAGAGACTGACTGGCTAAGTCATCAACATATAGACTTTGTGCTAACCCTCCAGCAATGTGAAAGGTGTCTCATGTCCCTTCTCAAATCTATACAATATCCCTAGGTCTCTGCTTCTCATTGTAGAAAAAAAAACAATTGTCTGGCTGTTTACTCTAGGTGTGGGTTCTAATTGGCTCTTGTCTTTGCCAATCATCTTGTCTTTGCCACCTCAACTCCCATACCACTGTCTGGGAAGGCAATCTAGTTACTTTTGTTTCCTGATATTTCTGGGACATGGTTCAAGTTACGGTTACTCTGCATGTCTGTGGGTTATGAATCTATGGATTCCTCTAACTGTAGATAGAAAATATTAGAAAGATATGTTAGATTGTACTAAAAATGTGTGCTTTTCTTCTTGGTATTATTTCCTAAGTTTATTTTACAGCAACTATTTACATAGTATTTACACAGTCCTGAATATTATAAATAATCAAGAGGTAATTGAAATTCATGGAAGGTTGTGAGTAGGATCTTAAAAATACTGTGCTATTTTAATCAATTATTATTACATATATGTATTCATACACACACACACATCCAATTGAGTCCTTATAATGTTATTTATATGTATGTTTTCAGTGTTGACCTTTTGGCATGAACAACCAATTGGCATGCTCTTCCCTGGGAAAGGTCACCTTTCCTAAACCTACCTTCTCTCAGTTGTCTGTAGTTCTTTGTGTAGGGTTGAGACCTCATGGGCTTTTCTTCACCCGTTTTGGCATGTTCATCGGTGTCTTCCTTGTTGGCTCATATTGGTGAGACTTGAAGGGTAGAGCTCCTGATGTTACTAGGAAACATGATCTCAGTGCAAAGTCCCCGAACCCCTGGCTTTTACAGTATTTCTGCCCTCTCTTCTGCAATGTTCTCAGACTATACCATTTTGCATAATGGATTCGAGGATCTGGACTTGTATTCTTGGACTGTAATTGAACTGATCCCCCATGGATATTGTGGGACGATTGTGCTTCTTGTTGAATATACCCTTTTATCAGGCACGCAGTTCTGGTCACAGCGTTTGCCCAAAGAGGAACACAATGTTTCAGAGATCAAGTAAGCTAGCTGGGGGTTTGATTAAGAATGCTATGAGTCATGACAGGGGAATGCAGAACCTATACCAGCGGAATGGGAAGTGTTAGTGGGCAGCTGCTTCTTATTCCATAGCTCCCTTTGTCACAAATTTCACAGGGCTTTAGGCAGAACCCTAAAGCAGTTCACAGTCCATGCAGTGAAGGTCACAATGATATACTTCCTTCAGCTTAGACACCACAGTCGGTGCCTGGAATTTCTCTGATTTTAATACACCAAAGTTCTGTTATTAGGCAAACAAATAGCAGCTGCCATGATCAGACTTACGTTAAAACAAAGTCACATAAAGTAAGCCTGCTGCTTGCCATCTAATTTTGGTTGTTGCATAAAATGATATCGAGGTTTTTATCTCGAGAACATTCACTTCCTACAAGTATTTCCTGTTTCTGAGATGATGAAATAGAGAAGCTGCAATGATGGTGTCTCCCTGATACCACCCTATTAACATAGCTTGGCATTTCTAGAAACAAGTGTTCATCAAGGGGAAATATTTTACATATTTCCAGAAATGTCTTAAGGGTTTCCTTTGTGGAGCAACCATTACTGCCTTTGAGTCTATTCTATACAATCCTGGGAACAGAGAGCTGAGAAGAAAATCGCTACAATTGCTACAATTTCCGCCCTATGCTTAACAGTCCTTGTAAACAGACTGTGTTCCATTGTTCCAGGACCAAGGGGGAAAAAAAAAGTCTAAGTGCTTCAAGATCCAATTTCAACAAATTCCAATTCTCACTCTCCAAAGTGAAAGAAAACATCTCTATTGATTTCTGACATAAACAACTGGATCAAAAGCACTTGCTGGTTTTGTTCAAAGTCCCCGTCTTCCTCTTTTCTTCTTATTCCTTTGCTTTACTTACCTTTGATTGGCTTGTTATAGAGTGAACTTACTCACCTACCCTCTGTTCTGAGTTGCCTTTTTCCCTGTAGAATTTTAGGGCTGTAAGGATCTGTAATCAGGTGGTGTGAGTGGTGTGTAAACTGACTATGGCCTCCCCTGGATGTTCTTGTGAACTTTCAATCTGAAAGGCTGACTTCATGGCCAGGATCCTGCTTTGGCTCACAGCTTCAAGTCTGATGAGCTGGCATCTCTCCTCAGGGAGGAGGCAGCTGGCAGCCTCTTGAGCAAGTACGGGAGGAACTATGGGAACTAAATAGTAATATTTTGCCCTTTTTTGGGAGATACAAAAGTTGAGAAACTTGTATTTGTTATAACTTTACAAAGCGTTTTGTCTTCTTTCTGGATTTTATCATTTATTTGTTCATTTAAAAAAATCAAGATTCAATTCACATACAAAAATGTACTATTTTGCAGTGTGCAGTTGAGTGGTTTTTTATTTTATTTACTTATAAAGTTGCATACTATTATTATTTCCCAATTCTAGAATCTTCTCTCCATCCCAGTTAGAAGCTCATACCCATCGGTAGTCAACCCCTCTTCCTCCAACCCCAAGTGCTGACAACCCTTTATCTACTTTCTGCCTCCATGCATTTGTGGATTCTGGGCACTGCTTATAAATGGAGTCATAGACCATGGAGCCTTTTACATCTCAATTTTTTTTTCCACCTGCCATTTAGTGGTTTCAAGGGTCATCCTTGTTATAGCATGCACCCATACTTCGTTTCTTTTTTATGGCTGAGTGACATTTCATTGTATGGATATAAGACATTTTCATGACATTTTCTTTATCCATTCATCAGTTTGTGGATGTTTTAGTTGTTTATACTTATTGTCTGTCATAAATAATGTTGCTATGAGTGTGCATGTACTCTTGCATGTACATCTGTGGTAACTTTTTGAGGAACTTCCAAATTATTTCTCAAAACCAGTGTAACATTTATATTCTCATGAATCACAGCTCCTATTTTTCCACACCTGTGCCAACACTTGTAATTGTCTTTTTGATTGTAGTCGTCACAGGGATTGTGAAATGGTATATCATTGTGGTTTTTATTTACACTTTTCTTATTGGATATTTGTGTGTGTGTGTGTGTGTGTGTGTGTGTGTGTGTGTGTGTTCTAATGTGCTTGTGCATAAGTGTGTGTGTTTGGAGATCTATCAATTCAATCCTTTTTCCATTTAAAAATTAGATTGTCTTTTTGTTGCGTTGTATGAATTCTTCAGACATCTAAACTCTATCAGAGATATGATTTGCAAACATTTACCCATTCTGTGGTTATTTTATCACTTACCTGATTGTGCCCTTTGTAACAAAAAGTTTCAAACTTCAACAAAGTCAAATTTATTAATATTTCCTTTTTGGCTTGTGTCACACACACATATATCCTCTACAATAATACAAAGCTAAAAATTAGAAAAATAAGCTACGACACTATTGTTGCCTTCAGATTCATCAGACTCTTGCAAGAATCAAGCAGAAATATGAAGATGCCTTGGAGAGTCTTGTCTGCCCATAGAGTCATTACTGCCAACTTCAGCAGGTCTCTGCTCAAATGTCACCTCCTCAGGGGGACATGCATGGACAACTGATCTAAAGAGCACTCCTGTAACTACTGTTCTACACCCTCCTTGTTATGGTTTTCTAGTTCTTTACTTCTCTTTCACACAAGTGTAAGTTCCAAAGAGACAGATACTTTGCGTGTCTTTGCTGCTGAATACCAAGTATCTGCAATACTCCTGGTACACAGTGATACCTAATGGAGATTGGTATGAAGAGCAAGTGCAACACCACAGACAGAGAGAGGGACCAGCTCTCTGAGGAAAGGATAGAGAAATCCATGTAATAACTGGGAAAGTTCAAGCAATGTTTTGAAAATCAAATTAATAGGGCATTTTAATTTCGTTTCTGTTGCTGTGGTTACATATCATGGTAAAAAAGAAACACGGGGGAGGAATTCATGTGCCTTACAAGTCTAGGTAAATCCATCACTGAAGGGAAGCCAAGTCAGGAATTCATGCAGCTGATCACATCCTACTCACAGCAAAGGGTAGAGAGAAATAGCATGTATATCCTGCTTGCTTGCATCCACTAGCTTTCCTCTGTCTTATACAGTTCAGCAACCATGTCTTGGGAATGGTGCTGCCCACAGTGGGCTGGATCTTCCTGAATCAATCATTAATCAAGACAGTCCCCCCATAGACAAGCCCACAGGCCAACCTGATCTACACAATTCCTCAACTGGAACTCTGCCAACATAATGATGCATGGACCATGGACCGATCTACACACATTTTACTAGGTTGAAGGAGCTGGCTGAAGGCCCATTTAGGGCTGTCTTAGGGACGTGGCCTATAAAAGAAGAAAAGGCAGAGTCGTTAGGAGTCGAGAAGTCACCCTGGTGTTTGACCCAAGGTCCCGGAAACTCCAAACCTTAGATGGACTATAGAATGAGATGCCTAATCTTTAAGACATTCTCCAACACCAAGTGTCCAGAATTCTACTTCAACAAGGAGGTCTTGAGATGTAGTAAATGTCAAGTGTTTTCTGTGCATGTAAGAGGCTTTGGGTTTGGTCCCCAACACAAAAGAAGGAGATAAGGTTTCAGTATCTTTAAAGTAAAAATACCATTACCTTCTTTTTGAAGTGAAATATAACATGCAGTCATGAACCCATCTTAAGTGAGTTCTTAATGAAACACACACACACACACACACACACACACACACACACAATCAGCCATTGCAAGAGCCCCTTAGATACAAGTATGGGCTGCTTTGTCTGCACTAGAAATCTCCTTGATATACTTTTCCAGTCAATAATTCCTAGAGGTAAACCTAACTTCTACAAACATAGACTAGTTCATCTTGATTTTGCACTTCGTGTTAATGAACCCATGCAGTATTCACAGTGTTTAGACTGTTTTCTTTCCTCAGCATAATGTCTGTAAACTCATTGTATCTTGTTGCACACATAAGTAGATTTTGTTGGCTGATAGGTAATGTCATATTAACAGACACAACACAGTTCACTTATCCAGTGCACTATTGAAGAGCTTTGGGTGTTTAGAGTTATTAGTGGTTATGAATAAAGCTCTAAGTTCTATGTCTTTGTTCGTTTGTTTTGTAAACATAATCACATTTCCCCTTGGCGTGCACCAAAGAACAAAACTGCTGATTCCTAGGCTGGACTTCCTTTCCCACAGTAAAAGCCAAAAGATTCAATTATTCCATAGGCTTTTCAACAGTTTCTATTATGCAGAGACATAACATATTTTGATGTGTAGTTCTCTGGTATAGATTGTATTGATATTTTCTTACACTTGTTGTTTGTTTTGACATTCTTTTGTGAGGAAGTGAGAAGAAATGCCTGTTTAAGACTTTCCCCCAATTTAGATTGGGTCCTTTAGCTTTTCTGTGTTGGGTTTGTAGAGGTCTGCACATATTCTTTGTGTGTGTGTGTGTGTGTGTGTGTGTGTGTGTGTGTGTTAATTGAAACTGAACATGCTAGGCAAGTGCTCTGCCACTGAACTAATACCTTAAGCTTTATTTTTAGAGAGGGTTTCTCCTAGGCTGGCCTTTACCATGTGATCCTTCTGCCTCAACCTCTCAAGCAGTGGCTTTAGAAGTATACATTCCCAGACATGACTTCTGTCTATATTTTTAATGTTAGCTACATTACATTAGTCATATAAAATTAGTCTTTTTGAGACTGGTTTAATTCATTCAATATGATAATCTCTAGTTAAATCCATTTTCCTGCAAGCAATACTTCATTTGCTGTATGGCTGAAAAAAAAAAATCTCATTGTGTACTTATAGCACATTTACTTCATGGCTTCCTCTGTCATTGGGCATGTAGGCGTGGTTCATAACTTGGTTGTTATGGACACTGATGTGTATCTCTATTGTGGGTTGACTCAGAGCCTCTGAGTAAATATTCAGGAATGGTATAGCCAGGTTATATGGTAGGTCTATTTTTTTTTTTTTCTTGAGAAATCTCCATACTGTTTTCCTAGTGCCTGGTTTACAATCCCACCAACAGGGTATGATTGTTCTACCTTGCCCACCTCCTCCCAGCATTAGCTGTTGGTTCCTTAATGCCCACAACTCTGAGGGGAATGAAATTGTTTTGTTTTTAACAAAGGTACTTCTCAAAGTGTGGTTGATATTATTACTTCACTAGATATCTACAGCAATCCTGTGATTCTAACAGAGCAAGTAGAGTCTGCTCTACAGGGGGCCAAACCCGAGGTCCATTCAATCCAATCCAGCTGATGAGGGAAACATTTAAACCTCACAGCTAATTGTGACAGTGGCACTGCTATCAGGGCTTCTAGCGACACTGATTTTTTGTTGTTGTTGTTGTTGTTGTTGATCCTAAGATAGAGCAGAGAGTAAGATAATTGCCTCAGAACTATGCTTCAATTTTAAACCCATAGCGTAATTTGGGACTGACTACAGAAGTGCAGAAAATGAGATCTAGAAAGGAAGATAGGCTGTTTTGAGGAGTCAATTTCTTCCTATTGGTATAATTAATGACATGAAACTACTTTAAGACTTCATTGAGAGGCAACGAAAGTCTAGTAGCTTTGAAATTCCTTCTTATGCTTATTTGAAAGTGAAACAGGAATCCACTGCTGACAAGGTCCTAGGGAAATCGTTCTGCTATGCCCCTGGTATGTGACAACTGTCATCGTGAAAGACAGTGGGGCACCAAGAACCTCCCCCCACAAGGTGTTCATACATGCTAGCTCAGTGATATCATTCCAAGAGAATTTATCCTACACATTCCGTTAATATTGATTTTTAACAGTGAAAGCAGAATCTTAGGTTGGGAACATAGGTAGAGTATTTGCCTAACATGTCTAACACATGCACTCACACATGCATGCTCACACACACACACACATGCACACATATGCACACATACCAATCCACATACACTAAGCAGGATATTTATTAAGATACGATAATTAAAGTTGCTAGGCATCAGTAATGTGTATTCAGATTCAAATTAATGCATAGCACCCAGTGTCTTCCCTGATGGGCTAGCTGGCAGTTTTACTTGCTACACTCACCCTGAGGACAGAGGGGTTCAGGCTCTGCACACAGGATGGGGCTTTGGGAAGCAACAGAGGAAGCTCAGTGGGCCTGGGAGTTCAGCTGTAACCACTCCTTCCCTTTACAGGTCAAAATGTTTAATTCACTGCTTCGTCTAGTCCACTGCCCTTTTACTTAATTATACGTAACCTCGAGGGTATTAGCTAGACAATATGAGGCTAGCACTGTAATCCCAAACTGAAAAGCAACAGCAAATGTCACCATCAGCAGTAGCTCCTGCATGATGTATATTGTTTATTTGTTTCTCTCATGATTTCCAGCCAGATGTCCAGAGTCCCAGCCTGCAACACAAAATTGAAATCTTTGGTGCTTCGGCAAGAGCCTGTTGAGAACTCCACTAACCAAACAGCCTGTGCGGCTACGAATTTTCAGCACCACAGGGTAAACGGGAAAAGGAATTCTTTCTTTCGAGGTCATTTCTTGTTGCAGACTGGCTTGACTTGGGTGGGGTGGGGGAAATGGCATTAAAGATTAAAGCTGATTCAGGTTACAGAGATGTTCTTACATGAAGTAGGGAGCTATTGTAATATTTTCCTCCAGACCCCATGCTGAGTATGCTTGTGTGCACCGAAACCAGTGCTTAGCTTGCCCAGACATCCCAGAACTGGGCAAGTGAGTGCAAACAGCTTGAAAAGGGACCATTCAGGGCTTTCATGTTCTTCACTGGTATACATTTTTCATGGTTCTTCAACGTGAACGCTAAGTTGTATCTCTCGCTCCCACTCTCTGTTTGAATTTGCCTGCCGTCTCCCTCCTTTTTTCTAGCTCACTCCTGGAATTTAGTCTTACTTGGAGGATTAAGAAAAGAAAAACATAACCTGGAGCTGAGCTCATTTTATCATATGTTACGTTATACTGGGAGCCAGAGAGCTTTTGTAAAACCAGACCTGTGTTCTTTTGGGCTGCAGAATTTGTCACAGAGAACCAGAGGTGAGTGACCCAAATACCACAGATTTTAAGCTTTAATCAATCATATTTTGATCTTCAGAGTGACCAAGTTATTAGATTCTGTTTTAAGATGACTTTCGGGGAGGGGGGACACAGTTGTTCTGCAGATGTTAGAAAACCCCATTGTTTCCCAAGGGCTTAATAACCACACTGTGGCAACAGGCCTCTCAAAGTATTATATGGCTCTTCTTAAAGTATTCGCCTCCATTTCTGAGGTAATGAAAGTGATCCAAAAAGGTTTTTCTCCAGTAACAAGCCCTGAGAAATAGGTAGCTCTTTTGTTTCTTTGTGTTTCATCCCTTTCTGTAGGCATGAGATGTTCTTCATACATCTGAGCCCCACAATGCTTCTACTGTATGTTCTTTGTAGTGTCAAAGGAAAAGATCTTTAAGGAATTGTTCTGTATCAGCTGGGCCTTGAGTGGGAAGCACAGAGGGGAGAAATATTTCAGTACGGTGGAACAAGCCATATTTGCTGTGGACTTACAAAGCAGTCTGATTGCACTACTTTCTCAGGGAACCAAGAAAAATCTACAAGCCGGGTGCTTTTAAGACAAAATTTGTACTTGCATGCTTTAAAAAAAATGTGTTGGAATGCTTTTTCATCACCATGGCTTACGTAGCCACAAAGCTGAGCCCCTGATCAAGACATGCACAATGTGCTGTGTCTCTCCTAAAATACTCACAAACGAGGAAGGCCTCTTGGCAGAAAGATGCAAAGAATGTGCATGTAGTTCTTGCAAAATAGAAAACACAACATGGTGGTTGCAGGAAATGATATTAGTGTGGGCTGGAGGGACTTGTGTATGGGCTTTTGGGGTTGAAAATGAGCAACCAGGGGTAATTCAGACACAGGGAACACCCCACATCACCCACCCCTTTGGTTGAAGCACTGTTCATCTACCTGTGGTAGACAGAGAGAGGGGAATGAACATGAAAATGGAGACTAAGGGAACCTTCCCCCAGGCTCAGTGGAGTCTCTATCAGCTATTACCAGAGAACAACTCCTGCTCTGAATGAGACCTGCAGTGGACAGTAAGGCAGGCTGCTTCTGCTTAACAAGCATAGAACCACATGTCTCTGGCTCTGAAGGGCTTCCCACCCTTTCTACTTCCATCTTCATATGCAGTCTTCTGTGTCTGACTTCAGGCTCTGAGGTAGGGGGATTCTGAGATATAATAAATAAATGTCAGTCTTTGTTCTTAGATGCAGGTATGGCATGGAGCTCTAAAAACCCACACAATTTCCCAAGAAGCAAGAAGGAGCATCTTCCATTACCCATCGGGCCCCTTTCAATCACCCCTGAGTTATGCTAATGAACTCACTCCTGGTGGGCCCTGCCTAAGGTTCAAGATGGCCCAACTGTGCAAGTAGAGGGTGGGAACTTTCCACTCAATACTAGCTCCACTCACAGGGATGGAAAGAGGTGCAAAAGAGTGAGTTTAGACATTAATGACAAATGAATAATCAACCACACTGCATAATGTGGGCCTCCCCTGAAAAAAAAAAAACACTAAAAGACAGGCTGTGGGGCACACAACCCAGCTTGTTGAACACACTGAGCTCCCTGGGCAAAGGGGGTGCCGTCTGAGAGCATTTGAGCTTCACAGTCCTCCCTCCCACAGCATGCTTTGGGACTCTTTTCCAGTTGATGTTACTGAGCTGTGGCCTTTATAATAATCTATCGATGCCACCAGAGTTCTAAAGCAAAAGATTCAACTCTGAGAGCCAGACAATAAACTAGTTTCTGTCATCTATATCCATGTGTCAAAGAGTCAAACAGTGGTACAGGGCCGAGAAAACTTTAATCAATGGGGCCCCATAGGAAAGGGCAGATAAAAATGTTCAGTGACCTCCAGCCCTGTCTTTCAGAGGGCAATAAGAAGGCTGACATGGGGGGGGGCAAGATGGCGGCGAACTGCACGGACGCACTTTGAATGTGGGAGAGAAGAGCCATAGAAAACACAGAGTTGTTGAACACTGTGCAAAAACCGGAGGGTCTGGCCCCCCTGGGAACACTCACAGCTCCCAAGGGACTGGAAAAGTCCCAGGGCAAGGCTCTCCCCCCATCTCTCGCAGACACGGAAGCCACTAAATCCGGGATTCGGGAACTCCCATTTGGAGAGGCGCCTGGTAAGATCGATCCCAACACACAGCAGGCAGAATCAAAGGCCACATGGTGATCGCCCACTAGCCAATCCCACACCTCAGGAGGACCTTATAACTACTTAGGAAACTTTGCAGAATAGTTGAAGTCTTAAAAAGGAAGAAACAGGGCGCTCGGCGGGTTATCTGCAGCCGCTCGAGCCGGAGCAGGAGGCCGGCGGGCGGGTGGGAAGCAGGAGCCGGCGGGAGGGGCCGAAGCCCCACGCACCCATGGCAAAGCAGCTAGGGAGGGAGGCTGGCTCAGACAGCGGGAGGGGCCGAAGCTCTGCCCACCCAGGGCAGAGCAGATAGGGAGGGAAGTGGCCAGGCCTGTGGCAGAGAAGCCTAGTGGGTAACCAGAAGCCAGGGGACCATAGCTGTATTCGGGTAAACCCAGACATATTAGGTGTGGAGCCGGGCCCTGTCAGCCTCCGTGACGACAAACAAAGCCCACAAAATCTGTGCCTGGGCAAACAGGTCCATACCATCAGAACCATTAATTATAGGCTGATCACTCAGTGTGCAACATAGAGAAGTCTGAACTGGGAGCAGTGAAACAATCCCAGACCATTACTCACTACCTGGAAATAGGCTGCACCAGCTCACAGCGATTCAGGCTATTAAAACCACAGTGACCCTGAGATCCCCCTGTAAGCAATGACAGATAGCCAAGCAACTCAACTCCTTCACCAAAGCATCCCCTGTGGATCTAAGCACAGAAAACGACAAGAACAGACAGCTAAACACACCCACATGGCCAAAGATCCAAGAAAAAACAGAAATCAAGGAAATATGACTCCAACAAAGCAGAATCATCCTAGCTCATCCATTCGGATGACCTCACACCAACAGTAACACATGAAAACGATGACAATTCTGCATTATGGAAAGTGATAGAGTCCCTGCAAGAAGAACCTAAATCCATGAAGGAATTCAAAGAAGCCACAATTTTACAAGCCAAAACAATGAACAACACCATTAAAGAACTCCAAGCCAAGGTGACAGAGCTTGAACAGGAAAAGGACAAAGCAATGAAAGATTTTCAGACAAAAACAAGCAAGCTGGAGAAGGAAATGTACAAAACGAACAATACCATACAAGACATGAAAATAGAAATAGAAACAATAAAGAAAACACAGTCAGAGTTAAAAGAGGAAGTGGATAACAAAGGGAAGAGAACAGGAACTACGGATGTGAGTATCAACAATAGGATGCAAGAGATGAAGACAGGATCTCAGGCATGGAAGATTCAGTGGAAGAAATCAGTACATCATCCAAAGAAAATGAGAAGGCTAAAAAATCTCTCACCCACAACATCCAAGAAATCAAGGACTCAATGAAAAGACGGAACCTAAGAATCATAGGCATAGAGGAAAGAGAAGACTCCCGACTCCAAGGTCCAGGAAATATCTTCAACAAAGTCATAGAAGAAAACTTCCCAAACCTGAAAAAAGAGATGCCAATAAAAATCCTAGAGGCTTACAGAACATCGAACAGATTAGATCAGAAAAGAAACTCCTCTCGCCACATAATAATTGAAACACCAAATGTGCAGAACAAAGAAAGAATATTAAAAGCTGTAAGAGAAAAAGGTCAAGTGACATACAATGGCAGACCCATCAGAATTACACCTGACTTCTCCTCAGAAACTTTAAAAGCTAGAAGGGCCTGGACAGATATCCTACAAGTCCTGAGACATCATAGGTGCCCAGCCAGACTACTATACCCAGCAAAACTCTCTATCAACATAGATGGAGAAAACAAGATATTCCATGACAAAATCAAATTTAAACAATATCTACCCACAAACCCAGCCCTACAGAAAATCCTAGAAGGAAAATTCCATCCCAGAGAAGAAAACTTCACCCAAGAAAACAAAGTGAATAGAAAACCCCTCAGCAACTAAACCAAAAGAGGCACAGGACCATCACCTATACCAAACTAATGGGAAACAACAATCCCAGGTCACTAATATCCATCAACACCAATGGTCTCAACTCCCCAATGAAAAGACACAGGTTTACAGAGTGGATCCGCAAGCAAGATCCGTCCTTTTGCTGCATACAGGAAACACATCTCACTACCAAAGATAGACACTACCTCAGAGTAAAGGGCTGGGAAAAGGTTTTCCAAGCAAATGGACCCAGGAAGCAAGCTGGAGTAGCCATCCTAATATCAAACAAAACAGACTTCCAACTGAAGTTAATGAAAAAAGACAAAGAAGGGCATTATATACTTATTAAAGGGAATATTCATCAAGAGGAAATCTCAATACTGAACATCTATGCCCCAAATACAAAGGCACCTACTTTTGTAAAAGAAACACTTTTAAATCTTAAATCGCACGTCGATCACAACACATTAGTAGTGGGAGACTTCAACACCCCACTCACAACAATGGACAGATCATCAAGACTGAGGCCAAACAGAGAAATATTGAGTCTAACAGAGATCATGAAACAAATGGACCTAACGGATATCTACAGAATGTTTCACCCAAACACAAAGGAATACACCTTTTTCTCAGCACCCCACAGAACCTTCTCCAAAATCGACCACATAGTTGGACACAAAGATAGTCTCAATAGATACAAGAAAATTGAAATAACACCTTGTATCTTATCAGACCAACACGGAATAAAGCTGGTCTTCAACAGTAAAAGAATCAACAGAAAGCTTACACACACATGGAAATTGAACAGCTCCTTACTGGATGACCACTGGGTCAGGGAAGAAATAAAGAAGGAAATCAAAAACTTCTTAAAATCCAACGACAATGAAGACACATCATACCCAAACCTATGGGATACAATGAAAGCTGTGCTACGAGCAAAGTTCATAGCACTAAGTGCATTCAAAAAGAAAATTGTGACTGCTCATATTAGTGAACTAACAGCTAAGCTGGGTAAATTGGAAAAAAAAAGAAACAAACACTCCCAAGAAGAGCAGAAGACAGGAAATCATCAAGCTTAGAGTTGAAATCAACAACTTAGAATCAAAAAGAACTATACAAAGAATCAATGAAACCAAGAGTTGGTTCTTTGAGAAAATCAACAAAATAGACAGACCCCTAGCCAAATTAACTAAAAGGCAAAGGGAAAGAACCCAAATGAACAAAATCAGAAATGAAAAGGGAGAAATAACAACAGACATTGAGGAGATCCAGAAAATATTCGGGTCCTACTTTAAAAATCTATATTCCACTAAATTTGAAAACCTAAGCGAAATGGAAAATTTCCTCGATAAATTCCACCTACCAAAACTAAATCAAAATCAGATTAACAGCTTAAACAGCCCAAAAACACCCAAGGAAATAGACACAGTCATTAATAATCTCCCAACCAAAAAAAACCCAGGGCCAGATGGCTTTAGCACGGAATTCTACAGAACCTTCAAAGTGGAACTAACACCATTACTTTTCAAACTCTTCCACCACATAGAAACAGAAAGATCACTGCCAAATTCATTCTATGAGGCCACTGTCATTCTGATTCCTAAACCACACAAAGACCCAACAAAGAAAGAGAACTTCAGACCAATCTCCCTCATGAACATAGATGCAAAAATACTTAATAAAATACTAGCAAACCGAATTCAAGAACACATCAAAAGTATCATACACCATGATCAAGTAGGCTTCATCCCTGGAATGCAGGGATGGTTCAATATACGAAAGTCTATCAATGTAATTCACCACATAAACAAGATGAAAGAAAAAAACCACATGATAATCTCGCTAGATGCAGAAAAAAGCATTTGACAAAATCCAACACCCCTTCATGCTAAAAGTTCTGGAGAGAACGGGCATACATGGACCATACCTAGAAATAATAAAGGCAATATACAGCAAGCCAGTAGCCAACATCAAATTAAATGGAGAGAAGCTTGAAGCATTTCCTCTAAACTCAGGGACAAGACAAGGATGCCCACTTTCACCATATCTCTTCAATATAGTACTTGAAGTTCTTGCTAGAGCAATAAGACAACTAAAGGAAATCAAAGGGATAAACATTGGAAATGAAGAAGTCAAATTATCCCTATTCGCAGATGATATGTTAGTATACATAAGCGACCCCAAAAACTCCACCAAAGAACTCTTACAGCTGATAAACAACTTCAGCAAGGTGGCTGGATACAAAATTAACTCAAAAAAATCAGAAGTCCTTCTTTATACAACAAACAAGCTAACCGAAAAAGAAATAAGGGAAACAACCCCCTTCACAATAGCCACAAACAATATAAAATACCTGGGGGTAGCTCTAACCAAGCAAGTAAAGGACCTATAGAACAAGAACTTCAAGCCCCTGAAGAAAGAAATGGAAGAGGCATTTAGAAGATGGAAAGATCTCCCATGCTCATGGATAGGTAGGATCAACATAATAAAAATGGCTATTCTACCAAAAGCAATATATAGATTCAATGCAATTCCTATCAAAATACCAACACAATTCTTTATAGACTTGGAAAAAGCTATACTCAACTTCATATGGAACAACAAGAAGCCCAGAATAGCTAAATCAATCCTGTACAGTAAAAAAGCATCTGGAGGTATCACCATCCCAGATTTCAAGCTGTACTACAGAGCAATAATAATAAAAACAGCATGGTACTGGTATAGAAACAGACCAGTGGATCAATGGAATCGAATTGAAGACCCAAACATGGACCCACACACCTATGGCCAACTAATCTTTGACAAAGAAGCCAAATCCGCACAATGGAAGAAGGACAGCATCTTCAACAAATGGTGCTGGTCCAACTGGATGTCCACTTGCAAAAGAATGAAATTAGACCCATGCCTATCACCTATCACCTGTACAAAACTTAATTCCAAGTGGATCAAAGACCTTAACATAAGGCTGGCCACACTAAAGACACTAGAAGAAAAAGTAGGAGAAACCCTCAAACTCATTGGCACAGGTGACAACTTCCTGAACAGAACACCAACAGCTCAGGACCTGAGATCAACAATCAATAAATGGGACCTCATGAAACTGAAAAGCTTCTGTAAGGCAAAAGACACAGTCATTAGAACAAAACGGCAACCAACAGACTGGGAGAAAATCTTCACCAACCCCACATCTGATAGAGGGCTATTATCTAAAATCTACAAAGAACTCAAGAAACTAAATGCCAAGAAACCAAATAATCCAATCAAAAAATGGGAGACGGAGCTAAATAGAGAATTCACAAAGGAGGAATCCTTAATAGCCGGGAGTCACCTGAAGAAATGCTCAACATCCTTAATCATCAGAGAAATGCAACTCAAGACTACCCTGAGATTCCATCTCACACCTGTCAGAATGGTTAAGATAAAGAGCTCAAATGACAGCACATGCTGGTGAGGGTGTGGAGAAAGGGGAACCCTACTCCATTGCTGGTGGGTGTGCAGGCTTGTGCAACCACTATTCAGGTCTGTCTGGAGATATCTTAGAAACCCTGGAATAACTTTGCCTCAGGACCCAGCCATACCACTTCTGGGTATACACCCAAAGGACACCTCACGGAGACATAGGGAAGTCTCCTCATCTATGTTCATAGCAGCCTTATTTGTAATAGCTAGAAACTGGAAACCCAGATGTCCCTCAACTGAAGAATGGATTAAAAAAATGTGGTACATCTATACAATGGAATATTACTCAGCTATAAGAAACAATGAAATCATGCAATTTGCAACCAAATGGATGGATCTATAGAAGCTCATCCTGAGTGAGCTAACCCAGACTCAGAAGGATGCACACGGCATCTATTCACTTATAGTAGGATTTTAGCTATATCATACAGGATATCTGTACTACAACCAACACACCAAAAGGAACACAGACATAAACTTTTTTTTTTCAGTTCTTTTTCTTTTTCCTTTTCCTTTTCTTTCTTTTTCCTGTCTTTTTTTGTTGTTGTTCTTTGTTTTTGTGGGTTTGTGTGTCTGTGGGTCTTTTTTTTTTAGTTTTCCCCCTGTAGCAAGGAGACACCTTTCACTGGCAGTACTCCCTCGTAGGCCCCCGGTGTATGAACAGGCTCTTGGCCCTCATATGACTCCTGATCTGTGGTGAGAGACTGTTATGAAGGGACACTCCACCCCAGAGGATCAAGACGGAAGGGTCAAGGTGTAGAGCATGGGAGGGTGGGGTTGGGAAGTGGGAAAAGAGGACAATATGTTAAGGATGTAACCTGTAGCAACAAACAAATTTATTAATTAAAAAAAGCAGGTAACAATGTTAAAACATTGTAAATAAAATAAAGGATACAGCCGTTCAACCTGGCTTTATAAACCTGCACGTGTCGAAAAAACATAGAGCTAAGGTAAAATACAGGAGAAATGTGGTGTTAACCCATGCCTTTAACTTCAGCAGAGACAGGAGGAGCACCATAGAGTTAGTGGACTTATAAATTCTAGAGTTACACGGAACAGGGTGGTGAGGGTACACACCCTTAATCCCATCATTCAAGAAGAGTACACCCTTAACCCCAACACACTAGAGACAGAAACAGGCAGATCTCAGAGCTCAAGGTCAGCCTGATACAAAACATACTCTAAATAGAGAAAAATTTCGATCCAGGAGTGGTGGAACACATCTTTAATCCCTTCAGATGGGAACCACAGGTCTCTGATCCCAATAATTAGAATGCAGAGACACACACATAGGATTTGGAAGGACCTAAGTTTAAAAGCTACTTACAAAAGGCCCACTCAATACAAACAAATTGTCCTTCGAGATCTCAAAATATATACACTAAAGCTGGTTTAGCTCCAAAATAACAAAATAATTTCTTCTTTAAACCAGATTGAAAGATAACACTTTATATATTGTCAAAAAACCAAATTTGCTTCAGGAGAAATATTACCCCCCCAAAAAAAAAAAGAGGGTGATTGTCCCTGAGTGAGGATTAGGGCAGGGCTCTGTTCTTATCTTTCCAGGAGAATCAAAGCATCCATTCAAGGAACCCAGGGACAACTGGACAACGGAAACCTCAGCAGAAAACAGAATCAGACACCAAAAGAAGACGAGTGACCCAGATGATTCAGCCTGACAGACTCCCTCAATAGCTGTCTCCATCAAAAGCCTACAACCACAACAACTCAATATCGCTAAGACCGTTCAGCTCTGCACAATGCCCCAGCCAGAACCTCAGTAAAGCCTGGAAGTTCAGCTTCTGCCTACAAACTCCTTAGGACATCTAAACAGCTGAGAACAGAAGGACTGAACATAAAAGGATTGTACTAACATTTTTAACCATTTTTCCATTTTGGTCGGGCCCCAAACAGGTTTACTATGACCCAAATCAGCAGGAAGTCATTTTAAGAGAGCGACGTCCCATACCCAGAGGGTGGGGAGGGTGTTTCTCCGCCCCCCCCCCGTTTTCGGTTATTTGAAGGACAACTGAAAACTCTGTTATTTAGGGGAAGAGATTACAAGTTGTTAAATGGTCCTGTTTAATGGGTTTTGGAGGTTAGACCCAGGGTATTCCTTCTTTCCCTTTTCTGTATCCTTCTTTATCTCCTATGTAGGAATGCACGGACTTGAGAAAAATTGAGACATAGACATAGCACAGGAAGGACCAAGAAGTAGGGTCAGATTATTGAATATGCCCTTATACCTTTGTATATTGATACAAAATTAGTAGTATATTTGGCTAAAGTGGTATTGACCATTGTTTATTGTGCAAAAATAAGATTGTATTGGACTACGTCGGTATTGATATTTGTATATTGATACAAAATTAAGATTATAGTTGGCCACAATGGTATTGACCCTTGTATATGGATGCAATATTAAGATGGTATTGGGCCACATAGGCATTGATCTTTGCATATTGATACAAAATTAAGAGTATATTTAGCCATATTTGAATAGATCTTTGTATATTGATACAAAATTAAAGTAACGCTTCCTAATGGTATTGTACCTAGAGATACTTAAAAATGAAATGTGAAGCTCTGGCCTCTTGATACCAACCGTCTTAAACTGTTTAGGATAGTTAAGAAAAACAAACTCCTAGTCATGCATGCATGTCACCTTGTTAGCTACTATGACAGTCTATCACAGATATTCTCTAAGCTACTCAGTAATCAAGTTGTTAAGAGACAAGCAACATTTGCTTATCTAAATACAAGAGATAGATAGGGCATCTTCAAAAACCCCAAGAGATCTGCAGAATATGGCATTCAAAGATGTGGTCTTAAATTAAGATTTTTTTTTTGATATCGTGACATATCAGCTCCTGACAGCACCCCCTATTCTACTCCAAGTAGAAGATAAGCATCGAAGAATCTCCAGTGTGAGATGGTTGAATTAGTGGCAAGCCTATCTCTTGGCATGTAAAAACTCCTTGCTTCAACTGCAGACAGACTGCTGTCCAAAAAGGACAAAACTTGGTAGCAGGGAAGTTGACAGCCTAGCTCTGCCAAGACAGGGTAGGTTAGTCCTTCACAATCCCTGCTCTACAATAAATGTCTGTCAGAGAAACAGGACCAAAAGGCTGAAGACTGATGCTGGAATGTATGAAGAGAAAATGGGAACTGTCTAAGTAGTCACTGGTTTGTCATTTCTTAGTATTGGAAGCTGCAGGTCCTGCACTTCCTATATAATCAGATATATTTATCCTTCTCAGCTCTCTGAGGTGGTTGAAGAACAGACAGCTTGAGTCTCATAGTTAAATTTTGAGTTGTTTAGTAATCAAGAGGGCGTTCTAGATCTAAGAAGATGGTTATAATAGTGATGGAAGTTAGTATGAAAGCTAAGTCAGTTATAAAACTTTAAACTCATGGAGATGGTTAGAAGGTAGAAGGTTAAAGTCAGGGGCCAAATATGTATGAACTGGACATTGGGAAGGTATACTGGGCCATTTAACTCTCATAAATGTGGCATATTTAATTCTGCTTTTTGTATAGAATTTACTGTTATAAGAGAAAGAACCATTTATTGGATTGAAAAGGGAAGCTGTTGGGGGGGAAGAGGGTGGAAGGGTGGGACAGGAAGGGGGAATAGGGAAGGGTTTGTGACTGAGATATAACTTGAAGAAAAAAAATACAGTACTTATATAAAAAAAAGAACTTTCCAAAAAAAATAAGTCCACATAAAAATATCAGTTTTGTAAAATAAGTATGTTTGTGACAGAATATGCTACAATGGTTTGTCTCACCTGGTTTCTTGAGTGAAAACAAACAGAAGTCAGGAATAAAAAAAAAAAACATCAAAAAAAAAACAAAAAAAGAAGGCTGACACATTTAGAACCCATATCATGTAAAGTTGAGGAGGGACAAAGGGTTAGGATGAGAGTTTGTGTGGCTGACAGAACAGGTAGTCTCAGCAGGCCGTGTCGTTTTCTTAGTTTTGACTTTCAGTGGGATCTACGGAAGTCACAATTGCTATTCTCACTTGAGGAGAAGATTTGGTTCCCCAAGACAATTCCCTGAGATGACACCCTGGTAAGTGTGCCCTAGCTCCTCACTGTGGCTATGATAAAACACTCTAACAAAAAGTTAGGAAGGAGAGCTTTATTAAAGCTTACTGCTCCAATTCACCGCTGAGGGCAGTCAGGGCAATAGCTCAGCCACAACCATGTAGCATCAGTGAACACACAGCCAAAGAAGTATGGCAGAAGCCACGGAGGAATGCTGTTGGCTGGCTTGCACGGAGGCTCATGTGTAGCTAGATTTCTTATACAACCTGTGACTTCCTGCCCAGGGAATAGTGCCATCCACGGTGGACTGGGCCCTTTTACATCAATGAACAATATACGACCGCTCCCTGCAGGCATGCCCACAAACCAGTTAAATCTGAGGAATTCCTCAGTTGACATGATCTCTGGTGTGCTAAGTTAGCAGTTTAATGAGACAAAGGGGTAGCCTCTGGTTCAGTAAAGGGATAATATTCCCAATTAGGGATGGGATCTCAACACAACTTGATCTGCTCTACAATGATTACCACTGCTTGGGGGTAGTTGGCCTCTAGTTTTATAGGTCCTTTTGATTTTTTCCCAGAATCCACTAAAGAAGTGGATGGCTCAGGAGGAAGAGAGATTGGGAGATGGGGAGAGAGAGAAAAGTTAAAGAGGCAAAAGAAGCCCAAAGAGGATTAAAACGAAGCTATTTAGGCTATCTCGACTGGGCTGTTCTTCAACGACAGTAGCTAAGGTGTCTCCCTGAGCTCTTCATGACATTTTAGCAAGTTACTGAACATGAGAATGGGTCATGGGCATCCTGATTTATAGCCAGTCAATCAGAAAAACAGAAAACTCAGGACTTCCAGTAAGCGTCTGAAGTTAGACCATCTTGTGGTGTCAATACCTTAACCTGTGGCTCTACGCTATTTTAGAGCAGGCACCTAGAAGCCGCTTTCCCTAAAAAGCATCGGCTCCTCATTTGGGCCCACAAGGCAGTTGCAGAATAAAAGCCTGGAACCTTGACCTTCATTTTGTGTCTTTTTTGTCTGTTTCATTTACCTGGTTTGTTTTTTAAACAGCTTCTCACATATCCCAGGCTGACCTTGAACTATGGAGCTGAGGATGGATTGGTCTTAAACTCCTGATCCTCTTGTTTGCTTGTTTGTGTTTGCGTTTGCTTTTGTTTTTTAATACAGGGTTTCTCTGTGTAGTCCTGGCTGTCCTGGACTCACCCATGGACTACACTGGCCTTGAACTCAGAGATCTGCCTGCCATACACTTCTGAGTTCACAGGCTTGCATCTCTATATCTGATTTATGTGGTACAGGGATCCACTCCAGAGGTTATGGACATCAGGCAAGCTTAGTCTACCGAGCTATATGCCCAGCCCAGTTTTCTTTACTTTGGGTCACAATCTAGTTTAAGTCTATGTTAGATATGTTAATCATAAAGGAAGGAACGCTATCCCTCTTAAAGGCTGAAGAGACAGAGGTAAGTCATTGTTGTAAACCTGCTATCATCTTGGCTCCCTGAAAGAGGGAAATCTCACAGGACAGACCATCCCCTAGATAGGGACAAATGCTCCTAAGGGTAAAGCTGAATGCAACCTGAAGCACACTGATTCCCCTTAAGCATATTGGAATAGACAGCTGGACCTAGCCTGCTGGGGCTACTGGACCCTAGGCTTTTGCCCTAAAACTTTAGTTACACTCTTAGGGAGTTTGTAAGAATTGAGCCCATTGCCAGATGCTCAGTTGGTTGAGAGTTGAAGAATGGGCTGTTGCTATGGGAGAGCTCACAGACCTGATATCTGAAGTGCTGATGCTTCTTCAGCCCTCAGCTTCCTGGTACTTGTGATTGCATCAAAATAATTCATACTAGAAACATAAAACATTGTGTAGAAAACAGGTGGTGTTTATTGCAAGGCAAATTGGGGACATTGTCCATGAGTAAGAGTGGCCAGTAGCCTGAGAGACCATGGTAGAGGAAAATATTCCCAAGGGGCAAAGTTGGATGATGGTTGAAGGGACCATTGTGCCAACTTTCATTTTAAGTAGACATCATATGATTTCTTAAACTTTCTGGAATAGACAGGTTCATGATTTCTCTGTCCAAGTGACTGACAGGCCCATTTGAATTAACCCAGAGGAAAAGACAAAGGTATGTCTTCACTCCTTTGCAGAAGGCCTCCTGATAGACAGTAATCTTGTAATCTTTCCAGGAAGTTCAGAAAATCATGTCTCTATGCAAGGTCAGAAAGAAAACTAAGATGGCATTCTTTTAACCAACAATCCCAAAATAGAGCAGATTAAAAAGGAGTAAAAGAGAGAGAGAGAGAGAGAATAAAAAATGAACTTATGAAAACAGTAGACTTTACCAGGAGGAAACAGCCTTCTTTTCTTCTTTTGTGGGCCTCAGCAAAGCACCCCCTCCTTTGCTTTCCTCCCCTTTGTGTTTAGTTTATAACTATCCCTTCTTCAGGTGATGTTTTAAAATTTTTTAGACCTATTGTGTGTGTGTGTGTGTGTGTGTGTGTGTGTGTGTGTGTGTGTGTG
>CAJQZJ010010085.1:8806136-8826565 GCA_907164525.1 Lophiomys imhausi | reverse complement strand
TGTGTGTGTGTGTGTGTGTGTGTGTGTGTGTGTGTGTGTGTGTGTGCGCGTGTATGCTTGAGTGTATGTATACCCTATGCCAACTGCCTGCACCTGCCCACAGGGCCAAAATAGGGTACCAGATGCTCTGGAACTGGAGTTACAGCCAGTTGTAATAGACCTGAATTGGGTTCAGGGAACCAAAGCTGGGTCCTCTGCATAAACGTCGAGTGCTTGTAACTACAAGCCACCACTCCAGCTCCCAATATTTTAAATCTTAAGGAAGGACAATTGGGATACTACCCCTTCCTTTACCCATCAATGTTTGTCACTTGTTAAATTAGTGTGTTGACGGGGATGAAGGAGGCGAGGCACAAAGCTGTATATGAGGGAAGAGTCCATCCCCAGTGACCTTCAAGACTGCTAATGTCTAACCAGCTACCAGACAGCTTGAGTGAGAATGGCAATTTGTGGCTCCAATAGTGTCCATTTTGCAAAGAGGAGGCCTAGGCCTGCAAGAGTTCAAGGTCAGTCTCAGCCTTGTAGCTAGGTGCACCTGAGTTCGCAATAGGACCAATTTCCCTAATTCCTACCAAAAAGCTGTCTTTTATTTTCTGCTAAGCAATGTGCACAAAAAGCTTTCCGGAATCCCACTGTGTTTAATTTTTACAACAATCTTATGAGGCAGGCCCTGATAATTAAGTTGTATGAATTAGAAAAGAAAATTCCGAGAGGGGACGGACATTACCCATGGTCCTTTGCAGCAGAATCTCTTAGCACAGCTGCCTCCCATTCCCTGTCCTAGCTGAGTAGAAGATGCTGGTGACTTTGTGGCGGGCTCTTGGAAAATGGTTTTGAAGATTCTAGATCTAACAAAATCTTTCTGTGCAACCAATAGAATATTTGCTTGAAATGAAAAATTCAGCAATGTTGCTATCATTGTTCAAATAAAAAAACAAAGAGACATAACAGCAACAAAAATTCTGCCTCACAGTTGAAATGGGTCATGCACTGTAAATGGAAACGTTTATTATGACTTAGAGAAGTTACTATTTTCACTTGTTGTTTAGAGCCCTTAAGTCCGTCACGATGTTGGCTTTGACTGTAACGTAAGATTCTAATGTAATTTTTTATGCATTGAGATGACTGCGGGTATTTTTCATATTCCTGTTTCTTTGTCCTTGGTGACAGCACAGGTTGGTTTTAGATTTCAGAAAGGAAAGTGTTGGGTCATTTCTGGAGTACTCTCTATGAAAGCTGTGTTGAATTCACCAACAAATTCCCTCTCTACACAAGAGATGGGTCCCAAAAGGCTGTACAATACCATCGTGTTCAGGGGTACTGAATCCCCCCTCACAGCTTTGGATGAGAGCTAGAGACAGACTGTGATAAGACTGGTTTGGCAATCTAAGTGATAACCCGCCAGCACATCTGTTCTGCCAGTTACAATTTTAGCACATTGCATTAAAAAAATCAAACACAGCAAAAAAAATTAATATTAAGAATATTCCCAAATGATGTAATGATACATAAAAATGCATCACAAATCTTGACAGTAGTATGGGACCTTTACAAGCAACTAAACAGAGAGGGAAATGTATGCTCAGGATTGGTTTCCCAAATTGATAGACAATAGCAAAGGAGTATTGATTTTCGCTTGTCTGTTTCTTTTTCTTTCTTCACCACATGCTTCAAAGGGGTCAGCTCTGAGCCATTTACTCTCTCACACCAAAAATTGGATCTTTGAAACACAGGGGAAATTCTGCCTTTCTCCCTTTGCTCTGAGATAGAACAATGAAGGGCTAAAACCTTTGTGAGTCATAGGATTTTTTTGTTTCTTAGGGGCTTTGTGAAATGAAGGAAGCATGTAAAGTTCACAGCATAGGGAGGAATTGCAGCGGGTGGCGAAACAGGGCTGGGAGACGGCAATTCCCTGAGAGGCTTAGTTAGATATTCTTTAAAAAAAAAAAATGAGGGTTTGGAATTTGAGATTTTTCACCATGTAGTACTTTAATAGGTGATTAACATAAAAATCCCTCAAATACAGTTGGGCTGTCAGTGGGTCCATCAAACGCACAGAGCCGCTTGGGTGTGGGATGTGGACACTCTGGTGGTACATGAAGCTTCTAGGTGGGCTTACTAAAGCAGGTGTGTGACCCAGGGTGACTCTCTGGGGTCTGTTTTCTAGGAATTGTACACAATGCCTGCTCTGTCCACATCGGTGGGCTGTTGGAAGCATCACATGGGCGAGCTTTAACAACATGGCAGAAATGCATTCATTTCTGGTGCCATTTTGCCACAGAACCAAGAGTAAAGCAAGCTGAGACAGAGTCCTACACCCTTAAGTGAGGGTTGGGGGCACAAGAGAGCAGCAGAAGTCAAGGGAGTCTTGCAGCGAGAGCAATGGGGAGAAGGGACCTGCTCTACCTTCACCATTGTTCTTGTCACCCAGGAGACCCCTCAGTTAATGTTCCTAACTCAGGATTGATAGAAGGAGTGATAACACCCCAAGGATGCCACCAATTTCCCAAACCTTTGTTGTCCAATGAGCTCTCTCTCTAGCCCTGAAAACAATCAAACCATATATATTTTTTTATGGTATGAACACAGTTTGTCCCTCTGAAGTCCATATGCTAGAGTTTGGTTCCCATGTGGCAGTACTTAGGTGTTGAAACCTTTAAGAAATGGAGCCTACTTGATGATAATTGGGTCAGGAAGGATATTAATCCTCAAGATGGATTAATACCATCTTACAGTAGCAGGTTAGGTTGTGTGAAGATGAATCAAGTCCCGAGACAGGCTGTCACAAAGCCAACTGAATCGCTCTTCTGCATGTGTTCTTGCCCTTCTGGTGACATCACAAGAGCCCAGCAGATGCAGACAGCATATAGACAGCATGCCCTCATAGTTTTAGAACCTCTTTTTCCTTATAAGACACCCTTCTCTGGGTATTTTGTTAGAGTACCACAAAACAAACTACTAGCTACCACACTAATCTCTTTTCTTTCTTTTTTTCTTTCATCCAGAAAATGTGGCCTGTTTATATTCAGACCCAGGACAACTCAAATAGCCTTTACTAATAAAATAGATGTATAAATTCTGATACAGTAATACAGAATAACAGTAAAATAAGCCAATTACAAATATCTGCAACAAATATAATTGCAGGTCCAAACAATATTGAGGGGCGTATACAACACACACACACACACACACACACACACACACACACACACATACACACACAGAGAGTTAAAAAAGTAGGGGAAACTGAATTCCCTCTTTGGAGGTGCACAATGTAAGTAGTAAATATACTGTTAAAATCAATTACCAAGAAGGTCAAGATACATCTGAGGAGGAGAGTCTGTGAACAGGAAGAGACAGGCTGGGAGTCCTAGGGGCATAGCAGTATTCTTTCCAGTTAGATTGCTTAACAGGTGAGTTTCTTTAAAATTATTACACTGATCATATATGGTACTTATTTTCGCAATCAATGTCACATTTCACAATAGAAATGAAAAACAAAAGAAATTATAGTCAAATATAACAAAGAAAGAGGCAGAGAAGAAAGCTTCAATCCACCCACAATTCTCAAGCTGTGAGCTTCCCTTTGCCCCCAGGCCTGGGGACACCTAGCTGCCCTGTCCTACTCCTCCTATTGGGCACAGGTGCTGAGTCCTCAGTCAGAGCCTGTGCTCCTGCCTTCTAACCCTTTCCTGTACTGCCCACAGCACATATTGCTGGACACTTGTTCCCACTGCCGCCTTCCCTGGCTTCTCCACACTAAGCTGGGCCTGTCTGTGGGCTGTGCCTCATGTACCTGCAGCTCACAGCACAGGACCTGGTCCATAGTAGTAACTGTAAAAGCTGTTGGTGGCAACAATCCAAGTGGTCCACAGGGTACTCACACGTCTGGATTCTAAGTGCAGCTCAAGTCAAGTTTGAGCTGAAATGGAGACATGCTGTGTATACATTGTTGAGTTAAAAAAAAAAAACAACTAAACATAGATGAGGATATTCTTTATTGCAACCTGGCCTCATACTAGAGACTTTAGCTCTCCATTCATACTGAATTTCAAGATAAGGTGACTTAAGGCTCTTATGACTCTGGTGATCCAGGGAGGTTGATATGCCCATAGTCTCATTGCTGGGTGGACTTGGGATTGCCATCCATCCCTATCTCCTAGGTATCTCTTCCATCTCCTTATACATAGTTTATCATCAGGGATGTCTAAGTTAGGGTTTCCATTGCCTTGAACAGACACCATGACCACGGCAACTCTTATAAACAAAAACATTTAATTGGGGTTGACTTAGAGTTCAGAGGTTTATCACCATGGCAGGAAGCATGGCAGACATGGTGCTGGAGAGGTAGCTGAGAGTTCTACATCTGGATCCACAGGCAGCAGGAAGAGTGAGTGACACTCAGCCTGGCTTGAGCTTCTGAAACCCCAAAGCCACCCCCAGTGACACATTTCCTCCTACGAGTAACACCTGCTCCAACAAGGCCATATATCCTAATTGTGCCACTCTCTATGAGCCTATGGGGGCCATTTTCATTCAAACTACTACAAGGAGAAAATACCTTTAACAAAAAAAAAAAAAAAAAAAAAAAACAATCCTGTTGCCATTGTTGGTTTTGCCAAGCTGGCAATTGGATCTAGATTCCTGGGCATGCTAAGGAGCTCTCTGCCACTGAGCTACATTTTCAGTCCTTTCTTCTGATTTTTGAAACACAGATTTTCGATGTAGCCAAGGTTGTCCTTGAACTCACAATCCTCTTGCCTCAACTTCCCAAGTGTTGAGATTACAGGTGTGTGCTACCATGCGTGTAGAAAATAGCTTTCAATCTGTAATAATGAGGTGTACATGCACCTCATTGTTTAGTAAGACATGACAGACGTTTACAAGCTTGGTGTTTCAAATAAGCTATACGAGAATAGATGCCATAAATTGTGACTCTGAATCTCCAAAGTGTGTGGCTCCACCATATTTTTGAACAGCCAGTTTGCTCTGAGGGTCTGGGCTGAGAGCAGTGAACCAGGCTGTGAGAGGCTCTGGAAGTGGTTCCCAAACCATTGGGGAATCACTGATTCCTCTACATCTCTGGAGTCCACTCCTTGCTTCCAAGCGAGGTCCAGTGGCCCAGACAGGGTCATCTCAAGCTTCCCTGCCTAGGGTGCCCTGTGAACTGGGCCTGCCTGTGTGAGTACGTTGTAAATGATCTCATTGTTCACATGTGTGTGCAAATACAGTCAAGATGACCCAGGAGGAGAAATGCTGGCAGTTCAGCTGGACACAGGGACCAATGATGTCTGTCTTGTGTATGTCAGAATACCATCTGTCTGCTTCTGTGACAATGTCCATCCTTCTCACGCAATTAGGGAAAAAAATAATTCGTTAGTAACTTACAAACTCAGACACTCCTGAGCTCCCCCAATATGTTCCTTGAAGCTCTTATTGCGATTCATATTTGTTTCCAAAGATATATTGTCCAGCTATCTTAACCCCAGGGAAAATGACTGAACAGACTCTTAGGGGGAAGCATGCTGGGAAAATGCCAGTGGCTCTTCAGCTGTAGAGAGCATGAGGCCATGATTGCATTTAAACTGTGTGATCTTCAAGATGTGGCTTTGGTTACCTGCTGGCACTGTGACATTAGGTGGACTATTCTGCTAATTACTACAATTGAGTGTTACCTACTTGACTTTTTGAGTTCCCTTATTTAGATGGTCTGAGAGGGAGTGTTTTCTCTTCCAGGCTCTACACTCTGTCCTGTAGCAAGCAGAGAAGGAAGCCACACCCTAGAAACCATCAAAGTGAGACATTCTTTTTGCCTCCAGGGTACCAAAAAGTGATATGAATAATGCTTCAAAGAGACAAACATTATTATATATAGTGCTTCATCCTTTGATTCAGTGTACTTCTGTTCTTGGAGATAGCTAGTAAAAGCTGATCAAGTATAATACAAATGTGTTAACAAGAATAGTGAGTAATACTAATGTAATTATTATATATAATGATAGATAACCAAGTTACATTCAAGACACATTTTAGAGCACCTTCACCTCCTATATCGCATTCAGTCAGTGTAATACAGGGGTTAAGGTTTTTATATTAAATCTGAATGCCTGGATTCCCAGGTTCCTTCATGGTTATCTGTCCATATGCCCATCACCACCATGTGTGGTTGTAGCATGGCAGCCTGTTAACACCCTCAATGGGTTTCTTTCCAGAAAAGTAAATGCAGAGTGTAGCAAAAAAGTGAGGGCCCCCTTTTTTTATTTTAAGGCCCCCTTTGGATAATACCTTTCCACTGAAGTCCTTCCCCCTGCATCAGCCTGATCCTTGACTCTCCGAGCCTGCCTTCCAGTGTACATGCTCCTCTGTAAGCCAGTTGGAATCTTGCCTGGAAAAAGACATATGGGTCTGTATGAGGTTATAAAACCTGTCTTGGATATCCACAGCTTCTTATAAAAACACTATTTTTTAAATATAAAGAACCATTTTAAAGATGATGATTACTAGGCAACCTGATATAAATTATTATGAGAAATGGGAAGAATTTCTTCCATTAGGTCTGTTTTTTACTTAGGTCAAAATTTTTTTTGCTTGTGTTGGTTTCCAGTCTATTTTTCCATCCTCCTGTTTAACACACACATTCTATGTGCCAGTTAAATGTGGGATATTAGACTACTTGGGTTCTATGGACACAGGGTGGAGATGGGTTCTTCTATATACAATGGCCTCAGGGGACAAAGGGAGGAATCTAAGGGATCTGTGGACACAGTCACAGAAAACCATCTAAATTTCTGAGTTTAAAAAAAAAAAGAAGGGAGTTGTAATAAAATAAAGAAAGCATCAAAAAGAAAAAGAAAGGAGTTTTTAAAAGGACGGGGAGGAAAAGGGATATGAGGAGGACGAGAAGTCAGTAATGCCAGAGAGATGAGAGCACGTCCTGCTTTTGCAGAGGCATGAGTTGGCTGCCAGCATCCATCCTCAGGTCAGCCCATGCATGAGTCCTTGCACTCCAGCTTCAGGCTGTCCAATGTCCTTTTCTGGACTCTGCAGGCACCTTCACTCACATAGGTACAAACCACACATGTGTACGCACAACTGAAAGTAAAAGAAATCTTTTTTTTTTTTGGTTTTTTGAGACAGGGTTTCTCTGAATATCTCTGGCTGCCTGGACTCGCTTTGTAGACCAGGCTGGCCTCGAACTCACAAAGATCCGCCTGCCTCTGCCTCCCAAGTGCTGGGATTAAAGGCGTGTGCCACCACCGCCCAGCTTTTTTTTTTTTTTGGAAAAGAAATCTTTTTTAAGGAGGTGATTGAGGGTCAGTGAGCTGCCAAGCTTGAGAACCTGAGCTCAGTCAGCCCTTGCATCCCACATGGTGGTATGAGGAAACAGATTCCTGGATGTTCTCTTTTGACTCCACAATGTAGAGGCGGCATGCAAGCTGTTATGGCCAGTATGTGCACATGGTTGCCTACAGGCACACACATATAATAAATTAAAATGCAATTTAAAATTGAAGAGAGGCAATAGGATGCAAGTGTGGAAATAAAATGTTGGGATGCATGCAGACCTTATGACTGGAGACTCTTGAGGGACAGGAGAGATGAGGAAGCCTCTCTTTCAGATGTCTTGAGTATATAACAAAGATGGAATTGCTGGGTCAAGTAGTGATGCTATGTATCACTTTCCAAGGAACAAATTGCTTTCCATGGCAACTGTGTCATTTTACATTTCCACCAGCAGCACACAGGATACTAATTTTTTCCATGAGAAATATTTTTGCCTGAGAAATAACACTATAGTTCTGATTAGAGCCATCCTAGAGAATGAAGCAGTGCTTATGGTTTTTGTTTATTTTTGAGATTTTTTTTCGATTTTGTGTGTATGAATGTTTTGCCAAAATGTATGTCTGTGTATCATATTCATACAGTCTCCGAGGAGGCCAGAAAAGGACATCGAAGCCCCTAGGACTGGAGGTATAGGTGGATGTGACTCACCGTGAAGGTGCTGAAAACCAAGCCAGAGTCCTCTGGAAGAGCATCCAGTGCTCTTAACTGATGAGCCATTATTCCAGCCCCTCACAGTGGTTTTGCTGTATATTTTCCAAATGACTAATGACATAGAATATTTTTTCATATGAATGTGGGCTACTTGTTAAAATACCTATTCGACTTCCTCCTTTCAATTGGGTTTTCTTTTATTTCTGAGTTTTAAGAATGGTTTGTATTTTGTACACACAAGACCCTTCTTAAGACATACCATATAGTACAAGATATCTATACTACAACCAATGCACCAAAGGGAACAGGAACATAGACTTTGTTACCTGTCAATGAGACACTTTGCCCTAGTGGTGCTGCCTTGTAGGCCCCCAGTGTATGAGGAGGCTCTTGACCCTCATATGACTGCTGAACTGGGGCTGGGGACTGTTATGTAGGGACACTCCACTCCAGAGGAGTGGGATAGAAGGGAGAGGGGGTAGAGGGTGGGAGGGCGGGACTGGGAGGTGTGGAAAGAGGGTACTGTGATGGAGATGTAACCTGAAGTAATAAATAAATTTTTAAAAAAGACATACATTTTGAAATATTTTTCATTCTCTGCCTTGTCTTTTTACTTTTTTGACAGTGTACCTTGACTCTAAATAGCATTTTTCCCTTTTATGTTTATTTATTACTTCAAGTTACATCTCCAACATAATGTCCTCTCTCTACCCCTCCCGGTTCAACCCTCCCACTCTTTCCTCTCTCTCCCATCCATCCCACTCCTCCAATGTGGAGTGTCCCTACATATCAGCACCTCTCAGTTCAACAGTCATATGAGGTTAAGAGCTTCCTCTTGCACTGGGGCCTACATGGTAGCACCCCTAGGGAAAATTGTCCCATTAATAGGTAACGAAGTCTATGTTTCCTGGTCCTTTTGGTGTGTTGGTTGTAGTATAGTTATCCTGTAATATATAGCTAAAATCCAATTATAAGTGAGTAGATGCCATGTGCATTTTTCTGAGTCTGGGTTAGCTCACTCAGGATGAACTTTTCTAGTTCCATCCATTTGGCTGAAAATTGCATGATTTCGTTGTTTCTGATGGCTGAGCAGTATTCCATTGTGTAGATGTACCACAGTTTTTTTTTTTTTTTTTTTTTTATCCATTCCTCGGTTGAGTTAGGGACATCTGGGTTGTTTCCAGTTTCTAGCTATTACAAATAAGGCTGCTATGAACATAGTAGAGGATATGTCCTTGTGGTTTGGTGAGGAATCGTTTGGGAGGATACCCAGAAATGGTATGGCTGGGTCTTGAGGTAGGGCTATAGCAAATATTTTTTAATCTGAGAAACAAAAGAAACTCATTTGCTTCTGTAGACCCCAATTAGGATTTCTGCAATAGAAAACTGGCATTGCTCACTTAGAAGAAACTGTCCACCAAGAGCCAAGAGCGTGAACAAAGCCGCTGATCTCATTTCCGCTGGCGGTGAAGCTTGCTCTCAGCTGCACCAGTACCTGAATGAGGAAGTACGCCTCAAACAACCGCGGCCCAGGCTTGCAGTAAGTAGTAAGTAGGGTAAGAAGAGGTGCTCCAAGACCACCAGGGAGGGACTGCCAGCACTTAAGAGAGTGTTTCCTAGAGCAGTTGTTGAAGTGGCCTACTATAGACAGAAAAGATTGGTCGCTTATGGCAGGAGGTGTGGCGGGATTCATAGTCCAGAGATGCTGATTTGCTAGAGACTCCTGTTTGAGAGTCTGTCTCAATCATATAGTCGTTGAGCCCATGAAAGTAAAGTGCTGTTAAGAAGAGGAAACAGAAAGAAGAATCAAGTGAGGCCAGGCAAGGGGAGTCCTAGGGAGGCATGAAAAGGTGCAGATGAAACTGAGAAGAGATTGTGGAGAATGTCTACGTATCAAATTCAGTTTTGGTTCAGGGGTCTTTTATGCTCACTTAAAGTCTTTCCCACCCAGAAATTTTGCGCAGATCTCACATTATCTTTTCTTTTGGGGCTCATAGAATTTCTTTCCTAAGGGTTCCCCTGCTGCCTAGTCTTGTGTTGCTAATGCAAGCCTTGCCTCACAGCATCATTCATTCTTCTGCACTGATTCTTACTTCCTCTCTCCTAAACAAGACTATGGACTCTGAGAGGTCCAGTGACTTTGTGCTCCCCTAAATAGTGCTGTTTCCAGTACAAGCGCTCAACAATATATTTGATTTTTTATGAATACGAGATTCTAATAAATGCTGCAACAGCTTGATAAGCCACTCCCACTCACGATTCTTTAAGCTTTTCAGTTCTGTGCCATTAATTTTGTCTATTTATGTCTTGTATGAAACAATCCTTGTTTCAGTATTGATGAAGGCAAGTTATCTATGGCGTAATTTTTTTTCAATAAGCCCATTCATTCATTATCATTAATGATTTTCTTCCTCAGATTATGAAGAAACCAGAGAGCTAAGACAATGAGTGTCAATGCTTTTAAAAAGAAGGCATCATTTTCAATCTAAAAGATCATTAGCAATACAGGCATAAAAGTAAAAACTTGAAACTTGGAATAATGTATCATTGCTGCTCTGAGAGGTCTCAGATAACAAATTGGAAAATTTGTCTAAAATAATTGCTGGAGAAAGATTGTTACTACCTGCTCTTGTGAGAGAAACAAAGGAAATTACTATTTTTCTTGAGGTAGGTATAATTTGTGTGCATTTGGAAATTAAAGATGTTATAAGATGGAGTTGCAGAATGTCTTAATTTCATCAAGTAATTACCTTATTCCAGCAATATGATATATTAGCATAGTTTAAAAAATGAATTATGGAGTTCAAAACAGACAAAAGATTTATTAAGACTTTTTTGCCTTATGAGAAAATGAACAATTGAATAGAATAGAGCAAAACACATGGAAAAGCTTTTGTTACAAAGCAAAAGGCCCAGGTCAATGGGAATCAATCATAAGACCTCCAGAACACTATTTTGTTTCAGCATTTACCTCTTCTACTCATTTCTCTCTCCTTTTGAAACAAAGTGTCACTACATAACCCTGTCTGGTCTGACACTCCCTCTGTAGACCAAGCTGGCCTCAACCTCACAGAGATCTGCCTGTCTCTTCCTCTCAAGTGCTGGGATTAAGGGCACATGCCACCTTTTGTGATTTCTCTTTTCTTTTTCTTCCTTCCATTGCTTTTTTATTTTCTTTGAAATACAAGTTTTCCTAGTAGTACAGGTTGTCTTCAAACTCGTGATCCTCCTGCCTCAGTCTCCCAAAGGCTGGTGTTAGCGATGAGAACACCATACCCACCTTATCATTTGTCATTTATTTGGCCATTTGGTTGCCAATGCTACACTCGCCTAGAGAATGTCACAGACAGGAAGAGGGTACATAAGAATTCTGCAGAAGTTCCTATCTCACCTGAAGCTCTTACTTTAAATCTACTCCTGCATACGGAGGCTTTGCAGGCTCTGCTTCCTCTAACCTAGGTAGATGCTAGACTGCCTTCCTATGGCAACATCTGAGCCGTACAAACCAGAGAAGCCCTTAGGTTTCCCAGAAGGTATAATAGAAAAGTAGGCATTTCAAGGGTCAGAAGTTTTAAATAGAAAAAGTAGTGGCTAACGAGTCAGAAGACGCAAACTCTACTTAGAGCTCTTTTACCAAATAACTACACCGAATGGAAAATTCATCAAACTTCCCTGAGGTTGTTTCCTCCTCTGCTATGAGAGAGAGACACACAGGGATTTTGCTCACAGCTCACTTCCAGCTCCAGTGCCAACCTTATTTGGAGTAGCTGTGTGAAGAAAGATTCTGCAGCTGTTCGTGTGCTCAGTGGGCAAGTACCTGGTTGGCAGCCACTGGCAATTACACCTAGGGCACAGAGAGTGGCTGTGTGCATGTCATATGCTTGGTCCTCTGAAACCCCATGGCTTGGAGTGTATCTGGAAAGGTCTTGTATGCATGCAGCGGCTCATAGGTGACTCTATCTTATGACCTCCAGGCCTCCCTTCATCCTGTCTTCTTTGCAGACAAGGAATCTGAAAAGCCAACCTCTGGGGTTTTCTGGAGGCCTGCAGTTGCCCTGCCCCATGGGAACACACTCCAGGGGGGTACTTAATGTAATCCTCTTCCTCTCTCCTTTCAGTAACTTAATTCAACAACTTTTCTTTGTGCTGGGCAGTCGGGCTAAGAGTCTGCAGTTACCCTGCAGTTGTTTGTGGATCTATCCAAAAAGAGCTGTAGCCTATTTCTAATTCTGTGAGGCTAGAGGAGCTCAGGGTGGTTTGTCAGCAGTCAGCCCAGCTAGGCTCTTTTGATAACAAGAAACAAAGAAACGTTCTCTAAAGGTCACTCTTGGAAGGGGCCTGGGATTAAAAACCCGCAATAATAATTCTTTGCAAAGTTGAAAGCAGAAGCTGAAAGAGGCCCCGGGTGTTCACATCTTGAAGGATAATAAAGCTCTTGGGTCCTTCCTCACAGTACCTGTGCCTGTCCAGCCTCAGGCCTGGCATGGATGATATATGTAGCTGAAGAGTTGTGCCGACTTCTGTCCTGAGATGGGGCCTGGTTGGCACTGACAGAAGACCCTTCTGTTGCCCAGGATGGCTGAGAGAGCATGCTGAAAATGGCCAGCAGTCTCAGAAAACTTCCCTTGTCCTTAGACACTGGGAGAAAATCACCTATCCCACTGGCTGTGTGAATTTCAGTCTTGTGCCTATTGATCTCTCATTATTCAGAGAGGTCAGTAAGGTCATCTGTGGTCCTACCCGATTTTCTAGCTGTCCCATCTGGTATACTTGAGTCATCATCCCTGGTCAACTGAAAAAAAAAAAAAAAGATTTAAGAGGGGGACTGAGAGGTGGGGCCAGCCTACCTGAAGGGGAGTAATGAAACTTGGAAGGAAGGGGCGGGCACTTTTGTAGACATCTTAAAGAAAAACTACTCAGTGTTTTCTATTGAACATGAATAAGAAGAGAGGGCATGTTTGTAAAGAGGCTGATATGTCTTGGCTCTGAGGCAAGAGTGGCTATGATGACAATGTTGAGACTGAGAATAAATCTGCACTTGGCAAAGAATTTGCTGGTCATCACACCAAATCTACACACAGGTTATATAAGACTGTACTTCCTGTAAGCTTTTATTTCTCCAATTGTTAGGACTTTGAAATGTATTTTCTCATAAAGACAGCCCTAGGCTGGAGCCCAGGGCTCCTCCAACGTCTATTTTGGTACACTGGAAGACTGGAGCTAAGAGGTCGTCCTTACACCTATCAGGGAGAGGCTCTGAAGTCAGATCGCATTTACTTATGTCCCACTTCATACCAATAGGCCTTATTCCCCAGAGGTAAGACAGAGTAATACCAATGTTGCAGAATTGTCATGAGGATTAAATTAGGCCATACTGTGTAGTTGAAAAAGCTGAGTTGTCTCTGACTTCCATCACCCTATCTCATTACGCATGTCAAAGTAGAGAAGCTGGGTCATGTGTTCAAAGTAAGAGAGGCTTTGCTAGGTCACTCTGGGGCCTAAGGAACTCCATGCATTGGTACCTCTGCAACTGCAGAAAGCCTTAGGTTTCAGGCTAAATTCGGTGTGCCATTTTTCTTATCATAAATAAAATAAATGGCATAGGACTGACATGGGATAAATTTCTTAGTTCAATGGCAGGAGAATTACTTCACCCAACTTGTTCTTTTTATGTATTCAGAAACTAAGACACAGAGAGTGAAGTGATCAGGCCAAACACCCCACTAGTATGGCAGAAAGGGAACTAGAACTCACTATGAGTCTGTAGTCAAGATTTCTCCATACTGAGCCCACTCATTTGTCACAAAATAACTTGCAGGGCCATCAGATGAACCTCTCCACTGTCCCTATGTAGACAACATCTCTAGCTAGGAATCCCAAGAGATACCAATCTCACAGACAGACTTCTAGAGAAAGTATCTTTTAGGGATGTGGGACTGAGATCATCAAAGGCAGGTAAGGAATTTGGCAACACTCTGATTGACTTTACTACAGGAAGGGGTTGGGGAAGGCATTCTTACAGAGAGTAACAAGTGGCATGGTGGCAGGAATCAGGAAGAGAAGTAACAAGTGTCATGGTGACAGGAATCAGGAAGAGAAGTAACAAGTGTCATGGTGGCAGGAATCAGGAAGAGAAGTAACAAGTGTCATGGTGGCAGGCATTGGGAAGGGCTTGGCAAGGCTGCTACCATCATTTCTGCACACAAGATGTTCCCAGGAATAATAACATTTAGGGAACTACAACAGTTTACTGAGGAAAATATCACATCTGACTGAGTTAATCTATCATATGGGGGCATTCTGGTGACAGAAGTGGACAGGATGACACATTTAATGAACGTTATGTAACACTTGGCTAAGTGTTGAATACGCTTGTTTATGTTTGCCTCAAGAGTTGATTGGAAAGGATAGCAAGGGTCACCAAGTGACTTAGGGGGAGAGCCAAAGCCAAGTGACCCAGGCCAAATTCAGGGGGGCCCAGCACCTCTCCTTCCTCCATGCTAGCTCACAGATAATCAAGAGCCTGCCAATTTGACCCTTATCCTCTAAATATGAGATTCACAAGTTGAATTTCCCACTGCAAAAAATCTGAACTATATTTGCCCCCTTGAATATATTCTGTTCTAGACTGAAGAGTCTCATAGGCATGGGTCTCAGTGGGAGATGGGGTGTAATAAACATTTCAACAACTCACCTTAAAGAATCTTCCTGTAGAGTTATGAGAGTAGGGTGCAGATAGAAAAACACCAGACATTTGTGCTTTTCCATTTTTTTCTCAGTTATCAGGAACTTTCGCCAATGAGAACCATCTACCCTGACTCTTCATGCCCCACCTCTCCACAAAAGAGAACATTTGTTATTGTCCACACTTGAGATGATGCTAAGTATCAAAAAGATTTCTAAGATGTGCATTCTTCCAGAGCTATTGTTTTATTTCTATGGCTCTGAGATTCTATCTCACACCTGTCAGAATGGCTAAGATCAAAAACTCAAATGACAGCACATGCTGCCGAGGTTGTGGAGAAAGGGGAATACTCCTCCATTGTTGGTAGGAGTGCAAACTTGTACAACTGCTATGGAAATCAGTCTGGTGATATCTTAGAAAATTTGGAATAGCCCTACCTCAAGATCCAGCCATACAACTTCTGGGTATCTACCCAAAAGATTTCTCACCAAACCACAAGGACATATCCTCATCTATGTTCATAGCAGCCTTATTTGTAATAGCTAGAAACTGGAAACAACCCATATGTTCCTCGACTGATGAATGGATAAAAAAAATTGCGGTACATATGGAAATCAGTCTGTTGATATCTTAGAAAACTTGGAATAGCTCTACCTCAAGACCCAGCCTTACCACTTCTAGGTATACATCCAAATGATTCCTCACCAAATCACAAGGAAGATTCCTCATCTATGTTCATAGCAGCCTTATTTGTAATAGCTAGAAACTGGAAACAACCCAGATGTCCCTCAACTGAGAAATGAATAAAAAAAAACTGTGGTACATCTATACAGTGGAATATTACTCAGCCAACAGACACAATGAAATTTTCAGCCAATGAATGGAACTAGAGAAACTCATCCTGAGTGAGCTAACCCAGACTCAGAAGGATGCACATGGCATCTATTCACTTATAATCAGATTTTAGCCATACAGTACAGGATAACTATACTATAACCGATGCACCAAAGGGAACAGGAACATAGACTTTGCTTCCTATCAATGAGACACTTTTCCCTAGTGGTGCTGCCTTGTAGGCCCCAGTGTATGAGGAGGCTCTTGGCTCTCTTATGACTGCTGAACTGGGGCGGGGGACTGTTATGTAGGGACACTCCACTCCAGAGGAGTGGGATGGAGGGGAATGGAGGTAGAGGATAGGAGGGCAAGACTGGGAGGGATGGAGGGAGGGTACTGTGATGAAGATGTAACCTGAAGTAATGAATAAATTTTTTTTTTTAAATTGTGGTGCATTTACACATTGGAATACTACTCAGCTATCAAAAATAATGAAATCATGCAATTCACAGCCAAATGGATGGAACTAGAAAAGCTCATCCTGAGTGAGCTAACCCAGATTCAAAATGATGCACATGGCATCTACTCACTTATAATTGGATTTTAGCCATATAGTACAGGATAACTATCCTACAACCAACACACCAAAAATATCAGGAACATAGACTTTGTTACCTATCAAGGGGACAATTTGCCCTAGGGTTGCTACATTTAGGCCCCCAGTGCAAGAGGAAGCTCTTAGCCCTCATATGACTATTGAACTGAAAGGGGCTGATATGTAGGGACACTCCACAATGGAGGAGTGTGATGGGTGGCAGTGGGAGGAGAGGGTGGAACAGGAAGGGTGGAAAGAGGACACTGTGATGGATATGTAACTTGAAGTAATAAATAAGCATTAAAACAGAAAAAACCCTCAGAAAATAGCCATGGTTATATGGACTTCAATTGCAATATAAAATATTTTAAAATTTAAGTATAAAACAAAAAATAAACTAGAATTATATTCAACATAGAGTTTTATTAGATGAAAATGGTAGACTATTCATGTGTGGAGTAAGCAAACAGATGTTAATTTATTATACTTTGCTTCTTCAGCAATTTTTAGTTCACAGAAAAGCTGAGCAGAATGTACGGAGGTCCTACATATGTCCTATTGTCACTGCTACAAATTCCCCAACCATTACCACCCCACCAAGCAGTGGCCCACTTGTTATGATGGGTGAACTTAGATGATATGTCATTGTCACCACAAGTTCATGGTTTCATTTGGATTCACTCTTGGTGTCATCTGTCCCACGAGTTCAACAATATATAATCACATGTACTGTAAAGCAATCCAAATTTAAAATTTGAAAAGTTCCTTTAAAATGTTAACATTTAAAGGCTGATAAGGAGGTGAGCATGAGCAAAGTACAGTAACATACATGCATAAACATACTTAAACCTTTTACTTTGCATATCGGTTAAGACACTAATTAAAAAGAAATAAATAGAAGTCTCTCACATAATTTTGTAAAAGAAAATTGTTACTATTTATAGTTAGATAACAGAATTTGCTGAAGAATATGTGCTGGAAACTTCTTGACTGTAAAAGACAGTTTGTCCTCAACCTTTTAAAATTCTAATTCTGATACGATTTACAGTTAGCTAAATTATTTTTAATAACTTCTCATTCTTTTCCCACCTGAGAGGCAGCATTTGCATACAAGGTCATGTGAGGGACCTCCTCAGGAGGGCACTATCTGTGGTCCGATATTAACGTTTTGACTACATTGTCCTCTTCCTCTCCTTAGTGGTGATTGTGCTATTGTGAAAATAGCTTTTCACTTTTGCACTTAGTGTTTTAATAGAGAAGAAATGAAGGCATGCAAGTGTTGATACTGCTAATGAGAGCAGGTACCTACTCTATCTTGTGTAATTGGGGAAAAGGTGACTATTTTTTAATCAAATATTTAACATCAAAGCTGGGTAAATTATTTGACTCTGAATTCATGGGTAAATGAAAAGACTTAAATTAAGGAACAGGTCCAAACTGTATAATTAGATGAATAAAGCAATTAATAGCACAAATTGGGGAGGTTGGGGTCAAACTGTATTTGTTGACAATATGATTATCTCTCTAGAAAACTCAGAAGAATCAAGGGAAAAAAACTATTATAAACAATAGGAGAATTTGATAAGGTTATGTTATGAAAACCAACATATAAATTCATAGCAGCATATACACAAAGAAAAACCAATTCAAAGGTACAATAAAGCCAAAGATATAATTTTACAAGAGCAAAAAAAAAAAAAAAAAAAAAACAAGACAAAAAAACAACCATGAGCATAGATAAGAAGAAATATCTAAATTATATAGGATAATTGTAAAGTGGAGACAAAAATGTAGATATATTTTTACTGCTATAACTTCTTGTACAGTGCTGGAGCCATCCTTGAGTTATGATAGCAAAGATCAAAGTGGCAGATTTGGCCATATTAGGTAATGGAGTGGTCAGCAGGTTGGATTGCAACCCCAACAAAGTGGTTATTGAGGCCAACGGTGCCCATTCATGAACTTCAACCATGAGTCCTATTAACTAGAAAGTCCGTTCTCATCAAGGTTCCATAGCTCACTAAGGCTGAACATGGGAGCCTTGTCATCAATGATGAGGTCATATCTATCTTCAAGGAAGCAGATCCTGTGTTGGTGCAGAGAATCTTGTGGAGTTCACTCATGTCTTCCCTACCATAGAGAAAGGCAGGACCCACTTGAAAGGTGGAGCCATAAGGACCATGTCTGCTGATTTGGCTGATGCCCTTGTGTTTGTGATGCACATGGAAGACGAGGTGCACAACTCACACAAGATCACTAGCAAATGTCTCCTGTACCACCAACTGGCCAAGGTCCTCTAGGACTGTTTCAGCATTGCGGGCAGGAAATCATGACCACAGCTCATGTCATGTACCCTGATGGAGAGCCCCTCCTGGTGGTCATAGAGATAGATACACAGAGTGTAATCCCTGCATCCTCAAGGCCATGGGAAGGGTCATCCCAGAGCCAAACAGGAAGCCTGTACATGTTCACTCCCAATATAGCCATTGCCTGGTGGAAGCTGTCAAAGATGAGGACTTCAAAGTGGCAAAGCGGGGATCAGTGATTCCTTATAGGGCAGTGGTTCTCAGCCTTCCTGATGCTGTGACCCTTACACACAGTTCCTCATGCTGTGGTGTCCCTCAACCATAAAATTACTGTTGTTGCTACTTCGTAACCATAATTTTGCCACTGTTATGAATCATAATGTGAACATCTGATATGCAGGATCTCTGATATGCAACTCCTGTGAAAGGGTCATTCGACCCCCAAAGGGGGTCTCATCCCACAGGTTGAGAACCACTGCTGTAGAGATTCCTCGCCCGTGCTGGCTGCCTGACTTTAACAGTGAGATCCTTTATTCTCCTTTTCCTGCTGGATCTGGCATTGTCCTTAAGGACCACGTTGCCATGCTCCTTTGCAACAGGAACTGGGAGCTGGACAACTGTTTCTTCTCTTCGGTTGCTTTTCCAGGCTATTTTACTATAGCAGCTGGAGAAGAAAGGAAGACTATGATAAGAGCATTATCCTATGTCAGCAAAGAAAAAAATAGGACTCTAAATAAAAAATATTGTAATAAGGTAATACTTTTTAAAAATAGGTATAAGTTTCAATAAATTGGAGATAGAAAAAAAAATGCTTCCTAAGTGGTATTTAAAACCCAAACTGGACAAAGTAAAAATATCAGAGAATTCTATTACACAGGCATACAAAGTAAGAACAGTTTTCAAGACAAAAACAGCTGAAAAATATACAAACACTGGTGTCAAATCAAAGTAAAGAATATGATGTATTTGGGATAATATTAATACTTTGTATCATAAAAGATCTGTACAAACATAAGCAATACACATTTGTATAGTTTTAAATAGATAATGCATAAAATGTGTCCCTTAAACACAGGAAAAGGTACTTAACTTTCCTCAAAATATAAAGAATACAAATGGAAAGTACCTTAAAATACCATTTCCCACTTACCATATCAGCAACAACCCAGAAGGTTAATAAGATAGTCCTTTGGCAAAAGTAAAACAAAAGACTGATATCCACACATGCACGCATACCCATAACTCCTCATCGGAAAAATAGAACACTGAATAATTAACCTTAAAGTGATGAGAATGATGATTTACATGATGAGGAAGAAGATGTGGTTACTGGGCAGGCTGGAAGCTACACTTTGTTGAGTCAACTTTATTGCTACAGTTTTGATATTAGAACTTTGATGCAGGCACTTTGCTAAATTAAATAAAATAACACAAGGAGTTCTGACTCAAAAAGTCACCCAATTGTATATCTAGCTGGTGACATAATTATATAGGAGTATTTAAATGAATTTAAAGGGAAATGTTTTGATGGGATATGGACATATAACATATGTTCACAGAGGGATATAAATGTAGGCAAAAAACAGCAGAGTATAATTATATTCTTAATCTACTAGGTAATAGTTTTAAACTTTAAATAGGTATTGCTGCGGTTATATTGACATAGACATACAGACTCAAAGTCTGGCCATGTTTTAAATAAAAATCTACTTGCAAAAAATGCTTCGGACAATTTTACAGACATTTCCATCAGTTATTTAATAAAAAAATGATTCCAATCACATATAAAATCTCTGAGAGAAGGAACATCTGAGAGGATGTTCCCCCTTGCAGCGATGGTGGAAGAGTGGCTCCTCAAGGAGACCCAAGCTCTAACCTCTGGAGCCTCGGCCAACATGGCAGGTGTCATTTATGAACCTGAGACAGTAGATGACCCTATCTACAGTGGGTCCCCAGTAATGACACACATTCTCACAAATGGAAAATGGAGATTGGAGACTGTTGTGATCAC
>CAJQZJ010010085.1:8776358-8806126 GCA_907164525.1 Lophiomys imhausi | reverse complement strand
CAGTGAGACTTACTTTGGACTTCTGGCCTCCAGAACTTCGAGATAATAAATTTGTGTCACCTTATGTCACTAAGTTTTCAGTTAATTGCTACAGCAGAAATAAAAGATAACCCACCCTTGCATCTTTTAAGAGATTAACATGGGACTGAAGAGATGGCTTAGCAGTTAGGAGCACTTGGGGCTCTTACAGAGGACCTGGGTTTGGTTCCCAGCCCCTACACGGTGATATACAAGGGTTTGTAACTCCAGTCCCAGGGAATCTGATGCCCTCTTTTGGTCTCCATGGGCACCAGACACACCTGTGGTGCACATGTCTGCAAAAACACTCATACTCGTACGGATAAAAAAAAAAAAAAACACTTCTCACCCCAAGGCCTAGGGATCATGTGGAAAGAGGGCAGAAATACTGTAAGAGCCAAAGCTGTTGCACAGCCTCAAGGAAACAGTGTTTTCCAGACACAGCAAGGCAGATGTACAAACTGTACTGCGGTTGTAACAGCACACACGAGACCTGTGCAAGCTAAGCCAGACAAAATCCCAGCCTGGAAGAGTAAGGTGGACACTATCTTACTGCCAGCTGAGGAGCTATTAGAAGTTGATAGTTGCAGGAAGAGGGAGAATCAGGTGTTTTAATATAAAATAATGTGACCTCTAGTTGGCCAACCACACACCAGGACAGGGTCCAATCCCAAGACTAGCTGAACAACCTAATTTGACTCAATAGATAAGAAGAAAAAAAAAACCAACACAAGAAAGCAATCTTAAGGTTCTGTGGAAAAGGATGGAGGATTGGGAGTGTGGTAAGGGGCGGAGTTGAAGGGGTGAATATGTTCAAACTATGCTGTGTGAAAATCTTGGTGTTAATATGAATACTTTTAGTCTTTAAAGGATTAACATAACTTTGACAGCAAAATCAAAGACAGTGTGAGAACACAAAACATCTCATTCTTGAAAATAAGTGAGATCACCCTGAACAAAAGCCTTGACAGGACAATTCTAGCAAGTACTTACAAAAAGAAGCACCCACCCTCCGCCTACTCCTGGCCCACCCCACTGCTGGCACTCCTGCCCTGGTGTAGCCTGACAGTCTCCAGCCTTCCTTCATCGTCTCTCCCAGGCTAGCCACAGGCCTTCACTTCACTGTGGCAGCATGCTGGGTCTCTTCCCCAGCAGGTTGTGCAATGGAGTGAAGGGCTGGACCAGGCGGCCCTCACTCCGGGGCTGAGCAAGATGGTGAGTGTCCGCGACTCAGACCCCCTACCACCCCCGGGGGAGAACACACTGAGTCGGGAGACACATCGAGGGAGGATCTCATTTTTATTGTTACAGGGAGTTTCCTTTACAGGGTAGGAAAGGAGGGCAGGGTGAAGTGTGGTGTGAGGTTACATAGGCAGTGAAGTAAGAGATAAGGTATAGAGAGGGCCAGTAAACTAAATGAGCGTGGCTGCAGTCAGGCAGGGTTAACGCCAGAATGATATAGTGCAGAAGGGTCTGGACTTCCGCATTTTTGAGACAGGTCTCCAAAATCGAGTCTGGCTTGGGCAGGCACTGTAGGCCCCAACATGGCTGATTTAGGCCCAACAGCAGCAGTGCGGCACAATACATCGGACTACATTCTTGGAGGAAACAAATCTTAAATTCCTTGGCCTATTTTCCAGGAGCAGGGGTTGGCAGCATCAGCACATATCTGACAAGGCCACAACCTACATGAATGAAAATGACAGCTTTGTCAATCTGAGAACTTATTTAACTGGGTTGGTTGGTGTTTGGACCTACAAGGCAAACAGGAAGCTGGAAGCCTTTTGAAGGAAATTAAAAAAAAAAAAAAAAAAAAAGCAGAAGAACCGAGTCAGAACAGCACACAGTACTGGGAAGGCACTGTGTTTACCACCCATAGTTTGAGGAGGGCCATGTACTGGCTCACTGAGGACAGGTGCCTGGTTAAGACATGGATGAAGTGGTGTACGATTAAGATTCTCTTATGAATATTAAAATTTACCTCAGTGTGGCCTGGAAATCATAGTACAAGAGAAATCTGAGTCCTCTCTTGAGGTTTTTAGTTTTATTTGTTTGTTTGTGTTTATGGGTTTTTTTTTTTTTTTTGAGACAGACTCTGCCTGTGTAGTCTGGTTGTAATCTGAGTTCCTGGTTGCCCTGGAACTTACTCTGTAGACCAGGCTGGCTTTGAACTCATAGAGATCTGTCTGCCTCTGCTCCTGAGTGCTGGGATTAAAGGCATATTCCACCACCGCCCAGCAGGTTCTTAGTTTTATTAATAAACGAATTTAAGAATGGATTCTAATGAAAGCTCAAGAACAATTTTATTAGAAACTGAAAAGAAATGCCCATAGGGCCGGCAAGCTGTACATCTCAGCAGCAGCCAGGAGAAGGAAAATGGAGAAGGGAAAAAGCCTTCACTTGAGCTAATAGAATGGAGGTCCATCCATCACAGGGCAGCCACATGGTAGGGAGGGAAGCTGTAGGGAAAGAGTGAGGAAGGGAAGTACAAAAAGCATACCTGGTTCTGGCAGCATCCCCAAGAAAGACAGAAAAGAGAAGAAGGGAAAGTCGGGTCTTCCTAACCTGGCCTCAGAAGGCCGACAGATCCAGCCCAACATCCCCAGAAGCTGGTAGGGACTCTGTGGAAGGTGGGCCTGCTGGAGCAGTTCTCATCACAGTGTCCCATAGCAGGAATAATCTTCTCCACCTTCTCTTTAGCATGACTAAAGCCGCCTTCCTGGGGTGGTCACCTGAGCAGGTGATAGGCTTGGCTCAAGTGGAATGCTCAAGGCTCTTGACCAGAAGGAGTTTTAGTTTTTTCTCTCTTTTTAAAATGTTTTGAGAATTTTATACATGAGTACTGTGTTTACATAAAATCTCCCCCTCCCTCCTGTCTCCAACTCTTCCTATTCCTTTTCCCCATCCCTTCACAAATTCATGACCTCTGATATTTAAATTGGTGTGTGTGTGTGTGTGTGTGTGTGTGTGTGTGTGTATGTGATTATTGCATATATATTTATAATAAATATATGCATATTTATAACATAGATTTCTGAGTTTAATGTTGTCCATGTGTATGTGGTTAAGCTGATCATTTATGATTGGATAACCTATCAGGATGCCTGTTCCTGGAGAACATAATTATCCCTATCTTAGTAGCTATTAATTGCTGATAGCTTTTCATCTAGGGGGTAGAGTCTAATGAGATTCCCCCATCTACATTTGCTTGTCACTTTTAGGTCTGAATTTATTATTATTATTTTTAATTTTGGCATTTGGTTGTTTTGTCTGTATGTATGTCTGTGTACCACACGTGTATAGCACCTGTTGAAACCAGAAAAGGGTATCATGTATCCTGGAATTGGAGGTACAGACAGTTGTGAGCTGTCAGGTAGGTGCTGGGAATCAAACCTCGGTCCTCTAGAAGAACAGCCAGTGCTCTTAATGACTGAACCATTTCTCTAGCCTCCTTTCACATTTCGGTTAGACAATCATATTGTTCAGATTTCATGAGTGCAGCTTCAGATAGAAGATACTATCTCACAGCAGATAGCCTGATCATCTGGCTTTTACAGCTTCCCGCTCCCTTTTCCACACTGTTCTCTAAGCCTTAGGTGTAGGGATGTGTTGCAGATATATCAATTGGCTTGGGCACCCCATGATAAGTAATAGGTTGTTATCTTCACTTCGACCTGCTGTATAGTGTCTGTAATAGAATCCATATGACTCAGAAATAAGCTTTGATGAGGGGTGAGAACTCCCCTAATTTATGTGTGGGCAAAATAATAAATATTTAGAACATAGTTAGAAATTATACTGGTTTAGGGAAGTGGCAGCAGGAGGTTCTCTTCTAGGGTCTGTGACTCACTGGTAATGGGTAGTTTTAGTGAGTAGTGGGGTCAGATTTATACTATCAGGCATGAGTTCCCTCATATTGAGTGGGCTTAAGTCCAATTAGATGGCTGTGGTTACCCCCGGGGTATAGGTGCCACTATTACACCTTTGGAGATATCTTGCTGTGCTGGTTATTGTTGTGGTTTGTGGGCATTTCTTGGGTAGAACTACTGCTTTTCCTTCTTGGCAACTTGTATAACACCTTTGGATACGACAGGAGCTAGTCCTCTCAAGAAGGAAACTTCCAGGTCAGATCCATCTCAATTCTTCCAAGTCCTCCATCCAAAAGTATATGGTGTCATCAGTAGCAGAGACTTATTCAGTTTCTAAGAGGCAATCAAGACCAATGGCTAGCCTAACTTGGTTTAGGATTCTCTTGGACTCCCCTGGCCAACAATTTGAAAGGAGGTGTCTCATGCGTGGCACTGGGTTATTTGTTAAACACTCTATTGTTGGGGAGTATTGTTGCCTCACGTGGCAGAACTTCATTTAAACTATACATCTATATGCATGGACATGCACGCAATCTTAAGTAAACAAAATATCTTGATTCCCTACAATGCCTACTCACCACAACAAACATCCATAGTGTCATTCGTCTATCTTCTCTACCTCTATGTTGCCTTCCTCCTCCCTCCCTGGGTAGACATCTCCCACTTTGCCCATTTTCCCCTCCATAGTTCCTTGTGTCCTAACATTCACCTCTCTAGAGCTCAGCAGGAGTTTTCCCTTAATGAGCCTTTATTGTTATTCTAACATTATTTTCATTCTTAGAGGGGATGCTAAGTTTGCCAGGAGTTACTCATAGAATATGCAAGCCATCATGGATAATGACTGGGTGCATATTTTGTGAAATGGGCAAACTGACACCAAAGATGGTCACTACGGCAGAGATCAATCAAACTGATTGATGGCTGTAAGAAACACCTGTGAAGAGCATTCACTGGCGTCTTAGGCAAACTCGAAGGAGACTTCAATTATGTTCCCACAGAAGACTATTCCAATGCTGAGGAGATTCACCAGAAAGGGAGAGTTTGATCATGTGATTATTGGTGCAACAGCTATCCCAACCTCTGCATCTCCAAAAGATTTCACTTGGGAGTTTCTCAGACTGATTCCTTTTAATGAAAATAGTAAAGGAAGATGGGAACTATTTCATTCCATGGCGAGGCCATGTCCAATTGGGGCAAGGCCCATTGTTCTATGAAGAACAGCAGGGCACCTGTATTGTCCTGTGGAACCCTCAAAGGAGGTCATCTGTGGTCCTTCACACATGGACTTGTGGGTCTATTCTGATTTTTGGAAGAAAGTTAAGCCTTGAAGATGAGCATCTCCTCATGATGTGTGCTTCAAGTCACCTTCCCAGCTCCATATGCCATATGTGTCATGGAAACAAGACAGGCAAATAACTAAACTGCTTCAAGGTTTTCTTTTAAATATTATTTTTAGTATTTAAAAAGCCAAAGGAAAAGGCATATTTTGATTAGCTTGGATGTTATTTTGTGAAAGTCAGCTGTAGGACAATTATATAGTGCCACATGTGCTGTAAAACACTCTGAGAATGTGACATTTTTTGTTCGTTTTTTTGGGGGGGTGGTTTTCTTTTGGTTCAGTTGGACCTTCAGTTAGGATACTTGGCAGAATGAACATTATTGCTTTTTTCTGGAGAGAAGTTCTTAATGGTGTTTCTTAGCCCTCAAAATTGACTTAGATATTAAATTTTGGTGCTTGTGAGAGAGTTCAATAAGTAAGTGGGTTAGCAGTGCTTCAATTAACACTACAAAAGAAACAAGACAAAAAAACCACCAAAACCTCATTATCAAGTAGGGTTTTCGAAGGCATATGGGGACATTTTATCATTAGCAAAGTTATTAAAGTAATTCACCACCATTACAAACTGAAGAAAAGCCACAAGATAATCTTAATAGGTAAAAAAGTTCATTCAATAACATTTAATACACATTTATGGTTAAAACAAAAAAGTCTTTGGCCATAATGAAATAATTAGCTCTTTCATTATAAGTAACTATAAAACTAGACAAAATATATTAATGACTATTCTCAAATGTTAGGCAAAAGTAAAACATGACTACTGTTAGTGGAGGGGTGTGGGGGTGTCCCTGAGGCAATGTCCAGGTGCTTTGTGTGGAGAACAACAAATTGAACAAGACAAGAAGTGGAAATATAGATCTATTTAAAGTGAGAATGCAAGTAGCCTAGCAATCGTGGGACTCAACAGACCCAAATTCTTTTGGGGGAATGGGTTCTGAGTTTAGTAGATGGGAGGAACCAGGAGAGAGAATAAGGTGGATCTTTACTTTAATTGAAAAATAGACTATTACATAATTTTGGACAATCTGTAGAGATCTGTGCGCGTGGGTGCAGGCTGTACATCCCCTAATTGTGAGCATCTGTACGCCCTGTTATGCATACCCATGAGACTATTCATAGGGTTTTTCTCCAGCAGGTCACTTCAAGGATGTATTTACCCTCACTGCCCTTACTCACAATTCTGGTGTAAGCCTGCCTCTTTCCACCAAGAAGTTCCTGACCCTGAATTACTCAAAGGGGGACAGGAGGAGAGACACTAGGTGTTGCCTTAATGGGAAGGGGCAGACATGATTTTCCCAGGGGAGTTGCTCCAGGTATCTGGGCTGTCTTTATCTGACCTACCTCACTTACAACATCCTGGAAGAAGGCAACATAATGGAGCTGTACTGTTGTCTGTCTGCAGCCTCTTTCTAGACAGCATGGTGAGGACAGCAGGCCAAGAGAGAGCACCGCAGTTCTGTGGAATGAAAGAGACAGATGTGATTCAGGCTCCTGAGGAGGAATTTGCAGAGCAGAATGCCAGGAGAAAAGTGACATGATGTTGACATGGGGGAGTCAATCCTTTGACCAAATGTTAACCAGGGAAGGAAGAACAGAGGGGCAGCTGGTTGATCTGGAAAGCTAGTGGAGCTGCAGGTCAGGATATTTAAGCAATCAGAATGATGGAACTTCACCAGATTCTGAGCTTTTGATGAAGACCCCAGGGAAGGGTTCAACTTAATCTAGGTATGTCAGTCATTCCTCCTAACTGCGCTTGCAGAAAATCCTCCAAAACAATAGATAGATGTATACAAACAAACAAAAACAAACGCACGAAAAGCCAAACAAAAACACCTGATACTCCACCTTTCAACAGGGCAATGTTTTGAATGTCCAGTATGACACAGATTTGGGTAAGGAGTAAGGATTGTTATGCACTATTAAGAATTTTAATGTAGGCTTGGCAGTGGTGGCACGCACCTTTAATCCCAGCACTTGGGAGGCACAGGCAGGTGGATCTCTGTGAGTTCGAGGCCAGCCTGGTCTACAGAGTGAGTCCAGGACAGCCAGGCCTACACAGAGAAAACTTGTCTTAAAAAAGAAAAGAAAACAAAACAAAATGTTAATATAGGACTGGAGTGATGACTCAGTGTTGAAGAGCACTGGCTACTCATCTAGAGGGTCATTCCCAGCATCCATGTAGTGGTTCACAACCCTCTGTTACTCCAGTTCCAGGAAATCTGGCCTCTGTGGGCACCAGGCATATACATGATGCACAAACAAGCATTCAGGCAAAGCACTCATACATTTAAAAAAAACTGAAATAATATGTCACTGTTATGAAGGGTTTGTATTGTAAATGACTTTGGCTAAGTATCTATTATTAGTTTCTTTAAAATAAGGTAAACTCTGAGAAAGGAACCACTTCATAGTTGATTGACAGCTGCCAGATCCTTCCCTTGGGCCTGGCTGCATGTGCTGTCAGGCCAGTGGTACCTTCTTCCATGCATGGCATTGTCATTTTAAAGGAACTCCACTCCAGCTGCACGGACCACTGTAAACACAGAGCTGCTTGAAACTGTGGTAGCCCACGCCTTTAATCTCAGCAGAGGCAGACAGATCTTTGTGAGTTTGAAGCCAGACTGGTCAACAAAGTAAGTTCCAGGAGAGCCGGAACTACATAGTGAGACACTGTCAAAAAAAAAAAAAAAAAAAGTTTCTTTCAGGACACCTTCAGTCACTACTACTCCAAGTAAGTTCCACTGCCTTTGAAAGTTTCCTCTCTGGGCATGGTGAACTCCCTGTGACCCTTCTGGCCCTAGTATTTCCACTCAGGAAGGAGTAGGGAAAGACAGCCTCCTCGGTGACTAGGGGAAAAGTCTGGGATTGATATTTGCTTATACTAGGCCTGAGCTTGCTTTGTGTGCAAGGTTTATGATTGGCTGAGCTAGAAGCAGTGCACATGTGCTGTGATTGATGCAATCCAATCCACATGCTAGTGTATCACACCACCTTATCTAGCTCTGTAAACAGGCTCCCTCTCAGTTCTGTTATGTTAGCTCTCGAGATTTCTCTTCTGTCCACCACATCCCAGCATTAGAACATAGTAAAGGCTTCTTTCGAGTGGTTGTGTGTGGTCTTTATACCGGGCTGTCCTGGTTGCACAGAGACCAGGAGAGCAGCTTCTGGGGCATTTGCTCCCTCTTGCCCCATATCAGAAGCGAGATATGTCAGGAGCAGAAATGGTAGGGATCTGAGGATACAGAAGGGAAGACACTATGAAGAGCCAGGGGCAAGATCTGCAAGCACCGGTTACTGAAAGCTCAGAGAGTGATGAGACCTGAACGTAGGGAGATGTAACAGTGATTGGCTGATGGCCCTCAAAGCCGAGAGCAATGAGCCCTATGCCTGAGCATCAAGAACTATGGAACTCACTGGCTTTGAAAGTTTGGACCAATAGATTCCAGTTCTCAGGGCTGTGGACTATATAAGCTTTCGGCTTTTAAGGCCCAGAGCCTCTAGATCTCAAGGCTTAGAGACAAACCCCTCTGAGTTTATGAGTCCAATCCGTATTTCTGTGGTACAAGAGCTTAGGATTGGCAGCAGAGAGGGAGCTATTTTCTTTTCTTCTGCAGTTTCCATTTTGTAGAGCAAAAGGATCCTCCGCCAACCACATGAATGACATCCCTAGTAAAGTCACTAAAGTCGTGAGAAACAAAGACATCAAGACACTTTGTTTTTTGGTGATGAGCTAAGGTTTATTTATTTTCTTAGCATTTAAAAATTTTTCATTCACTTCAGAATGAACTGTAACATAGACAGTTAGTGTTTCTTAACGTTCAGGGTTGGAATGGATCAGAAAAGTTACCAGCCCTATTCCTGAGCTGTGGTGAGGTAGTTGAGCTGGGTCTTCTTCCTGTACAAGGCTCCTCCATTAGGATGACAAGACCATGAGAGAAGAACATGTTGTTGGCCTCAGCTCCATGAAGAGACAACTAAACTGCTCACAGAGAAAGAGCTAGATTGTACTGGGTACTAGTTCCACTGGATTCATCAGGGAGGTCAGTTGGTTCTCTCTCCAACAGAAGGCTCAGCTCCTCCCAGAGAAAAGTAGTTGTTTGGTGGTGGAGGGCTTGGACAGCAAAGGCCAATGTTCAGCAAAGGTCTTCTCTGTTTCGTTGACACTTTTCTCCTTTTCTCAGTTGCAAGACCTAAAGGCTACAGAAGTCGTTAGTGCCCTTCTCCTCTGTGCTGCACCCTCAGGAAAGACAGAAGAGACATGACCACAATCTCAGCGGGACTCTTCTTGGATAGGAGAGCAGCCAGAGAAGAAGCTGGTGTTGCTGCCTAGAGCTCGCTTCTTCTTCTTCCCCGTGGTCTTATTTCCTTGTGATTCCAACATGATAGATTTCAGTTCTGGGATGTCAGGGGAAGGAACAGGAGCAGGCTGCCCCTGATCTGCCTCACACATCTCTCTGAGGATCTTGCTACTGGGGGTAGCACAGACAGGGTTGAAGAAGCTTAACCCTGAGGTCACCTCTGTGGGATCTTCCAGTTTGAAGGAGTTTTCAGAATCCTGGTTTTGCTCAATAGCATCCAAGCTCTCCTGGCTCTGCTGGCGGTTGTGACACTTGGCAGGGTCGCAGTGGCAGGCCCCGTGACAGTCTGCCTTTTGCCTTCTGCATCCACATTGCTTGTTCCCACACCAGCCTTTGCAGGAGCAGCCTTGGGTGCTCTTCTTGGACACTTTCACTAGTTTCTTTGGTACCCACTCCTCATCAGCATAGTCGCCACAGTCGTCATTCTCCTTCTCAGTCATAGAACATTCTGAATAACACTGTAGATCTTCTATGTCCAAGCTTTCCTCTGTACGTCTTTCTTTAATATGGCAAGTTTTGAGCTTGGGTGGAATATATTCAAAGGAAGAGTCTGGAGACTGAAGGCTATTTCTCAAAAGTAGGAATTTCTGTTTGCTGGCTGCTTGGAGGAGGGTCAGCTTCTCCTTGATGGCGCTGTTTTCTTGGAGAAGCTGCCCATTTTGCTCACACACTTCCCGCATCTTGTTAAGCTCTTGTTCCTGACACCTCAGGGTGCTCAGCAGCTGCTGCTCCTTATCGCTGACAGACTTCTCCACCCGCTTCTCTGCCACTTGCCATTGCTGTAGCTGGCTGAGAAGGTACAGCACCTTTTCTTGGTGCTGTTGCTCCACCTGGACCAGCTTTGCTTTTAACACTGTCTCTACCTCAGCAAAATGATTTCTCTCCTCAAAACGCATCTTCTGCGTGTCCATGTAGCTGCCCTTAATCTCACTCAGGCTGCTTTCAAGTTTGCTCACCTGTATTTTGGAGGAGACCAGCTCTCCAATTAAATACTTTATGACACATTTGGCTTCCAGAATTGTGGCAATGTTCTCCCAGCGTTGTCTGGGCCTGTCTTCGCCCTCAGCATCCAGAAGCTTTTGCTGTAGGTCGGCAATCTGAGCACTCCTGAGCTCCAGTTCAGTCTCCAGGCTTTCAATCTGCCTCACAATAGAGCCTTCGGCTTCTGAATCTTGACCATGTAATTCCCCACGTGAGAATACATGCTTTCGGAGTTTTGGAGGATTCTCTCCAGAGTCTCTTCTTTCCTTGAGCTGGGCCACATCCCGAGCAAGGATCTTTCTGTGTTCAAGAAGGTCGTTCAGATGTCGTTTGGCTTCCTCAGTACTGACCATAACCTCAATTTCATTTCCAAGCCAGTTCTTCATGTGAGTTTCTGTACCCTCCATCCCACGGCCTTGAATCTCTTTCCGTTTATCTGCACCCTCCCTTTGCTTTTGGAGAGCATCCTTAAGACGCTTGTTGGCAGCTGCTGCCTCCTCAGTTTTACGTCTGAGCACATTAGACTGCTTCTGAAAGTTTCTTTCAAGTTTGAGCAGCTCATATTGCCTCTTACGATCCCGTTCTTTTAGCTGGATTACTTCTTTGTCTTTTAGTTGCTTCCACTGTCTAAACTTCTCCGCACCCTCTTTCATTTGACGCATTAATTGCACTCGCTGGTTCTTCATCATCTGTATCTCCTGGTTGAGCTTGGAGACAGTCCGCTCGGTGGATTCCTTCAGCATCAGAAGTTTGGACTGTTCATGTACTTTCTTTTTCAGATCAGTTATTTGAGCCTCCAGCTCCTGAAGATGTTTGCGGCGGCATTCACTCAGCTTGGCTTGGTTGGCATCCTTCTTTGCAGTGTCCAGTTCAAGAACCAATTCCTCTTTTTCCCTCTGTAGACTGAGGACTTCCAGTTCTAGATTTTTGATATTATCCTGGTACTGGAACTGGATGGGCTGTAGTTGGTTGTCATTCTGAGTCATCTTCTTCGCTAGGGCCTCCTTCAGTGTGAGCTCTGTGTTCAGCTCAATCAGCTCCTTGGACATCTGAGCTTGATGTAGTGCATACTGCATGCTGAAAACGTCAGAGGACTCGCTGGTGTCTGGACTGGTTTTCACATGAGTGTCTGCTTCCACTGTAGTGTGAGTGCCTGTAGTCATACAACCAATAGCCTCATCTTGGCCTACAGACAGCTGGGCAATCATTTGTTGTAGATTGGAAATGATCTCTATGTTTTCCTTTAATTCCTGGTCTTCCAGTGTCTCCACTAGCTTTTGAAGATCCACTTTACAGGCCGCATGCTGCCTGAGTGCTTCTAGCTTGGTGTTCATTCTCTCATTGGCTTGCTCTGTCAGAATGATCCTTTCCAACATCTGGGCTGTTTGACCAGCTGCCTCGCTCAGACCACGGCTTAATTGTTTATTCTCTTCCAGCAGAGACTGATTCTTCTCCATCAGGGACTGTAGATTTTCTGATGGCTCCCCATTTATATTTTCAGGCAAGGTGCCTCCATGGGCTTGAAGCAACAAGACTTGCAGCTGTTGGATCTGTTGTTTAAGGTGATTAAGTTCAGCTGCCCTGGGATCAATATTAATAATAGGTTTGTTCTTGATTTTTCTTGCTCTGTCAGCATAGCGAAGGGTGTTTAGTGTTTCCTCTAGATTGGAGTCAGCAGGACTCACGCACGCTATCATAAGAGTATGGCTATTACCTCCTAGAGAATCTTGAAGCAGTCGTGTCAGCTTGGAATCTCTGTAGGGCACAAAGTTACCCTTTTTGTCATCTCCTAGAGCACTGATTACATTGCCCAAGCACAGAAGGCCTCGGTTAATATTGATACCCTCTTTCAAACGATCTCCTTCTGCCTTGGTTTTCTTCTGTCTTTCTGATCCAGCAAGGTCTACAAGATGCAGCTTGGAACGAAAACTGCTACTTCTGTCATTTTTCTTCCTTTGCTCTACAGAGATTGTGAAGATGGCATGAGACCGTGATGACTGGGAGTTCATAGCTGTGGAGGCCACCGTCCTGGAGCTGTTACCCTGCTCTAGACAGGAAACGGTGTCGGAGGCAGCTAGCACGGTCTTCTCCGTGAGTCCCACAATCTTTATGCCTTCCTTAGGATCCTCCCGGATATTTATTTGAGAAGCTTTCTCACGAGATGAACATAGAAGATCCAGAATTTCTTCATTATAAATCTCCAAGTAAGACACTTTCAGACTGAAGTCTAACTCACTCTGTTTATTAATTTCTTTGAAGAGCAGTTGTATTACCCTGGGAATGACCCCAATCGTTGAATCATGTTCTTGCTCTGCAGTGTATGTCCCTCCCATTGAATAGGTTTTTCCAGATCCAGTCTGCCCATAGGCCAGGACAGTTGCATTGTATCCCTTAAATATGCCTTTTATGAGTGGAGCTACTGCTGTATTAAAGACCTCTTCCTGTTCAGTAGAGGGGTCAAACACAAAATCGTAGGTAAATGATTTGTCAGTACCAACTACCACCTGAGGCTCTCCGGGCACAAAGGAAAGGCATGTCCGGCACCCCTCACTAATCTCCTTAGAGACCAGGGGGCGACAACGCATAGCCACTCTTACGGGAATTCCCTTCACCTCTTCTTTCATGGTACTAGCTCAGCAGGTGTCCGCACGAAGTGAAGCTAACTCTCGCAGGAGCCGCCGGAGGGAGGTGGAGGTTGGCAGGAGTGGAAAGGCACTTCTCAGGCAGCAAAAGTCCGAAATCGATGGTGCGGCTTCCCTCCCAGAGGGACCACTGTCTCTGATCACTCTCCACCTTGGGCACTGCCTAGTGGTCTGTCCTTTCCAACACTGCAAGGCGAAGTGGTGTCAAACTAAACATCCTGTTCCTGGATCTTCCTCCGCGCCCTGTTCCAACTCCCTCCCTGTTCGAACTCCCAGTGCCCTGTTCGAACTGGAGCTTTAACCGCCGCTGACAAGAAGACACTTAACCAAGAGATAAATCAGTTAACAGAAGCAGACCCAGAAGAGGCAAGTATGACAGAAATAGCAGGCAGGACTTTGGTAATATGTTTAAAAACTTAACGAAAAATAATATAAACCAATTAAAGCAATCGATGAGTCACAGTAGAGAAAGGGAACCTCTAAGAATTATAAAAGTGAGTTGGCAAAATGACTTGTGGGTAAAGGCACCTGTCACCAAGTCTCCCAACTTGTTCTATCCCAGGAACCTACGGGAAACAACAAGCCAGCTCTTGCAAGGTGTCCATTGATCTCCGTCCATATGCCACATGACATGCATCCACCTCATAAACACGCTCACACATGCGTGGGCACACACATGCAAATGAATGAACAAATAAAAATTAATAAAATTTTTTAAAAAAAATTACAGAGCTAAACAGTACATTATCACAAACAACATATGAGCCAGATAGAATTATCAGATTAAGATGTGGCCAAAAAGAATCAGGACACTTGAAGACAAAGCTCAGAAATAAAAATAAACCAAAGCTCAGAAATAAAAAAAAAAAGACTTTGAAAGTGAACAAAGAGAAAAGAAGGAAAGAGATAAACAGTAAGAAAAAGATGTGGAATAAAATTAGAAATCTATAACTGAATAATAGCAAAGGTATATAATGTGAAATTTTATAGGCTTCACTTTCAGCAATGTTCAGAGGCAGATGCTGTAACTTAAAAAGACACTTTTTAAATGATTAAGTTACCAATAAAAGTAAAAAGAGAATTGACCCCAAAAGCACATCAACAACAAAACCAAATTTCTAAAGTTCATAGCACAAATGAAGTAAAAATTTGACAAATAAAAGTAGAAACTCATGAAACAAATAATTGATTCTTTGAAAGAATAATAAAATCGAAGTTTTTCTAACTAATCTGACAAGACCCATACAAAATTACCATTATGGGGACTTAAAGAGGGAAAACTGTTACAAGTCCTTCCTAATAACATTAAAATGGCAATAAGAAAATGTTATTAACAAGTTTATGTCTATGCATTTGACACTTTGTATACAAATGCAAATTTTTTGAAAGTCAAAGAAGTATACACAGAAAAAGAAATAGAAAATATGAGTGTCCTTTATCGGTTGAAATTGGTTTCTAATTAAATTTTAGTTATGAATTCAAATTAAATAATAAATTAAAACTGAACCCAGGGAGCTAGTGAGGTGGTTTAGCAGCTACAGAGTGAGTTGCAGGACAGCCAGGGTTACACAGAGAGACTCTGTCTTAAAAAAACCGAGAGAGAGGGAGAGATAGAGATAGAGAGAGAGAGATAGAGGAGAGAGATAGATAGAGAGAGATAGAGAGAGAGGGAGAGAGATAGATAGAGAGGGATAGATAGAGAGAGAGAAGGAGAGAGAGAGAGATATAGATAGAGAGAGGGAGAGAGAGATAGAGAGAAAGAGAGGGAGAGAGATAGAGAGAGAGAGGGAGAGAGAGATAGAGAGAGAGAGGGAAAGAGAGATAGAGAGAAAGATAGAGAGAGATATAGAGAGAGATAGAGAGAGATAGAGCGATAGAGATAGAGAGAGAGAGGAGAGAATTGAATGTTTTTCCAAAGGACCCAGGTTTGGTTCCCAGCACTCACGTCAGGTGGCTCATAACAGCCTGTAACTTCATCTCCAAGAGATCTGACATGCTCTTCTGGCCTCCACAAGCACGAATTCATTCACACACACACACACACACACACACACACACACACACAAAAGCAAAAAAACAAAACAAGTCCAAAGTAGGCCCTGATCACTTTCCTGTTTAATTTAATCAAATGACAATGAAATAATAATTTTAGATTTTATAACATGTAATTTATTATTGCATATTGGATTTGTAATCTATATGTCATATAATTTTATGCTGTAACTTACTTCATGAGAGCAGCATAATTATGATAGCTAAATATGAAAAAATTAGAAGACACAATGACAAAATATCCCTTATAAACATTAATGTAAATGTCCCTATGAAAATATTAGATATTTGATTCATCACTATGAGAGAAGGATAATATTTCATGACCGAGAATTTATACCAAGAATTAATGGTTGGCTTAACATTTTACAGTTGATTATCATTAATTTATATAACTTAGATTTGTTTATAATGCAGAAAGGACATTTGAAAGTTCTTCAACTTGCAGTCTTATTTTTGAAAAACTCCCTCAGAAAACCAAGATCAGAAAAGAATTTTATCACTCTGTAAACAGAAGACATTAGAGAGGAATTACAGTTGACATTGTTCTTACTAATGAAAGACTAAATACATTTCTCTTGAGAAGGAGAACAAACAAACAGAACACAGGAAAGTAAACAGTGAAAACAGATTTTATTTGTAGAAAACATAACTATGTATATAGAAAATGTTAGAGTCTAGAAAAGTTATCATGGCCAATAAGTGATTTTAGAAAGGCAATAGTGTGTTTATTAATTATTCATGTGTGGCACTACCTTAAAACTTAACAATGTAAAATTATAAATATTTGTTATGTATTGGCTGCTGTAGGTCAGCCTAGCATGGTGGTACATGACTGTTTTCAATGCCAGGAGACTGAAGCAGAAGGATTATGAATTTTAGGCAGTCTGCATGACAGCATATCTCAAATTGAAGGGCATCTGGGCATATGACACAGGATTACCGCTTGCTTAGTGTCTGCAAGGCTCTAGTTTTGATCTCTAGCACCTCAGAGATAAAGAAAGAAAGGGAGAGAGAAAGAGAGAGGAAGAAAGGAAGGAAGGAAGGAAAAAAGTAAGAGAAAAGAAGAAAGGGCAGAAGGGAGGGAGGAAATGGAGGCAAGAGGAGGAGGAAAGAAAAAAATTCTACATACAGCTTAGTTGAGCACTCTGACTCAGACTGTCTCAGGGAAATCATGCCAAGTGTTGACAAGCTGGGGCTGCCATGTCATTTGAAGACTTGGCCAAAGCATCCTATTTCAGCATCACTTGCTGGCAACATTTCATTCCTTAGGATGAGGTTCCCAGTTCTTCCCTGGCTGTGCTTTGAGCCTAGTGTTGGTTTTTCTTGCTGAGTGGTCTTCTGCCTCCCTCATGACAGGTCACTCCATCATCGCAGCTAGCAAGTGAGAAAAAGCAAACTAGTTTCAGCAAGACAGAAGTCAGCTTGTGAACTCCAGCCAAGAAGTGTCTCTCATCTCTTTGTTTGATTTTGTTGGTGAGAAGAACATCACCAAGCAGGTCTAGCTCAGACAAAAGAGGAAGGGATTACACAAGAATATGAATAAGAAAAGAGGAATCAAGAGGGTGTTCTGGATCTAAGAAGATATTTTTAAAATTATGAGGCAAGTTAGTATGAAAGCTGAGTTAGATATAGAACTTTAAACTCATGGAGATGGTTAGATAGTAGAATGTTAAAGTCAGGTGCCAAATACATATGGACTGGACATTGGGAATGTATGCTAAGCCATATAACTCTTATAATCGTGGCCTATTTATTTCTGTAGTTTTGTATTGTATTTATAGTTATAAGAAAAAGAACCATTATTTGGACTGAAAGGGAGAGCTGTTGGGGGGAAAAATAAATACCTTAAACTAAAAAAAAAAAAAAAAGAAGGGAAGAGGATGGTGGGGCTGAGGGGGAGGAGGGTGGAAGGGTGGGACTGGAGGGGGGAGTAGGGAGGGGATTGTGATTGAGATGTAACTTGAAGAAATAAAAAATAAATTATTAAAAAAAAAAGAAAAGAAGAGATCATGGGGTACAAAGATGCTGTGAGCACATTCAAGATACGTGATTGCTTCACAAAAAATGTATTGAAAATGAAAAAAAAATTAAATTACTATTTGTAATATTATCAGAAACATAAAACACCTAACAAGCAGACTTTATGAAATATATGTAAGACCTTTATAATGAAAACTAAAAACCAACACTGAGCTTAGTAGAAATTCTGAATAGGTGGGCAAATACATCTTGTTCATGCACTGAAAAGCTCAACATCATTATAGTTTCTGATTTTTTTTAACCAAATTGATCTGTAGGTTTAATCCATTTCATCTAAGACAATCTGTAGTGTCAATATGATACCAATTACCACTCAGCAGGATTTTCAGAGATGGCAAACAAACTCACATGGAAATTCAAAAGACCTAGAATAGTCTAAAACAACCCTGGATAATTAGAACAGTGGTGGACGACTTAAACTTTCATATTTTAAAGCTTAATGTAAGTCCTAGTAGTAGATGCAGTATGGTGTTCTTTAAAAGATAATTAAGTGGAGGAATTGAACCAAATAGAGACCAGAGGCAAACCCACTCACGCTCATGTGACTTGATTTTAATCAAGGCACTCTAACACCTCTGGGAAAGAGGCATTTTTGCAACATGCCTGAAAACATATTCTCACTGATACTTTACAGCATATAAAAGTTAATTGTGGGGTCAGTGAGATGGCTCACCAAATAGAAGAAGGTTTGCCACACAAGCCTACCAACTTGGGTTAAGTCCCCAGAACCAAAGTGGGAAAAGAGAACTGACCCCACTAAGTTGTCCTCTGTCATCAACATGAATGACAGTGACACCCACACACCACACCATCTGTATGTGATAATGTAGACAGTAGCCCTGGGAACTGAGGTAGGAGGATTGCATGTCTGAAGCTAGCAGGAGGTCCACAGGGGGACCCTGTCTGGTGGTGAGAGGGTGGGGGGGGGTAGAAACTACAAAACAGGCAGTGGTGACCAGAAATGCTTACTTGAAAGGTTTACCTACCTATGTAGGTAAAGAAATCAAGAAGATACAAGTTAAAATGAGTCGGCAAGCATTTTAAGTCTAATAATGCACAGTGTATTAGAGCTCACTAGAACAGAGTTGGTAGAATGAATGCACAGCATGAAAAGGACTTATTAGATTGACTCAAATGTTGGGGACAGGTAGATCAACAGTGGCAGGTCATGTTGTAGGGATGAGAAGCCAATAAGTAGCTGGGTCCACACAGTTGGATGCCTCAGCAGTAGTAATGTGATGCTGAAGGCCTGGAAAGTTCCTAGAGACTTGGAAGCTCTCTAGTTCACTTGTAAGTCCAAAAAATGTTGGGTTCCACTGACAGTGAATATGACAGTAACAACAAGATAGGCGCAACCACCAGCAAGAAGTGGAGATAGGCAAGCAAGCAGCTTTTCCTCTTTATATCTGGGCTGCTGCGGGGAATGCTGCTCAGTATGGGGGAGAGTCTTCCCACCTTAGTTAGTTCTTCCTGAAAATGCCTTCACAGACCTACTGAGAGATAAAACTCTCAGTTGGTAAGAACAGATTAACCCACATATCCAGTTAGCAAAGTAATGTGGGGAAATGGATACTCATCTGCTGGAGGAGGGTAAATGAGCACTCTTTGGGAGAATAATGTGTTATATGCTTGAAGATAAGAATACTATTTGATCCAGCAATTTTACACTTAGCTCATACCCCCGAGGGAAAAGACGTGTACGTGTGCACAGAAATTATGTATGAGAACGTTCATTACAGCAATGCGTGTAATAGGAAAATATTCTGGAAATCCATAAATGTTCCTTGGTACTGAAATACATAATCCTGCATTCTTACACCATGACATAATAGCCAGCAATGAAAATGAATGACCCAGAGCTAACTGTAGCAACGTGGATGAGTCTCATAAAGTATTATTGAGAGAAAAGCAAATTGTAAAGGGATGCATACCGTATGAAGATGGCATTGACTGGTGTCTATTACGGCTTGTTTTGTTTCAGGATGGATAGACAGATGACACTTAGCTAACGAGCTGAGCAGCTAGATGAGAGCATAAGACAACATAGCACTGTAGTCAGTAATATAAACCAGAGGAGCAGACTCCTGGATGTTTTGTATTCTAGCTTTATCATGATTTGCTAACTACAAGTTTAGGTAACTTACCTTTGATGAGCGTAGTTGTTATTGGGGATAAATATAGTATCTAACTCATTGTGTTGCTATAGGGATGGCATGGAATTAATTTTTGTCAAGTATTTGTAAAATATTTAGGATTATGTGTCAATCCCACAGATTCGAGGAGAAAGACCACCAACCCAAATCATCATAACCAAATTAATTAAAGCAAGCTTTGTGTGTGTGTGTGTGTGTGTGTGTGTGTGTGTGTGTGTGTACGTGTGTGTGTACACAGGCTATCTCTCCCTAAAGGTGGAATTCAGGAGATCTACATTAGACATGGGTGAGATAAGGGGTTTATAGGTCAGGAGTAAGGGGTTTCCAATTGGGAGCTGTGGTAGTCAAATTATGGGGTTACAGAAACAGAACGTAACCATAACAAGTTGATCACAACCTCTTATAAAACAAAGACATGTTTGTAAAATAATCATAACAAGGTGGCCATAATAACTTTTTGAAACAAAGACTTGGTTGTTGTTTCCTGGAACAGGCAATACAAGATCATTTGTAGTTAAGGTTACAGATGGGGCATAGCCCAAATCCTTGAGAAACAAATTTAATCATAAATAGGAATAAACCTGGTTTATCTTTACTATTATTAGATGACTTTCAAGCCTAAGATGGAGGCAGGCTGGTTCATCAACTGGCCTTGTGAGTGACCAAATCTACCAAAATCGTAAGGATGAAAAGTTGGAGAATGGCTGCTGGAGTGGCAAAGAGAGTTTGCAAGACTGGGGGCTCATACTACTCAGAGACATGATGCATGTCTCGCATGTGCAAGGCTTGTGGTATGTACTGATTCCCATAGCTATAAACCAAACTAAACAAACAAGAAATATTCCAGAAATGAGGTATGTAGGTAGGGGTCTCCTACTAACAACTTTCAGATAAAAGCTTTTCTTAAGCCAGATACTGAGCATTGCAGATATTTTTATGTGGATTTCTGTTTGGGGGTTTGTTTCAATTTTTTTGAGGCAGCTTCGACTCTGTAACCCAGACTGAACCGGAACTCATTATGTAGCTAGGCTAGCCTCAGTCTCGTATTGATCCTCCTACCTCAGCTTGCAGTGTGCTGGGAACATAGGTGTGAGCCAGCCTACATAGCTTTTATGTTGTTATTACTGATGAGTTGCACATAGTTCAAAATTTAGGAAGAGGCACACACTGTCTCTAATATATTGTCAAACTTGTGGTGTAGGTGGGTAGGGGCATTTACAATCAGAGATTTCTATTATGTTGTATTTCAGATCTCTGGGACAAGAACCTTCCTTGAACCTGTACTTTCAATGTTGGTGACATCTTTTCTGGAATATGTTATGCATAAATAGGGAACTGCTTTACAGCTGACTCCAGATTTGACAGCATTGCAAAACCCAGGGGCCAGAGCACTGGAATTGAGAGAGAGAGAGAGAGAGAGAGAGAGAGAGGAACCCCCCCCAAAAAAAAACCCCTTAATTCTGCTTTCACCTCTGCTGATTCGTCTTGAATCTCTGGACTAAAACCACCGACACCTTGGGCTTCGTTTTATGTATAAAGCAGATTTGTTGTCCTTCACCTCTTTCAAATGGCAGGCCCGGAGCCATCTTCCCTTATCTTCTGCACAGGAGGGAAAGTTTGAAATTCCTTCCCTGCCCTCCTCCACGGCCTTTCACTGACAAGCAGAGAAGTTTATTTTCTTTTAACGAAGCCTGTGAAGGATGTTCATTTTTGAAAGCAACCTTTTCCCTTTGCTTAATAACAGCTTTACCTTCTGAAAGTAAGCAAAAAGTCGAAAAATCCCACACGGGCCTCAGAATGTACAGACAAGCACACGTACTACGCTTTCAGATTTTCATTGTTTAAGGATCCATTGTACACCAGGGCAGGCGCGGTCTAGACCCTCAGAAAAGGAGGGCTGCAAGGGAAGTCATCGGCAATTTCCCAATGTTTGCTTCGAAATTTGTTCGCAGTTAGGGAAAACAGCAACAGCAGCATTACAATGGCCAGTCACCTCAGCATGCGCCTGCTGTTGCACTTGGAGGAAACACCACAGCAGCTCTCGCCCTGCTGTGCAGGATTTCTACCATGTGTTTAAAAATAAAACAACAACAAAACCTACTTATCCTTTTCCATACTGATAGGAAGTATGTATTAGTAAGGAGAGTCTGGTCATTTAGGGCCATTTGTTTGAAAGATAAAAATGGCTGTTTAGAGATGGGGTGAAGTTTGCTTGGAGGTTTTGCCTGCCGTGGTTAGAATTCTATCCCCAAAACGGACTAAACTGAGTGTGGTGGTGCACATCAGTAACTCCAGCCCTGCAGGAAAACTCAGGAGATCAAGGCCATCCTTGACTTCATAGAGACTTTGATGTTAGCTTGGGTTGTATGAGACTGTCTCAAAACAAAACAAAACAACTACAAAGACTGGACGTCTAGCGCTGCTGGTGTGCTAATGACATTTACTAGATTTTTAGAAAAATTGTTTGGCTCCTTATTGTAAAGAAGAAAGTATTTGTCTTGAAGGGCTTTTCTGACCCACCTCTTCTCCCCAAGCCCCCTTCCACATAGGCAGCAGGTGGGCTCGAGGTGCATCTTTGGTTGAGTGGGGGACTTGAGCATCCGTGGAAACAGGTTCAGCAGCAGCTCAGATCTTTGCTCGCCAAGCATGGCCACCCTCTTTTTAAACCCACATATGTTTGAAGGAGAATTTAATCCTCACATTTCTGATTTGTTTACATTAAAGAGCTGTGTTGTGAGAGCGATTTGATGTCTGTGAGACTATTTGAAAATCTTAATAAAGCTCCATGAAAAACATTTTCTCTCTGTACCGGAAACCGGATTTTGCTGCGTGTAAATAAACACAAAATATCAGTGATCTGAAAGCTCCCAACCTGGTGACTCCAAATGAAGTCCACTCTGCTTTCATCTGTATTTGAGTATGACGTTCCCCGCACCAAAGGCATTTCTCTTTTTGCACATGATTATCACAACTCTGTGGTCATATCTGGGCCACGTAGGTTCCCAGCTTTCGGGATTCACCCATGACATGCTCATTCTCTCCTGAGAGTGACTGTTGGGCACAGATAACAACGCAAATGAAGTTTTACTTTCAGGGACCTGTGGTCTAAGGTCTGGTTCAGAGAGGAGAAGCGAATATCTTAACTTTAGATGGGAGGTGCAACGTTATGCGGCTGCGGGTCTTTTTGGATCCCAGAAGTTAAGCCCTGCAGTCAACTGACTAAACTCAGGAGGACTTGTGGTTGCTTTGCCACTCTAAGCAGGACAGAGAGTGTTCTAAGAAACTCACGCTAAGAGAATGAGGCATAGCTCAGTGGTACAAGTTTGATCCAGCATGCAAAAGCCCTATGCAAGCATGCATGCACGCATACTCACACGCACACTTGCACGCACACACGTGTGTTCTTCGAAGATCACTTGCCTGTTACGGAAGTCAAAAGGAAGGATAAAAACCAAGTAGGTTAGTCTTACTAGGAGATAAATTTTATGGGAAATAAACCCTAAAAAGCAATAGGAATGAGACCAGTCTGGCAAAAAGCATAGACTTTCACCTGACAGGCTAATGTTTGCCTTTTAGATTGATCTTTCTGGCAGTTCAGTGGATGACAGACTGAGGAAGGATGGAAACCCCTGGAATCTGAGCTCTTCTTATTTGTGGGGCCATCTTAATCTCTTTTCTCATGGAAATGAGCCATTGAGTCTATAGTGTATTCAGAAGGACTACTCCTCTGCTAATGGAACAAATCCACATTCTTGGGAACAGAAAGTACAGCTGTTCAAACCTCTCCCTCAAAATTCCTACTGGATTCTACCTCAGACTTCACCTTGATGGTCCTCCACTTTTAAAGTTGAGACACGGTGCTGAGGGGTTACAGATTCCCTATGTTCCACATAGCTGAGACAGGCAGTGATTTTCAAAAGGAGCTTCATACTGAAAAACACCATCTTGGAAAACAGAAGAGGAGAGGAAGGGAAGCATCATTGGGAATATAGAATCTATAAAGTGATTTTGCTTCCAGTGTGTGCTATGAAAGCCAGCGTCCTTGCCAGCCCTGTGGGCTGTGTCTATGTTTCTCCAGCAACTATTTCTCTTAAGCTCTTTCTCTCCCATCTCTTTGTAACCCGTTGGGATTCCTAGATCATGAATGTGGGGAGCCCAGTGCTTACTCAGTGCTACTACTGATGGGCCACTCTGGGTTGGGCTGTCGGCTCTAGCTCTCCTGGACATCAACACTTCTGTAAGAAACTATTTTTCCTGGAGACACCTCCCTATAGGGACGTAATGTTTGATGATTTGTCCCATAGAGAAAAAGCACAATGTCCAGTGTTTCCTGACCCTCCTGCCCATCCGCATACTCACCACACCCCCTTTGGAAACTTCTTGTGAAAACTAATGGACTAGATAACCACTCATTGTTATAGCAGGAATTGGCAGGTAGTGAGTGAATTCACCCCTTTGGCAAGAACAGGAAAAGCAGCTTATTGAATACACTTCAAGAGGATATAGCATGATGGTCCATAACTAGAATGCCACCTTTCAGTAAGACAATGGCCTGGGGACACAGGTATCCATCAAGAGGCACTTTTAAGGTAGGGTTGAATGTCTTTGTGTGCAGTGTACTGGAATGAAATTTATGTCACATGAAGGAGGACAGTCCAGATTGGCCAGGGTATGGTTCTGGGAGGTTAGTCCGAGCTGTTGTGCATATAACTCTCTGGTTGTGCAGTCTCTGCCCTGCACTGCGAAAACAAGGGTCATGCAAACAAAGGCTGTCCCTGCTAAGGGTCAGGCATGAGGTGCTGAGCAGTGTTAGGTTGATTGCAGCCCCCTGAAGACATCGGGCTGGGATTCCTGGATTATACCCATGAAAATTCACTGATAGGAACTGCCTTGACTTTTCTAGCCTATTATTATGATCTCTTCCCCACAAGGACTAATGCATTAGTCTGGCCTGCTCATGTGACATTCTCTCAAAGGCTTGGCCCCACTTTGGTCATTTTCTCTGTCATCTGAAGGTTAATGCAGAAAGTTTGAATATGGCACTGAATACCAGATCAAATGTCCAACCAAATCTCTCCTATGTGCAGCCTACATTTCAGCCGAACCACAGTGACAGGTTTTCTCCTGGAGACAAGGTCTTCTGTAGTTCAGTCTGACCTAGACCTCACTATGTTGCTTCCGCTTCTCCTGCCTCCATCTCCCAAGCATAGAGACTACAGCCACACCTCCACCATGCCTGGCTTACGTGGTGCTGAGAATCAAACCCAGAATTTCCTGTGTTCTAGGCAAGTTCTCTACCAATGCGCTACATTCTCAGCCCATCCAAACTATCCTGAGCCATTGAGTTGGTGCAGTGATTTAAATGAGACATTTCCCCCATAGGCCCATGGACTTTGTCACTGGCTCCCAGTTGGTGGCACTGTTTGGTGAGGTTATGGAGCCTTAAGGAGACACAGCCCTTGTGGAGGATGCATGTCACTGGGGTGGGCTTTGAGGGATTATGGCTTTGCCTGTGTTCCTGCTTATTCTCTCTACTTCCTGAATGCAGTTGAGATGTGGTCTCTGCTTCCTGCTACTGTTTCTGCCGCCATGACTGCCAGTATGCACCTCTAACCTTCTGAAAAGATAATCCAAAATAAACTCCTCCTTGAGATGCTTTTGGTCATCCCAGCAACTAGAACAAAAGAAAACTAGAAAGTTTGGTGAATTCTTCATACTTCTTTCCGTGCTTACTTTATTCTGATCTATATTCGAAGATAAATCAAACAAACCACTACCACCAGCAACAAAAAATGTACATCTCATCTTCTTTACTCCATTTTTCCCCATACAAAATTATAGCATCAAAAGATGGAAGTGAACACGTCACAATGTAGAGATCACTTAAGAAGTGTCATAAGTTGCTAGCAAGGGGATGAACACATGGCAGATATTCCATCAATCTATTGGAACCTCCCTTTCCTCATCCGTTAAAAAAAGGAACTGCCTACTACTGCTTGTCTTCATGGTGATGTTATAAGGATAAATAGATAATAGATTAGATTAGAATATTGGTCTAAGTACACTTAATCCAATGCTTGGCACCTAGCCATCTCCTCATAAACACTCCACTATTGTTCCACCCACAAGAGTCTGTGCACATAAAAATCTGAAAGGAGAGATTTGTGTGTTTCAGGGCTTTACTGGTAGTAGTTGGTCGCCTGAAAGACATGTCTCTTCTCTAATATGCTCCACATGGTTTTCTAGGGAATTCTGATTTTCTGTCTAAGAGTTTCCACCATTCTGAGGACATTAGCCACCAGAACATACATGCATATGAGGCTCTGTGTGCAAGTATCTATTCTAAATGACTAACAGCAAATAAGATCTCAAATCACATTTCCTTAGTAAGGGAAAGAATATAAGCAGTCTGGTTCTCTTGTCTTCCCAAGAGTATCCACAACACCAGGAGGACCCCAGAAAGTACACTGTCCAGCTGCTTTGCAGGATGGCCAAAATTTCCATTCCTGAGTCAGTGGATGCACATTGACTGTAGCTGTTAACCAGCCAGCCAATTGACAGTTTTGGTTTCCATCGCTGTTCAGTGCGGAGAGCACGCAATGCATTGCAGGAAGCCAATCAATTATTTGCAAGAGGGATAGGAGATATCATCTCCAGCACTCCAGCCACAGCTGAAATCCAATTCTGTCGACTGGCTTGGATTTGGAGGGGAAGTGAAAGTCACATTTTGGAAAAGTGAGATTGATTCTGTGTGTTACAACGAATGAAAAACAAAACAAAAAGGCAGCTATGGTCTTACCCCACCCCAGTCTGTCCCTAATTATCAGTCTCAGAGAATCACAGGCTATTGGTTGAATATGTTTTTATTCATTTTTTAAAAAATAAAAATTGACTACTGTCAGAGAACTTCAGCTTTCTTAGTCATAAATGGAAATAAATGTGTACCTCATAATGTTGTTTCAAATATTTGTCTTATGTAATAGAAGTAGAGGCAAATGACCAGGAAGCTAATGAGGTGTTTATTTTCATGAGCCCCTCTCAGAGCCTTCCACATAACTTTTTAAGTGTGCGTCTTTTAAAGAAGAGGAACTCAAACCATCTAAGCTTTGAACCCTATTCACCTGGGTCAACTCCAAGGTAGATGCACAGGGCAGGCCCTCAGAGGACACACTGACAGGTCAGTGTAGCTCGAAACCTGAAGAGGTGGGAATGCCTTGGAAACCTATGGCTTAATTACACATTCACTAAATGCCAGTGCCTGACCCTCAACCTACAGTTGAAAAAGGACCAGAGCACAATATCCTCTTAAAAATAGGTAGGTCCTGACTTAAGCCACTAGTGAGTTTAGCCCGACCATTGTGATGATGGAAAACTAACTATTCCTAAAGAGATTTACCTCTAATTGCAGAATTTTAGAGTAGGGCCAGGGAGAGACCCTGGGGCAAGCATCTCTCACATCCCATGCTGCCCGTAGCCTGGAGGGCCAGCTGCTTCCCTGGCTTTACAGAGCCTCTGAGATCATGCTGGCTCCCAGTAAAGGAGCCCTGCCCATCAACCTACAGCCCTGGAGCAGCAGTTTCTTCAGACCTACACACTGGGTACCATTTTTAGTCTCCGCCTTCTCCCTTCCTTCCTGCTTTCTTGCCCTCCCCTAGCTTTCTTGTCCACCTACTTTTCTACCTCTACTTTCCCCTCTTCCATTTCGTGAATCACGACACAAATTTCAATCCAAGATTTTAAAAAAGTACTTTATTCACCCTTTGGCTGTGATTAAGTTCTGTCCACAGCAAGAACATCACTGTTTCCATGGCAACTGGCACACGCTGAGGAGGATGGCAGTGGAGAAGAAACTTATAAAGAAGGCGAAGAGGCTTTGCTACACTTTCTTTTCACGCACTAACAGAGGAAACAGAATTATGGAATCCAGGGGCTGGAGTGGAATTTATGAGGTCATTAAATCATATGGCCACCTCCAGAAGAGCCATAATGAAATAAGTCTTGAGAGAAGTAAATGTTGTTTCTTTAAGAACAGCTATTCAGTGATTGACCTGAGTGATGCTGGAGTTTCTGAGAAAACTCCACTAGCCCAGCCAAAACCCAGAGAGGTAGCTGGTAACAAGGACAGACCTCCTTGTTTGCCTTTCTTTGCTTCTTCCAAGGCAAAGAACTCTTTGTCCTCAAGATGCTCAGCCTTCACTGTCTTTGACCCTGCTGAGCACTCCACCCAGGTCCCCAGAACCCATGAAAGGAGACCAAGAATAACCCTTCTCCCCTTCTAAAAGTGTTGTCTGAAGAAGAGCATCTATGACTCCAGGCTCCTGATTTTGATTATATCTATGACTCCAGGCTCCTGATTTTGATTATTTACAGTGTTTCCACCAGTTCTGAACATATAAAAGTGTTGTAGAGGTACAGATAGAGTGGGCGTCAATGCTAGCCATGACTACAGAAGGAAAGCTCGCAGAAAAATCCTCTGGTAGTTGACAGAGAAGCAGAGTTCAGGCTTTCATGCCTTTGGCACAACAGCAGTTAGCACACAGGAAGTGAGCAGAGGTTGCGATGTGCTTGTGGTACTCAGCCTCATGATTCAGGTAAAGACAATCATTGTGTCCTTAGGCTAGTTACAGAGCTTCCTATTCACAACCATGAGTTGTGGGTGCAGGAAGTGGGAGAAATCCACAGGAAGGACTCTGGTATGCTTCCCTAACATGAAAGCTTTAACTCAAGATGGACTTCCAAGTTCTTTTGTTTTTTTCTGGGCTAAGACTTTACCTAGCAAAATCAACGTGGCAGATACAAGGTTGACCTGACTCAGCTCAGTTCCTGGTTTGTCACTTGCCAGATGGATTGGCCCTAGCAAGCGACACATCCCAGCTTCAGGTATAGTTTCTCTTATTTAAAACAGGGTGATGACATTGATCATCAGAGGTTTGTCAAGGAGTAGCGTGATCCATGTAGTGTGTTCCTGACACAAGACAAATGAAAATGGACTGATAACTACTGGCTGCTATTATTCGAGCACTTCCCCCTCTTCATGAGGGTCCCAGAGTGGGTGGATGGCCTCTCACTTCCAGCTTCTGATTCTTAAACTGAGGTTGAGGTCTGTCCTATGCAGGTCCATGAGGTCCATTTTGGGCACAATGATTGCCCTTACCTGTCCTTACCTATTGTTCTTGATTTTTTTTGTTTCTAGGGTAATGTATGGCCAGACTAGATTTTATACTCATCTGTACTACGGGCCATTGGAATAACTATTTCACAGTTGATTCAGGCAATGCCTGGGTACCCGAAACAACTCCACATGCCCAGGATAGAAGCAATAGAGAACCAACACAGCCAGAGTAAACTTGATTTGGGCCTGAGACTTCAGTGGTGGGGTCTGCTTTGACCTTCTTCTAGTGAACTCTGGTGACAGACACGGTGTTTTCTGTCTCTTTTGTTTGGTTGGCCAAGGGTAGAAGGCAGTTGGGATGGAGAGAAATGGGGGCAGAGGCCTGGGTCTTACTTGTGCTTGCTCACCTTCTTCCTGCCTTGAACATTTACTGATGTTCAGAGAAGAAATGCCAGCCCTGACAGTGTATGCCTCTCAGCAGTCAGCACCAGCAGACTTCTATTTTAGAAGTGTTTACAGAGGAGGAACCCCCCAACACACACACACACACACACACACACACACACACACACACACACTGTTTGCTGGATTTTCTTCCAAAAAGAAACTTCTAACAGGCAAGCTATCTTAGCAGTGACCATTACTGTGAGCAGGACTGGGGTGTATCCACGTGGTTTCTCAGCCACCTTTCTCTGGCCTTTCCCTCCCTTAGACTGCAACTGTAGTCTCTCAGTCCCATGAACGGAAGGCCGTGACATCCTTCTGACTTTCACTGCCTCAGTCTCTCCTCACATCATAATCTAAACCACTTCCAGGCCTACATCTCTAAGAAAAATATGATCACGTGTCCTGTACCCAAATACCACCAATGGCTCCCACTCTCCATGGTCTAAAATCCAGATTTTCATCATATTCCTCAATGTCACTCCCTCCCACCTTCAGCACCATCCTATTTTGAGCTCCTTCCTACATCTCTGTTGTTCAAAACCAGCTTCTAGTTGATATGCTCAGTGTCCTATCATTCTTGATTTTTCTGTTTCTAGGGGAATGTGTGGCCAAACTAGGTTTCATAATCACCTGCACTATGGGCAGTTATTACACACTGATAATGTGGAATTATGAGAATCAACATACAGTGCCTAGATACACACACACACACACACACACACACACACACACACACACACACACACACACACAC
>CAJQZJ010010085.1:8756050-8776348 GCA_907164525.1 Lophiomys imhausi | reverse complement strand
CACACACACACACACACACACACACACACACACACACACACACACACCCTCCACACGCCCTAACAGAAGCTCCATCTGCTCTCCCATGGTTCAATGGCCTGACTGTCCTTTCTTTAAGTCCCGTATCATGGTGAATTCTCCTCATCCCTCAGAGATGATTTTAAATGCATTTAACTGCTAGGACTACTTGGTGCAGAAATCGCCAGTGTCCTCACTATCCTCAGCCCACGCTCTGCACATGTCCGTTGGTAGTTCCTATCTGCTAATTGATATGTCTCCCCACTAAACTCCCCCCAGATGATACAGACTACAACTCATTTATCTGTGAGAGCATTATGCCCATCACATTTCCCAGAACACAGCAAGAACTCAGTAAATACTTTTGCTAAATGAATTATCAAATAATTTTTAGATTTCCAAAGCCCAAGTCAAGTGTATATAATGAGACAGAAGCATCAAACTAAGATAGACAGCAAGACCAGGCCCAGACCTGAAGACAGGGGTTAAAAAGTGAATGGAGAACCTGCCATAGTAGAAGTTTTTCATCAACTCTGGGCAGAGTTGAAATAATAATCATTATATTAATCAAATTTGGGGGAAGTTAAAACTGAAAAAAAAAATACCGCAGCATCATAAACAGATGCAGGGGCAATCCAGGTCTATGCAGAATCCAAGCAAATATTTCTGTAGAATCCTTGTCTATACATTTTGATTCTAAAATGTACTCTAAAACAGTTGGGCTCATGTACAGCACCTTAGTGACAAGGATTTTGAACAATGTGTAGACGATCCTACCCTAGAACGCACCTATTGCAGTGCAAAGAGACACTGTGTTCTACATCTGTGCAGCAAGACTACAAAAGGAAAACATTATATGACCAGAACAGAAATTGTTTTGTTTTGTTTTGTTTTAATAAAAGTAGTTTCCTTTTTGGAAACTTTTGAGTTTTGGTCACTATAGATTAAGCATGGTACCAACATTTAACAGAGTCACTGTGATATTTACAGGACACGGGTTGTATCATGAGCTTTGCTGTCACTGGTATTAAGTTATTGATAATCAGGTACTGCAGAGGCCAAAAAATATATATATTGTTTTAATATAGAAGGTTGTAAGAAGCCATGGTATTGTGAGAAATGACAGGATCACTGCCTTTTATTTGTAGAGATAGATTTTAAAAATTAGCACTGACCTGCACATTTGACTTTGAAGAACACAAAGAGAAGGGTACAAGAACAAAAAGAAAGTACAAGACCAAGACCTTGTACTTGGTCACGAAAACACAGGGTAGACACTGCGAAGAGCCTCATGTGCAGGACGGACTGCAGGGAGGTAATGTAAGTGCCTCTTCTACACATTGTTCAAAATCCTTGTGACTACACACAGGGACCCTGCTCAATACCACTGAGTATGATGTCCCCAGTGGGGGTAGCTCTTCAGCTGTTTCAGCTCTTTCTGGGGGCTCTTCTTGCCAAGGTGGTGGCTGAAGGGAAAGAGTGGGTTAAAACTATTCAATGTATGGGGGAGATCTGAAAGGCCTTTAGATAAAACACAATTGGCTTAAACAGCAGATCCCGACCAATGCTGTGACCATTTAATACAGTTCCTCAAGCTGTGGTGACCCCCAATCATAACACTGATTTTGCTGCTGTTATCAATTGTGATGTAAATATTTTTGGAGATAGAGGTTTGCCAAAGGAGTTGTGACTCACAGCTTGAAAACTGCTGGTCTAAAACTTTTGCTATATTCAAATATTAGAAAAGATCTTCATTATCACAATCAATTACACTATATAACAACTCACAATTGTATATCAAGATGGTTAAATTTATTAAAATGCACAAAATGGTCCCATGGATAGCGGGGGGCAGTTAGATGCTAATTTGTAAGGGTTTTGGATTGGAGAGGTCCAGAAATCAAGGAGATGGAGGGAGGGAGGCTGCTCTGTTGATTTCAGTATTCATCCTGAGAGTGGTTAGGATTAGGGGTATGATTTAGGATTGGCAGCAATCAGCTGCAGAGCCCCACAATGCTCACACCTCCACAGACAGAAAAAAAAAGAGTTTTAGGAGCTTGCCCTTTGGAATAATCGAGGGCAGGTTGGAAGTTTGCACATGAAGTTTTATGGAGGCTGGTCAGTGTGCCTCTTTCTCATTCGTTTTTTAATTCTCTCTCCATAATTGAGTAACCCGAGATACTGCCGTTAGAATGATCTTGGACTGGGCACTGATGAGTAGGTGGTACACAGAAGCTGGTAGAAAGATAAACCAGACAGGTGGAGACTCTTGCCTTCTATTTCTGTGACAACTTTGAATCTGTGTGTGTGTGTGTGTGTGTGTGTGTGTGTTTTGTTTGTAAATCTGCCATCTCAGAATGGGTGAAGGAGCAGCAAACACCATCCGTCCCTCTCAACCAGTTGGTGTCTAGCTGCAGGCTCCAGCAGCAAATCTGCTCCTGAGACCAGCAGAGGCCCTTGTGTTGCCAACCCAGGGCTGGAAGCCGCTCAGGTGACTGACCACTTAGGCTGACCGTTCTCACAGAGTACTCTCTAAGCACAAAGTCACGCTCTGAGTAAATAGGCACCAAACACCTAACAACTATTAAACTCCAAACAGTCAGTTTGCTTCGCAGCCTGACCACAATTTAACTTCCTGAAACTGAAGAGTCACATCTTTCAACTCATGGATCACCAGCTCCTTGCGTCAAAATAAATGATTTTAATAAGGCAACATTGAAATAATCAGATTTAAAACAAAACAGCCTGTTTCCCCTCCTGAGGCAGAAAAATGTGTTTCTCTGTGCATTAAACTGGATGCACACTATATTAGGATCTTGAAAGAATGAGAGGGCATTAACGAAATTTACCTAAGAGCTACCCAAACAGAAAAAGGTGTGCTCACCAACCTGATTCCCAGAACGAGGCTGAACCGAACATCTGCTAGGCTTTCTTCTTCCTCTCCCCTCCCCAGTGGTTAATGATACCTGAAGCCCATAAGCTTTGCATGTTCCTTCACTAATTAAATTCCTGCAAAGCTGTCTCATGAATCAGGTGCTTTGTGGAGCAGAAATACAGACCCTGCTTTTGTACGCCAGTGGCTGCCTAGGTGAAGGGAGCAGTGCAGTGCACCCTGGGCTTGCTCAGGAGGCCCTTTTCTTAGAAGATCTCCCTTTGCTTTTTACTGCCTGTCCTGCTGGGACTAAATTGGGGAGGTGAGAATTAAGTCGCATAAGTCAAGATTTAAGAATATAAAAAACAAAAAGATTGAAGAATATGCAAATACTTTTCTTGATTGGACAGGGGTAACTTAGTCACTCAGCAGGAAATTACAGGAAAGGAGCACTTTGTCCAAAACAGGAGTTATAAGTTCTCTCGTTTATCCAGTTATAAGTCTATTTCATTCTTTCATTCAAGGAATAAGGCTGCTCGAATGTCACATGTGCGCGTCACTGCCATGGATCTACGTTTGGACTTGATCCCTGTGGTCCCGGACCTTTCGTTCTGTCTCTGAACCTCAGACCAGGATAAGCCATGTGATTCCTCCACGATTCAGAGGTCAGAATGTCATTCACATGGCACAGGGCTTGTGGTAAGACTTTTCCAAGTGATGGACACCTTTTCTAGGAATTCCACGTCAGGAGATGGTGGGGGCTTCCTCAGCTGAAAGCAGTCATGAAATGTCCACTGTGCACTGCAGAAATGACGCCCTAAGTCACCTCTGATTAGACATCTTCTATGCAGCAATGTCACTGCCAGACACTTCACTTGAGATGGTGATTCCCCTCACTGTGGAGTTGAAGAACTTAATGTGTAGGGAGGTTGAGTATCTAAGGTCATGGGTACAGGGAATTTAAAAGCTCTTCTATTTTTCCTTCCTTCCTTCCTTCCTTCCTTCCTCCTTTCCTTTCCTTTCCCTTTCTTTCTTTCTTTCTTTCTTTCTTTCTTTCTTTCTTTCTTTCTTTCTTTCTTTCTTTCTTTCTTTCTTTCTTTTTCATAGCCATAACTGAAGGTGCAGTGGTAGACTGCAGCAGATACGTCTCCATGCAGAGCAAAGCAGTCAATGGTGTGACCAGGCATCACCGGACAAAAGAGCTCAGAGAAGTTGAAACACCCAGGGTGGCTTTTCTGTTTTCAGCAGAGAGCCAACCAGAGGAACCAACAGAAATTCTGGACCTGATAGAAATGGGCAGGAAGGACACAAGAAATCATTCCAGTTAGGGTGAACTGGATACACAAAACATGAGTAGCAACTATGTCCTTAAAAACCCATGTCTTCCAGGCTCCCTTTCTTCCTTCATGGGGAAAGCAGACAGCATCAACTGAACCAGAACAGACCCTCTTGAATACACATGTAACCAGGCGTCTGGTCCCATCTCTACCCTCCTTCTTCTTGCTACTGTGCATTATTAGGGCCCATGCTCTCATCTGTGTCCAAAAGCCACTAAGGAAGGAACATTGCCTGTGGCCACATGTTCATGGCAGCTAGAAAGAGATCAGCCTGTCCTGCCCAAACCTGCCCAGCAGAACTGCCTGCAAGTCCTGAGTGTAAAACCTTCTGCCTTCAGACTCTTGTTTACCCTGACAGTGTAAACTGAGTCTTTAGAACTTAACTCAGTGGGTGCAAATAGGTCAGGATTCAGGAAGAACAAAATCATAACTCAGGTACAGGGGCTTATATTTTTTCCCGTAAGGGGAATCACAAAGCTGATTGTTTAGCGTTCTGTGGAGAGCACCATGGGGAGCACCAACCATGGGGAGCACCATGGGGAGCACCATGATCATTCATAGTTTATGTCCCTCGTGTCCTCCTGCTCTGTCATTCTTAGTCCTCATATCCTAGCATCACCTAGTGGTCCAAAATGGCTACTTGGAAACAAAGATGAGAGAAAGGAAAAGAAACCCTATGAGATCTGCTTGTAATGTTCTTCATTGTAAGGAGAAATAATCCTGGCAAAGTCAACACGATGCCCATTATATATCAATGGTCAGAACATAGTCACCTGTTCCTAAGACAACTGAAAAACGTAATCTATCAGTGGAGTTCATTCCATAGTGTTTTAGTTTCATTTCTTGTTACTGTGATAAAATACTCCAACAACAACAACTTGAGAGAGAAAGGGTTTATGTAGCTCACAATTCAAGGTTATAGTCCATTTGGGGAAGACAAGGTGGCTGGAACTTGAAACAGTTAGTTCCATTCCTTCCTCAGTCAAGAGCAAAGAACATTGAATTTGTGTGTGCATGCTTGCTAGTGCTCAGCTCCCAGCCCTACCTTGTACCGTCTAGGATAATGGTCCTGCCCACAGTGAAGATGGGTTTTCCCACACCACTTAATGTACTCAGGTCATTCTCCACAGGAGCCTCTTTTTGAGACTCCCTTCCCAGGAGATTCTACAATGTGTCAAGTTTACTATTAAAATTTAAGCATCACACAGGAACTGCAAATATGGAGTATGTGAGTAAGGATGGAAGTGGATATTGGATAGATAAGTCTGAGGAAGGTTTACTTTCTCCTGTAAACCATCTTCAGTCACTTGCTTCTTGTCCTCCTTACCTGCCCCTCCCACCACTAAATCTGTATTCCTGTTGTGTCACAGGCATACCTGAGCAATACAGCATACTACAGCCAGGTGCAGTCTTCCTGATTTCCTGCAGATTCTGGGAGGTGTCTCAGGGTGGGCCCCATCTTCATCCTATTTGAATCCCTGGCACAGGGTCTGGAGAATTAGTCCCTAAGTAATTGTCACATAACTGCACATCTGTGAATATCTCCAGGGTCTGAGTTCTCTGCTCTTGTCTCCCCTTTTTTGGAACATTGGTATTTTGCAGAGGAAACACTAAAAATATCTGGGAGTTTATTTCAAAGTACTACAAGTTACCACTGTGATTGTTGCCAGTTTTAGGAGAAGGAACATGTGACTTCAACACGAAATCAAAAATAAGTCTAAAATGCCGATTTCAATTCCCACCAAATGGGTCATCCCCTCTGGTGTCTGCTACTAGGGAACTATCTGTCCAGACTATGGTGGGTGGCAAGGATAGTTAGATCAGGCAGTAGCAATTTAAAAGTCCAGAACGTGAATGTCAGCCAATCTCCTTTTAAATTATGCTTCCACTTTTTACGAATTGCAAAGTGTTGGGGCAGGGAGCGGCCGTAAGATGACCATTCAGAACAAGACGGAGACAGGCTCGTAGCTCCGCTCAAGTTGCATTTTAATTATGCTTGTGAGCCTGTCTCTCACTGCCTTTTTATCGGGAGCAAGAAATAAAGAGAGAGCGCTTTAAATGAAATATTAAAGGCCAGCCTATGAGGAAGTCATACGAATGTGACATAAAACCGTTTAAAGAATGAAACCTTTAAGATTAGATGTCACATGATACCACGCAACATCAGTGGCTCCCTTCTTGGTCTCTGTGTCTTTTGTGAACTCTTCCTTTCTTAACTGTGTTTCCTGTCGTTATAACTCAAGCCCTCGAGCTTCACCTTGGATGTAGCAGCAGCTTCTACACACTAACCTCTCCCCATAGGCTTTACCCTGGCCTCTCAGATGCCCTCCCCTCCGCACCTGTCAATGGCATATACTGAACCTTAGCTTCTTTGACGGCTGTGAGTTACAGTGTCCTCAACATAACCACTTTTCAGACCCTGTCTACCATTTCTTCCTGTCCCCCAGGGTCTCATCCCCATCTCCGACCACCATGTAGGCTGAGCATTTGCTGGCTAACAGATATGGAGCCTATCTGCCCATTAAATGCTGGACATATAGATTTATGATCCACAAAAATTCCAGGGTCCCGGGACATTTTTTCTTTTGAAGTCAGAAGAAATAACTGCATTTAATAATAATAAATGTGTAGTATATTCAGTGTAGGTTAGATTGAGTGCTATACCACATCATAAAATATCATTTTTAATACTTCGTTCAGTAAAAGAATGGGTCCATGAAGATAAAGCTCCCCGAGGCCCCAAAAATCATGCTGGTACTCCATACTAACTTTTCAAAATATAAGTAAACAAAGGTAAAAATGTGTGCAAAAATGACTATGAAATATTACTTTAAATGTGAATTTTTCTTGAAAATTCACCATCTCTTAGCTTATCCTTTTGGTCGAGGGCTGACCAGTAGTCCATGAAGTGTGAAAACTTCTTCCTGGGTTTGATAAATTGATGGGAATGGAATGTGACGTATTACTGGGTTATTTTGTTCACACAATCACCTCTTTAATGGCTCAGTAAAAGGTAGAAGAGAGAAACTTCTCATGATTTCTATAAAATACACAGCGCATTCACTCTGCTGTGTTTAAAGACATAAAGTTCCCTTTCCAGTCCCAAAAACTCAAATTTCGGTGTATCAGGGCCAAATAGAATGTGTTTTAGCTGGTTACTGGGTAAACATAGAAATGTAATCTTTCTCTCTTAAAAAACAGTCTGGTACACACACTAGTCTGTGTGTGCAATGTCTAGTTGAGCATCCACCCATTAAGACAGGAATCTCGCTGGAAGCACTGGTTGGTGCTTTTCTTTGGGATTTTAACTCTAATATTTGAGAGTTTACAACATCCAGAACCTTTCTAGATAGTTTTTCCTTCTGGGTAATTTATGCTAATTTGAGTTTGAATTAAAAGAGTTGTAACTATACTTTTTTTTTTCCTGTTGTGGGGAAAAGGGAGTGGGGCACAAAATATTCCTTAAAAGAGCAGACTGTATCTTGCAATTAGCAGTCTCATTTTTAAAAACATAAACATAATTACTACTTACCCAAATAAAGTTGAGAAGATAAATCAAGCCTTTTCTTTGTACTACAAATTATAGGAAACACCATCAACAGTGACTTCATCCTAATTATTTTTCTTTTACAAACATCATCTGTCCCTTTCTAACACGGTAACCAACTGATAGAGGTTTAAGCTATGTAATGAAGTTTCCTATAAGGTCACTTCTGTGTCTTTATAAATGTTCCATGACTGTTTTTCTGTCAGTGGGACAGAAGGTAGTTTTGAGATGCTGCCTAGCTTTTTGGTGGTGAATGTCTACCATATCCATCTAGAGAGAGGCAGGCCTTTCTCTTTATGAAGGGCAGGTGTCTTATTCCTCTACTCGTCTGGGTGGCTCCTTCCAATTTAACCTCCTGTTCTTCAAGGAGGGATCCCTGAACTTAACCAAAACTCTTTCTCTGCCCTCTTCATTGGCTTCATTTTGTCCCTACAGCTAGAAAGAACAGTTCTTCAGTGTCCTCCCCAAACACACTACTCAAGTATGGAGGTCCAAGGCAAGTCATGCTTTAGATTCTTTTAAACAAAGCCAACCTCAATTCCTACCAAGACCTACTTTCTGTCCTTAAAAAATGTTACAGGGTTTATCCATACAGTGGAATTGAAATTGAAGTGTTGCATGTCCCAACATGGACGAGTCTCAAAAGCATTCTCTTATGTGAAAGGAGCCATGTATTTTTCGAGTCTATTTATATAAACTACTCAGAGGAGACAAAACCATAGGCATAGTAAGTAGATTAGTTACAATGGGCTGATTGATTTCCTCTGTGGGATGATTCAGTATAATGGAGTTAGACTGTGGTGAGGGTTGCATAGCATGGTGAATGTACTATATATTATTGGATCATACTGTTTACATGGTGAACTGTGTGTTTCAACACATGTGTGCAAATGCTAAAATGGTTCTCTGAAGGTTCTCCATTTTTGCATGCCACCTTTTAAAGCATGATGACCAGGAACTTAGACTTCCAAAGGCCTGATTGGGTAGTACAATACAATGGCATCGTAGGGGGCATGGACAGAGGTCAAAAGCAGAATATGTGAGAAAGGATGAGAAGCGGATACCCATTCACTTGTGCATTTTTTCATTCATTTGACATTTGCTCAGCATCTACTGTGGAATGAGTTCTAAGGCGCTGGGATAGAACTCTGCCACCATTTCAGATGTGTCCCTGGTCCCCAGAAAAACATGAAGACTAATTAGTGTTTTTCATGACTCACTAGGAGTGTGCAGTCAATTTATTCTTTGATTTTCATTTGACAAATAAAAGAGAAGCAACAGTAATACCTTCATCATAGTCACCCTTTCTAGCATATAGAGTTACTGTGAGGATCAAAGAAGATCATACAACCATGATCTATATTTTATAAAGCATTATAGAAACTATTAGGCAATAGTACTATTTTATTCTAGTTTAATGCTGATTTTTTTATAACATCACTACATTTTTAGCTAGTTATGTGATTGGGATGATTGCCTCTTTATATTATTAACTGATGGGAGAGGGGGGTGGGCTTCCTACTATAAATGTAGAGTATGACCATTGTGAAAAAATTAACATCCACAAAAATGTATTTGAGCCAACGTATTGTCCTTCAGATGTCACTATTACCATTGTAGTATATGCTCTTAGGTGACAACAATTATTAGATGAAGCACAAGAATACTGCTTGGGGCAGGTTTTATTGTTTATTAGCCACTTAACCTTAGGGCTTGAATTTTATGTCCATGTCTCAATTTCTTGATTGTTAAATGAAGGGGACAACAATAGCTACGTCATAGTTCTATTGATTAAATGAGGAGTTTGATATTTGGCATTTGACAAAATACTAATATGTATTTTTAATGGTAAACATATGACAATTATATACATATACACTAAGGTATACATGTATAATATGTATATTGGTATCCTAACAGACATTATATATATGTATACACACATATATATATATACACATATATATGTGTGGTATGCACATGCATCCTAATTAAATATGTACATGTCATATATATACATGCCATAAGTATATCATATGCACACACAGACATAGATACAGCATTTTTGCTTGTTTTCTGCTAATGAAACAGCAATAAACACATCTGTCTTAATCAGTGCCTTAGCTGACTTAGTAACCACTCAATGAGACTCCCAACTGTATTAGAGTGAAAATTCTTTGACATGGAAACATTTGTTCAATCACTTCAATGAGTGACAGACTTTGTAATCCTCAAATAAAAGTTTCCAAATTTGTGGTGTTTGTTATTCCTTGCTTTACAGGAGTGTGAAACGGTTCGTATTTTGAGAGTTGCTCTCATTTCCTCCTCCAGAAAACTGCTTTTGTTCATGAACTCTTTGACATGCATAAAAGATGATCTCTTGAAGGAAGGGTCTGGAAGAACAGACACATCATAGGGAATCCTTCAGGAGTGGAGAGAGGCAGAAGGGGAGAGTCCAGAAATGATGGCAGAAAGGAGCAGGCTCCACGGTCTGATGGGAGCTGGAATAAGAGAACTTTCAGGGACAGGTTGACCACACACACTTAAGGACTCCGGCTACTGATATTCTAAGTTTAGGTGTGTGTTGCAGAAACTGGTGTCTCATCTCTTGCTCCAAAATGTCAATGACATCACGTGCTCACCATTACCCTACTGAGTGGATTTAGGCTGCACCAAGGAAAAGGACTGTGTTTTGCATCTGGGCTGCTGTGTAGTAAAGGAAATAATATATCAATGGAAAAGGAGATAGGACATTAAAATATGGTGAATAACCCAGGCTCAGCCACTGGCCATATATATGAGTTCCTAGAGTGGGTTAGATAGTATTCTCCAAACTTCATTTCACTAGAACTTCATTTCACCAGAATTCTGGCCTTCTTTAGAATAAGATCTTTGTAAATATAATTAAAGAATCTAGATGAAATTCTCTTGGGTTTAGGGTTAGTCTTAAATGCAATAGCTGGTGTCTTCATGAGAAGGGAAGACAGGGACAAGAGGCCACATGAAGATGAAGACTGAAACAGGAGGTGTGCCACCATACACCGAGGGATGCCTGGCCCTCTAAAAGCTGGGGATGCAAGGACATTCTTGCAGATGGAATCTGACGCTGCTAATTTGGATTTCAGATTTCTGGGCTCCGAAGCTGTGAGTCCATAATGCATTTCTGTTATTTTAAGGTGCCTAGCTTTCTAAAATCTTGTTCCCATGACCTATGGCAATTAATATAGTTCCTAGAAACGCCAAAATCTTAGGGTGGGCATCACAATTCGCACTGAACACACATGTCTTAAGGTGAATCTGAATTGATCTAATTTTGAAAGAATGCGGTGAACTTAGCTTTCCAAAAAGGTTACTTTATGCAAATACAGGAGAATTGCCTTTTGACTGTAAATCTCACTAGGATCCATTGAATCATCTTCCATGAATTGCATCTTTGACATTCATTGATCAGAGGGGGTGGGGTTTGGTTTTGTTTGTGTTTTTGTTCCCCATCTTCTACAAAACCAGTGCAACTTCTCTTTGTAGTATCAGCCTTTGCTCATCCATCATACAATTCTTGAATGTTAGATTTATTATTTTTATTTTTATTTATGTGTCGGTGTGTGTATGTCAGCATATGGTTTTGTGCACACTGGTAAAGATGTTCAAGAAGACCAAAGGTATCAGATGCCCTAGAGCTGGAGTTACAGATGGTTGTGAGCTATCTGATATGGATGCTGGGAACCAATCCCTGGTCCTCAGAAATATCAGCAAATTCTCTGAAACACTCAGCCATCTCTCCAGCACCTCCATGATGGGGTGATGTTATACATTCTAAATGTTAACTAACCTGCTCCCAGAAGCTTGTTTGCTATACATCAAGTAATGCTATGTCACCTTGCTTTCTAATCATTGTCTTTAATTGGCTGTAGTAAAATGCCAAGGCCTGTAATTGAACAGAGAGAAAGGCAGGTGGGGTAAAGGTTAGAGGGCTTCTGGGGCAGACAGAGAGGATCTTGGGTAGAAGAGGAGAAGCCAGGAAGTGAAGGAGGAGGAAGATGTGATGGGGTAGATGGAGAAAGATGGTTCCACGTGCTCCAGAACATCAGCATAGCGTGGAGATTAACAGCCAAGGGGATGGATGTATATTATACGGGGTCAGATTTGGGGAATAGAGTTAAGAGCTAATTTAGATGGGCTAAGATTGCACAATCCAAGCTAAGGCTTGTTAAAATCCGTAAGGTGTCTATGGGTTTACTTATAATGACAGGTTAAGGATTAACACCACCGACCAATTAACTTTAATATAATTACTGGTAAATAAATATTTACTTCTATTACACCTCCCTTAAAATTTTATGTATATAGCTGGGTGTGGTGGTGCACACTAATCCCAGCACTCAGGAAGCAGAGGCCAGGCAGATCTCTGTGAGTTTGAGGCCAGCTTGGTCTACAGAGTGGGTCCAGGACAGCCAGGACTATTATTACACAGAGAAACCTTGCCTTGAAAAAAGAAGCAAAAAAAAAAAAATTATATGTGTATTTAATGTGTGTGAGCGTTTTGTCTCCATGTACATCTGTGCATCACTTGTGTAGTTAGTGTCTGTGGAGTCTGGAAGAGGTCACCAGACCCTCTGGAACTGGAGTTATGGAAGGCTGTGAGCTGCCATGTAGGTGCTGGGAATCGAGCCTGGGTCTCTGGAAGAGTGATCAATGCTCTTAACTGATGAGCCATCTCTCTAGTTCCACGTCCCACATTTTTTTTTCCTTTTTTTATAATTTATTTTTTATTTCTTCAAGTTACATCTCAATCACAATCCCCTCCCTACTCCCTCCTCCAGTCCCACCCTTCCACCCTCCTCCCCCTCAACCCTCCCATCCTCTTCCCTTTTTTTTTTTTTTAGTTTAAAGTATATCTTTTCCCCCCAACAGCTCTCCCTTTCAGTCCAACAAATGGTTCTTTCTCTTATAACTATAAATACAATACAAAACAACAGAAATAAATAGGCCACAATTATGAGAGTTATATGGCTTAGCATACATTCCCAATGTCCAGTCCATAAGTATTTGGCACCTGACTTTAACATTCTACTATCTAACCATCTCCATGAGTTTAAAGTTCTATATCTAACTCAGCTTTCATACTAACTTGCCTCACAATTTTAAAAACATCTTCTTAGATCCAGAACACCCTCTTGATTCCTAAACAACTCAAAATTTAACTATGAGAGTCTAGCTATCTATTCTTCAACCACCTCAGAGACCTAAGAGGGATAAATATATATGATCACTTCCCACATTTTAAACTTCCAATAAATAGTGTCATATTGAGCTCTGAAAATGTCATCCTTACTTGATTCTTATGCCTTTCAAAATTCTCCTCTTGAAAAGTCTCGAAATCAGGAGACGAACTTCCTGAACAGAACACCAGTAGCTCAGGCTCTAAGACCAACAATCAATAAATGGGACCTCATGAAACTGAAAAGCTTCTGTAAGGCAAAAGACACTGTCATTTGAACAAAACGGCAGCCTACAGATTGGGAAAAGACCTTCGCCAACCCCACATCCGATAGAGGGCTAATATCCAAAATACATAAAGAACTCAAGAAATTAAACACAACAAATCAAATAATCCAATCAAAAATGGTGTACAGAGCTAAACCAAGAATTCATAAAAGAATTTCTAATGGCCAAGAGACACTTGAAGAAATGTTCAGCATCCTTGGTCATCAGGGAAATGCAACTCAAAATGACTGTGAGAATGAGGAACACACCTCCATTGCTGGTGGTCATGCAAACTTGCACAACCACTTTGGAAATCAAACTGGCACTATCTTAGAAAATTGGGAATAGTTCTACCTCAAGACCCAGCTATGCCATTCCTGAGCATATATCCAAAAGATTCTTGACCAAACCACAAGGTCACATGCTCAACAATGTTCTTAACAGTCTTATTCATAATAGCCAGAAGCTGAAAACAACCCAGATGTCCTTCAACTGAAGAATGGATTAAAAAACAAAAACAAAACTGACCTGTGGTACATTTACACAATGGAATAATACACAGCTATCACAAAGAAGGAAATCATGCAATTTGCAACCAAATGGATGGAACTAGAAAAGCTCATCCTAAGTGAGCTATCTCAGACCCCAAAAGATACTCATGGTATGTACTCTCTTGTAAGTGGATATTAACCATATTGCTCAGGACAACCTTCTACAACCCACAGACCCAAACAGACAGGAACCTAGCATTTGGGCTTTCTGTAGCATTTCATCCTACAAAAAACTCCACTCAGCAGCGAGTCATGGACCCTGTTGCATGTCAATGGAACACCTTACCCTAGATGGGTGGCCATCTCAAGTCCCAGTACAAGAGGAAGTTCTTAACCTTCATGTGACTAATCAACTGAGGGAGTTTGATATGTGGAGGCTCCCCTCATCAGAGGAGAAGGAGAGGAGGGAGATGAAAAAGGAGGGAGGGAGGGAGGGACCAGAAAGGGAGGAGGGAGGGGACTGTGATCAACATGCAACTTGAAAAAATAAATTAATTTAAAAAGTTCCCCTCTCTCTGTACTCCCTCCCCTGCTGTTGGTGAAGTCTACCCAGTAACCACCTGTTCACTCTTCCACTTCTGCTTTCAACTCTTCTAGTCAGACTTCTCCCAGGCACCCAATATTTATATATCTGAATCTAAATCTAAATCTAATTTATATCTATATATCCACCTCCATCTGTATCTATCATATGTGTGTGTGTGTGTGCGTGTGTGCGCGCGTGTACACACACTGGCACACATATATGTAAATATGTAAGTGTAACTATACTTAGTGTAGATGTGTGGTATGGTCCATTTCAAGATGGTTTTATTTGCTTGTATCTGTTGTCTTCTTGGTGGACTACAAATTTTTGAGGTCTGGGAATGCAACATTCACTCTCGTATCTGGATGCTGACAGTGTCTCAGTGCTTTTATGTAGCTGCACGAGAACTAGAATTGAAGATGTAAATGCAGTTTGAATGTGGGCAACACCACCTCTGTGTAGCTGTGTCAGAAGTCAGTCATGAATCTTGCCCTCCATTTTCCCTGCTAAAACAAATGACAATTTTTGTTCAAGTATGTGTCAGAGTTTCTTCCAACTGAGGAAAAGCAGAGGCAGGTGGTGAGCTAGGGGTGGGCACTACAAGCTAGCTCTGGATGGTGAGATGTATGAGGACGTCTGTGTGTGTTCCAGAAGAGATGGTTTCTCCCTGGTGAGAGGAAGGGGCGAAAAGAAGCTCACACAATGTGCTTTCATGCCGCAGCCGTCGCCCACCCCAAGAGAGCATTCAATGCGATCACACGCTGTGAACTTGAGTCTGGACTTGGGACCTGTGTGGATCACAGGGCCATTAAGCCAATTCCAGCAATGCTTACTCACCTAGATTGGTATGTGAGTAAAATGAGTCTTTGTTGACACTTCTATAAATGGAGTATTTTAGTTCTCAAAACTGAATTCACTTTGGTCTTGCATAGTGATACCAAACAATAGAAGTCACTTAACTTCCTCAAACTTCACTTATTGGACATATAAGAATGTAGCTTAGAATCTTGTCTACGGCTACTATTTGGTTCAAATTTAAAAGTATACATAAACCTTAAGCAGTGTATACATTTAGCAGCAAGAAATTACATTTACTGAATACCCCATATATATTGGCTAAATGTTTTTCTTATATTATTTAATGCTCATAATAGCTACACAATGCTATATAGAAGACAATTTTACCTAACCCAAACACAAAAAGGTTTTAGTGTTTTACATTTATGTTTGTGATCCATTTCCATATATATTTTTCATATGGTGTTGATGATCTTCCAGAGTTCATTTTTTTTTCATATAAATATCAAATTGCCGCAATGCCTTGGGAGTCTCTTCCTTGAGTGAGTATTTATTCTTTTCTCTTCTTTTTGTTTTAATTTTTAAATTTTTATTGCTTTATTATTTTGTGAATTTCACATCATGCACCCTGTTCCCTCTCATTTCCCACCTCCCCTCAGACCCACTTTTCATCGCTGAAAAGTCTCCCAATATTTAAAAAAAAAAAAAAAAACCACCTCATTGTTTAAGCTGTAGTTTGTCCTGTGTCCCACAACATTCCGTTTTGTCCATGCATTTTTGCTTGCAAATGTTATAATGATTCCTTGCTCTGGTATGAGGCATCTGGCTTCTGCTACTTTGCCAATACTGGAACCTCACTGAGACTACTGTCAGCTATGCTATTATTGTCCTATGCCATGGAAGTCCTGTAGTTTTAGGTCTGTAGAACTGACCTCTTCATACACTCCAGCAGTTCATCCATGGGTATATGTTGGTGTAGGCCTACTCAAAGCCCTGGTTCTGGACCTCCAACCCCTCCATTCAGTGCCTGTTCTACCATGCTACCCAGGTAAGGTTCAGGGCCTGCTTTTCCAAGTGCTACAGCAGGTAAGGGGATGGACCAATTCTCCTCTCCTCATGTGCCCATCAGGGCCAACTCTCCCACCTGCTACCTGTGTCAGGGGCCTCAGAGAGTGGAGGAGATCTCTCTCTTCAACACCAGAGAAAAGCAGACAAATGGTAGGGCTGGCTCACTCACCCCCCCCATGTTCTCCACGTCCCAGGCCAGCTGTACTGTGCTATCCACGTGAAGTGCAGGGCCTGTTCTCCAGAGTGCTACAGCATGTGAGGGATAGGGACAGCTCTTCTCTTCCTGTGACCCCATCAAGGCCAGATCTCCTGCCTGACACTGGTGCTAGACTGGTGGTTGTCACAGGCTAGCTCTCTGTCCAGGCCCCATGGTGCTGAACTGATGTTGTTCTCTGACTTGATGGAATGTTAGGCTACTATTCATTCAGATGTTCATAGGTCAGAACATTGAATGTAGACATAGCCTCTCTCCACTCTGCCACCAACTGATGCATATGTGACATAGTAGTCTCATGTTTATTCTTCTCTAACAATCATTATGTCTGTCTTTACCTCTGGTCTTGCTTAATCCAACTTCATAGTAAGTTATGAAGCCAGAAGTATAAGTTCTTTATCCTTATTCTTTTTCAAACTTCTTATGGTTAGTCTAGTTCTTTGAATTTCTGTAAAAGATTTAAAAACTAGTTTATCAACAAATACATAAAGGCCAGTTGAAATTTTCATTAGTATTGTTTAAGTCTTTAGATAAACTTGGAAGGAATTACCATATTAATGTTGGCTCTCCTAATCCATGAATGTGCTGTGCAACTCTATTTAATTAGATCCTCTTAAAATTTTCTTTCCTCAAAAACGTTTTGTAGTTTTCAATTTATAGATGCTGTTTACTTTCTGTGGATTTCATCTGTTAGTTACAGTTACTGCTAATAGAATTGATGTTAAATTTTAAAATTTCCAATGAACAATCCTATTATATAAAGATACAAGTGATTTTGATATATTTAACTGTATCTTGGAACCTGGTTCAGTTACCTCCTTTATGAATGTTCTCAGAGTTTCTCTAAACATGATCAAAGTGTCTGTAAATTAATCTGAGTACATATGAAAGGCAGAAATCTAGAAGACGGCCATTAGAGAATGGAGTGCATTGGGAGGGGAGTTTTGCTATGACACAGATCAAATGAAAGTAGAAAAGGGAATTCTGGGGCCACACAGTTCAAGCAGGTATTGGGGTGACGAGGATGGGGACAAGGATGGAAGAAAAATAGTTTACCAAAATGAAGTGAGTACAAAGAAGCCGTATGGAGAACTATGAGCTTCAAACTCAAGCCAAAAAAATAGGAGGAGGAGATAGTGGAATTACATGTGATATGGAAGAATACGGGGGAATACTGGGAACTAAGTGTTTAAGTGGGGATGGGGGTAGGGGGAAGAAGGAAGAAGGAGTTATGAGGGTTAGATAAAACTAAGGATATATTAAGAGGCCTGATGAAAACCCACCAGTTTGTAATGTAATTAAAAATATAATTTTAAGAAAAGAATTTTGGTGCGTTGGTTGTAGTATAATTATCTTGTACTATATGGCTAAAATCTGACTATAAGTGATTAGATGCCATGTGCATCCTTCTGAGTCTGGGTTAGCTCACTCAGGATGATCTTCTCTAGTTCCATCCATTTGGCTGCAAATTGCATGATTTCATTGTTTCTGATGGCTGAGTAGTACTCCATTGTGTAGATGTAACACAGTTTTTTAATCCATTCCTTGGTTGTGGGACATCTGGGTTGTTTCCAGTTTCTAGCTATTACTAATAAGTTTGCTATGAACATAGATGAGGAAATGTCCTTGTGGTTTGGTGAGGAATCATTTGGATGTATATCCAGAAGTGGTATGGCTGGGTCCTGAGGCAGAGATATTCCAAGTTTTCTAAGATATTGTGAGACTGGCCTCCATACTTGGCCCTCATATGACTGCTGAACTGGGGCTGGGGACTGTTTTGTAGGGACACTCCACTCCAGAGGAGTGGGATGGAAGGGATGGGGGTAGAGGGTGGGAGGGTGGAACTGGGAGGGGTGGAAGGAGGACACTGTAATGGAGATGTAACCTGAAGTAATAAATAAAGATTAAAAAAAAAACTTAAAAAAAAAACGAAAAAAAAATGTAATAATGTAATATAAAGAAACCAAAAAAAAAAAAAGAAAAGGAAAGAAAAGAAAAGAATTTTGAATAGAGATAACTTTCAGGGACAATGCTGCTCCGAGATGACACAGGTTAGTAATACCAATCTCAGTGCCAGGTAGAGGTTACTTCCATATTAATTATTGTTCAGGAGGCCCTGGAGACACCCAAACAATTCAGTCTATTATCATTACTCTTGGTTACCCACCATAACTGGATGGCAAGATGCTATTACTGGATATACTACCTGATTTGGTTGCAGGACATAGAAAATCTATCTTGAACTGACTAGAGAACTCCCTATTGGATGGCTAGCTTTTATAGTGCTAGAAGGCAGTTGTGGGGGAAAATAAAATATCAATTGTCTTGCCCAGCACTGGACCCTGCATTGGAATTATAATTCCAAGTTGGGTCCACTGGTACAATAATGGTATGATGATTACAGGGGTAACCAACCATTTTCTTTTTTTTTTGTTATTTAAATACTTTATTTTTTTTTCTTCAAGTTACATCTCAGTAATAAACCCCTCCCTATTCCCCCTTCCTAACCTGCCCTTCCACCCTCTTCCCCCCAGGAGTTTCCCCTTTCAGTCCAACAGATGGTTCCTTCTCTTATAACAGTAAGTATTATACAAAAACCATAGATATAAATATGCCACATCTATGAGAGTAAATTGGCCCAGTATACCTTCCCAATGTCCAGTTTATACATATTTGGCCCCTGACTTTAACATTCTACTATCTAACCAACTCCATGAGTTTAAAGGTCTATATGTGCCTCAACATTCATACTATCTTGCAACACACTTTTAAGAGTATCTTCTTAGATCTATAACACCCTCTTGATTCCTAAACAGTTCAAAATTTAACTATGAGACTATAGCTGTCTATTCTTCAACCACCTCAGAGACCTGAGAGGGATAAATATATTTGCTTATAAAGGAAGTGCAGGGCCTGCAGCTTCCAAAACTAAGAAAGAACATACCAATGACTGCCTGGACAGTCCCCATTTTCTCTCCATACATTCCAACATCAATCTTCAGCCTTTGGGTCCTGTTTCTCTGACAGACATTTGTTGTAGAGCAGGGATTATGAAGGACTTACCTACCCTGTCTTGGCAGAGTTAGGCTGTCGACTTCCCTGATACCAAGTTTTGTCATTTTTGGACAGCAGTCTGTCTGCAGTTGGTGCAAGGGGTTTTTTCATGCCAAGAGAAAGGCTTGCCACTAATTCAACCATCTTACAGTGGAGGTTCTTCGATGCTTATCTTCTACTTGGAGTAGAATAGGGGGTGCTGTCAGGCGCTGATATGTCTCGATATAAAAAAAAATCTTGATTTAAGATAACATCTTTGAATGCCATATTCTGCAGATCTCTAGGGGTTTTTGAAGATGCCCTATCCATCTCTTGTATTTAGATAAGCAAATGTTGCTTGTCTCTTAGCAACTTGATTACTGGGTAGTTTAGAGAATATCTGTGATAGACTGTCATAGTAGCTAACAAAGTGACATGTTTGCATGACTAGGAGTTTGTTTTACTTAACTATCCTAGACCATTTTAGACGGTTGGTATCAAGAGGTCAGAGCTTCACATTTTATTTTTAAGTATCTCTAGGTATGATACCATTGGGAAGCATTACCTTTAAATTTGTATCAATATACAAAGATCTATTCAATTGTGGTTAAATATACTCTTAATTATGTATCAATATACCAAGATCAATGCCTATGTAGCTCAATACAATCTTAATATTACGTCCATATGCAAGGGTCAATACCATTGTGGCCAACTATAATCTTAATTTTGTATCAATATACAAAGATCAATACCGATGTAATCCAATACAATCTTATTTTTGCACAATAAACAATGGTCAATACCACTTTAACCAAATAACCTACTAATTTTGTATCAATATACAAAG